>OZ005658.1:256686930-257134430 GCA_963930645.1 Salticus scenicus | reverse complement strand
ACACCCGTGAGCGAGCTGCGCGCGTGCATTCCTTCACCACCCTCATGATTTCTCAAAATTCCATGATATTACTCCTAAACTTTTATTCTTAAGAAAAGCAATTTAAAAAAAAAAAAAAAATCATTTCTGATCGGGTAAAAACTCAAACCGGGGCCCCTCTGCCTTCGGCAGCGTAGACCCGTGCGCGCGCAGCACGCGTATTCCTTCACCACTCTTCCTGCCCCTCCTAATAATTTTACACTTTCGAAAATATCTTCATTCGATTTGTAATCCCCATAAACCTATATGCACCAAAAATTTAATCGAAGTAAATTCCCGCTCGCCTGCGGCGCCCTCTTCCCGTTTGAATATATGAAACCACCTGTTCACTCACCGTATTACGATCTTTCAAAATTCTGATTTTAGCAAAGTCCAGCTCGGTGGCGCCTGCGGCGCCTTATCCCCGTTTTAGGACTTACAACAGCTTCCTCGCTCATACCACAAATAGCTTTGAAAATTTTAACTGTAGCAAATTTTCGCTCTGTGGCGACTAAGCCGCCGCTTTACGTTTCATGATTTGAAATAGCCTGTTCGCTCACCATGTAAAACACCTTTGCAAATTCTGATCGTGGCAAATCCGCAACCCGGTGGGGTCTACGGTCTCCCAATCTTCTCCCTATAAGTAATTTACTCATAATCAGAATTGGAGATATTGAATTATTAAAATGTCAAAGCGCCCTCTGGCGACGGAGATTTGCAAGATGTACTCTTCAATTTCAGTTCCCCAAAACCTATATATACCAATTTTGAACGGTCTAACTCAATTTCTAATTTTTTGCCCACCCTGCCCTCCTTCTTGCCCCCTAATAATTTTACACTTTCGAAAATAACTTCATTCGACACGTAGGCCACCAAAACCTATATATACCAATTTTGAACGGTCTAACTCAATTTCTAATTTTTTGCCCCTCTCCATGCTTTCCCCCCCCCCCCCTAATAATTTTACACTTTCGAAAATATCCTCATTCGACTCGTAGGCTCCAAAAACCTATTTATACCAATCCTGAACGGTCTAACTCGATTTCAGATTTTTGTCCTCGTTCAGGACACCTTAAAACATGTAAATCAGGTGAAATCTCGAATTCCATTACCTACAGTAGTCGGTTAACGGAAGTAAAAAGTAAAAAGAATATTATAGAAACTGGCATCCTCTTTCGAGATATCTATTACGCTTGTTAGAATAAAATTTAATTTGCAATTAAAATGTAAATTTTTTGTTCATTGACTGAAGTCGATGAAATTTGAACTGCAAGTTGTTGTTTAGCTGAGATACAAAAGAAAACCTAATCAGGACACCTTAAAACATGTAAATTAGGTGAAATATCGAATCTCACTTTCGATAATATAAAAGTACTTTAAAATATCTTTCAAATGAAGTATTGAAAATAATTTAATCATAATTAGAATTTGAAATATTGAAATTTTTAAATATTACAACGACATCTGGCGGTAGAAATTTTTGTAATCTACTGTTCAATTCCAAATCAACAAATTATTTTAATTAGTAGCTGAGATACAAAAGAAAACCTAATCAGGACGCCCTAAAACATGTAAATCAAGTGAAATCTCGAATCTCACTTTCGGTAATATAAAAGTACTTTAAAATATCTTTCGAATGAAGTATTAAAAATAATTTAATCATAATTAGAATTTGAAATTTAAAAATATTCCAACGACATCTGGCGGTAGAAATTTTTGTAATCTACTGTTCAATTCCAATTCAACAAAGCTTTCAAATGATGTAGTATGAAATTATTTGAATTAGTAGCTGAGATACAAAAGAAAACCTAATCAGGACATATTAAAACATGTAAATCAGGTGAAATCTCGAATCTCACTTTCGATAATATAAAAGTACTTTAAAATATCTTTCGAATGATGCATTAAAAATAATTTAATCATAATTAGAATTTAAAATATTGAAATTTTAAAATATTACAGCGCCATCTAACGGTAGAAATTTCTGAAATCTACTGTTCAATTCCAAATCAACAAAGCTTTCAAATGATGTATTACTTATGAAATTATTTTAATTAAAGTATTTTCAGTCACTTATGGAAAGGTAGGGTATATACATATATAAATATATACATATCATCAATCATCATCCTCACGACATTGTAAAGAAACCAGAAGAATTCCAAGTACAACCATAACAACTGAAGATTATACATTGAAAAAGTGCATAATTTAACTTATAAAATGAAAATTCATTAAATAATTATTCAAATATAACAGCTCATTCAATAGGTAATTTAAAATTGACGAAAATAATTCAGAAAAACATTATAATGAGATAAATTGAAAATTAGAAATAAAATTATACATCGATACACTATCTGTAATTTATTTCTATTTTGACTAAAAGGATAGTGATGGAATTCATATTACATAAAACCGTGAGCAAGAATTTAAACAGATGGTCCCACCTAAGAAAATCAACTACAAGCTTATCTGGGAAATGCTTGCTATATTCTTACTATTGAAATTTGAGTTATAATTTTCGTAATAATGAAATCCTTGATTTCCTGGATGTATCGCACGAAACTAACGTCATAACTACAACAATGTATTGAAATAAAGAAAATAAAATTTTATTCCTCGTCTCTATGCGTGCATTTTAAACAAATAAAATTATAACAAAAAAAAAAAAAAAAATTAGTTCAACGAAAAAATTTATATCACAACTCTAACAATGTATTGAGAAATATATAATTATACATGTATATTAAATATATAATTATACATGTTTTGCAGGGTCAGGGATGGAACACTGACGTGGAACTCATACCAGTATTTCTGTAAAAAAATTCTCTGTTCGTAAAATCTTTGGTTTAAGAAGAATAAATTCTGTTTCATTAATAGTAGTATACGTTCTGTCTGCATTTTTTTTTTTTTTTTTTTTTTTTTTTTAAACTTACATTAATACATACATTAAGGTAAACTTACATAAATCCTTGTTCATATGCAGAAAAAAATAATATTTTTTAAAATTTATTTCAGTATATAATATTGCTTGTACGTTCACAGAAAATAAAGCTTGAAGAACCAAATAATTATCTACCATTTATTTATGCACAAAACGAAGCTTAAACAAATTAAAACTTTTTCCTTTCTTTCTGTTTTTCTTTTTCTTACTTTCTTTTTTGTTATCTTTTTAAATAAACTCTTTTCATTGTTATACGGAATTTTAATTAGTGACAGGGAAATAAAAATGATAAATTAAATATGTAAATTTAGCTACAACACGAAAAAGTTTTACTATCAATAATAAAATAGACACACGATAATAAAATTTTAATTAAGTGATTATGATGACATTTTTATTTTCTTGGAAACATGCAAGTTTTATGATGTAAAAGATGATTTCTTTCTTTCTTTCTTTTTAATATCATGTAAAGCAATGTTTAGTAATCTAAACTGGCAAGAAGAAATAAATATGGAAATACGAGTGTAAAAATAATCGTTAGGCGGGCGTAAACTAACTAGTTAGGAAATAATGCATCAACAACGTTCACAGAATAAAAATTACCACCCATTTCTACAGACTCTTGTAATTTACCTTATAAAGATGTTCAATGTGAAAACAAATAAATAAATAAATAAGTCTTAAAATAAATTTACATCTACAATACACTACATATCTTACAATAAATTTACACCTACCGTGATAAAATAACTGTGATAACTGCGAAGATCGTATCATCATTAGAATTTTACACAGAAAAATTCTAATGATAACTAATTTTAATTTTTATCATAATTTATTTTATTTACGTTAAAAGGATTTATAAAATTCAAATTATATAATTTCAAGTTATTCGTATTGTTACGTATTTACTTTTTTTCTAATTATTATGATTCCAAAATGTATTTTTCGTCATCTTAGGTACATAAACAAAATAGATAAATTTCGTGTATAAAATAGAAATTTATAAATGTATTTAAATGATAATGTATTTCAACTAATTTGAAAACTATATTTCAGATTGTTGAGCCATTATTGAAATATTTGTTCTTCATTTTTGATTGACATCTTTTGTTAATATACAAATACGGTAAAACACATTTTATACGTCTCTCGTTTAAATGTCTTTTACATTTATACGCCTTTTTAGCGAAGTCCCTATTCATTCCTATTCATTTTAAAGCAAAAATTCTTCGTTTATACACCGCTAATATCGGTTATACGTCTTTTCCACTTTACTAAAATTCGCAAAATTTCTCGACCTGTCATTATTTTCCATTCTAAATAAGGCAATTTTTTCCTAGAAAAAGAACGAAGATTGAATTCACAGTAGAATTTTTAATACTCATAGCCAAGCAGCAAATCAAACGAATATTAAAGATTTTTAATGTTATTAAATAACTATATATCTGTACGGACATAAATCGTATGCTTATTATTGAAGATACGCAATATATATAATTAATATTAAAAATGTGTTCATATAATTCTTAAGAAATGTAATATAATATTCATGTAATGTTGTAATACGAAGTCATGCATTAATAGTATGAATTTTTTGTCACTTTTTAGAATAAATCATTTTTTTTAAATTAATTATTGTCTTAAAGTATAATATACATTTACTAACTTAAGAAACTTTATTAATTAGTATTTTCATATAAATTTTGCTTGAGTGTCATTAAATTTGTAGTAAAAGTGTTATTATTAAAATTTCTATTATACGTCTTTTCATTTATACGTCCCTTTACTCCAGTCCCTATAAACGGTGCTTTACTGTATAACAAAAATAAATAAATAAAAATAATCTCTATAAAAGCGTACAATACTTAACCTCGCTGACAGCCAAAGCTCATGTTATTCTACGGGGCAATTTATTTTCACAATTATTCATTACCTAATGTTCTTTTTCCCATTCCTAAAATTTGCAACCGTTAAATTGGCACTCATTTTTCAAAAATTGATTTTTCACATTTTCAACAATTTATTTACTCGCTTAAAAATAAGAAAAATGCACTTGGTTAATTTTTCACTTTTTTTATTCAAAGGTAAACTATCAAAAATAAAAATAAATAAATTTTAAAACTCGAGCACTAATTCAACGGTTGGGGATTTCCTAAATGTCGAAACGTAACTTTAAAAACACACATGAGACAGTAAATAACTGTGGAAACATTTTTTTTTTTAATTTAATAAAATAACATGGGCTTTGGCTGTTGTTGAGGCTAGAGGTATTGTACGCTCTAAAAAAAAAAAAAAAAAAAAGAAAGGAAGGAAGAAAGTGGTGGTAGTGAATAATTGTGGAAACAATTTTCTTTTTTCTTTTTTTTTAATAAAATAGCATAGGCTTTGGCTGTCGTTGAAGCTAGGTATTGTACGCTCTCAAAGAAAAAAGAAAAAGAAAGAAAGAAAAAGATGGTGGTGGTGGTGAATAACTATGTAAATTTTTTTTTTTTTTTTTTTTTTAAATAAAATAACATGGGCTTCGTCTGTCATTGAGGCTAGGTATTATACGCTCTTAAACAAACAAACAAACAAAAAAAAAAAAAAAAAAAAAAAGGATGGTGGTGGTAGTGAATAATTGTGGAAACATTTATTTATTTATTTATTTTTTATAAAATAACATGGGCTTTGGCTGTCGTTGAGGCTAGGTATTGTACGCTCTCAAAGAAAGAAAGAAAGAAAAAGATGGTGGTGGTAGTGAATAATTGTGGAAATACATATATATATTCAATAAAATAACATCGGCTTTGGCTGTCGTTGAGGCTAGGTATCGTACGTTCTCAAAGAAAAAAAAGAAAGAAAGAAAAAGATGGTGGTGGTGGTAAATAATTGCTTTATTTTATTTATTTTTTCAAGCAAAACAGACGAAATGATTATTATTTTTTACTTTTAATTGCATAAGGCTCTTCTCTTCCTCATGCAATTTCCCGGTCTCCAGTCACCAAACCCTATGTAACTCTAAGGAGAAATTTGTTTATAGAATTATTCATTATTTATTTATTTATTTAATTTTAATTCAGTTTTCATATTAGGAAAATTCATTGCCTTTAAATTAATACTCGTTTAATATATATATATATATATATATTAATTTAAAAAAAAATTGAATAATTTAATTTTTGAGTTTAAAAGTCCGAAAATATAGCTAAGTGCATTTTTCTCATTTTTTAGCTGCAAAATGATATATACAAAAATTTAAATAATAAAGTTTTAGGAAACGAAGACTAATTTAGCGGCTGTGAATGTTCCGAATATGAAAACCGAATTTTAAAAAATGATTAGGTAACGAATATTTGAATAAACACCATAAAATGCAATAAACTCGCAACAATTGTTTCGGGTCGAAAAAACACACGACCCTTCATCAGGCGAATAAAGTAAGCACGAGTGCTGCAGTCAAAGCGGCAACGCACCTTTATTGCATTTTAAGGTGTTTATTCAAAGTTTGTAAGTAATAATTTTTACAACGCCAGTTTTGTGGTGCTTATTTATTAAAATAGGTAACGAATAATTCTAAGGCTTACGTTAAAATAAAATGGTTACCAAAAAAAAAAAAAAAAAAAAAAAAACTTATGAATAATTTTTTATCTAGAGAATTATAATTATAATTTTTTCTATGTATAACTTACCTTTCTTTCTCATTCTTTTTTTTTTTTTTCCTCCTGGTTTTCTATATATAACTTACCTTTCTTTCTCATTCTTTTTTTTTCCCTCCTTATCTTTTGTTTAAAAAATACAATATTGATAATTTATGTTAAAAATTGTAAAATCTTCATAAAAGTGAATATTGTGGCGTCAAAGGTGACTGAATATATGACGTCAAAGTCGCAACAATGCAAAATAAATTATTATCCATGATGGGGGAATTATTTTATTGAAAAAGAATTAGATAATAAAAACCAAAAACTTATACCCAGGATTGAAAGTAGTTCAAATTGTAGAAGACAGAAAAATGTCATAAAAATAAAAATAATAATAATAATAAAATAAAAAATAGAGTTTGGGTCCAAAATTAAATTTTATTTAAGACCGATTTTTACATTGATAAATTGCGCAAGAAAAGAAAACTTGAAACCGTTTGGTTCTTAGATAGCGTCATTTATTCAATTCCTACTGTTAGTTCACACTCTCCCTATATACATCTTGTACAAATCTTGCAATCGATTTTTAACTAACTTCCCGACTAGCTAGAAATTTGAAACTTTCCGGATTGCTCAGAACACGGTGACAACATAATACTTCGAAGTCCAGTTTTCGAATTTTTTTATTAGTTTTCTTATAATTAATTAAAATATGAAATTAATAACATCATAATAGCGTTAAAATAGCCACTAAAATATTAGCTATAATTTAATTGTCGCCAAAAAAAAAAAAAAAATTACCAGTTCGTTTTTTTTTTTGACATAAAAATAAATACATTTAATTAAAAGAACATTAAAAAAATATAAAAAGTTAAATTATGCATCGCACAAAAATTGACGTGATTATCACTTTAAAAATTTTATGCACATTGATAAGAGCTCTATGATTCATCAGAAAATTTAAAACATGGTATATAAAGAGGTTTTTTTTTTTTTTTTTTTTTTTTTAATCTTATAATTATTTTTATTTCATTTTGCGCGCGCGCTTTTTATCTCCTAATTCAAAATTATAAAAAAAAAAAACCTTTTCGATAGTGTTTGTAAGTAGGAATTGACTTTAAAAATTTTTCTTTTATATTACTTGTTTATTCATTCATTTCATTTTATTATCACTTTTATTATTTCTGCTGTTTCTTTCAACAGGAATTCGGGAGGGTAAATAATGTAATTTATTTTTCAAAGTGTAACTAAATAAGCATCATGATAAAATTTTAAGGAGGGCAAAATGTTCATATTTTAAATTTTAATCACTTTTAACTTTTATTTATTTATTTATTTACTTTTTAACCATTTTATAAAATGTTATCCCTTTTAATTATCTTTTAAAATCTCTTTCTCTCTTTATTTATTTTTTAAGCTTCTTAATTTTAGGGGATAATAATTCGAAAATTGAGTTTTTATAAAGAATTCGTATTTTAGTAAGTTTCGATAATAAAAGAAATTATAAGCACACAAAGTTTTTTAAAATTTAACATGAAAACTTAAAACTTTTCAAATTTTATAGAGGAAAATAGCGATTTAATAAACATAATAAATTAAATTTATAAATTCCCTGTTTATCAACCATTTAAAAAAAAAAAAAAAAATCTTATTGCGTATTCACAGAAAAAGAAAAAATAATAATTATTAGCATATTAAATTTTCCTTTCCTTTCGTTTTTTTTTTTTTTTTTTTTTTTTCCCTAACATTTTTCAGTTTTTTTTTTTTTTTTTTTTTATAGGTTATTTGTTCTGTTATTTTATCAATCATTAAAAAAAAAAAAATCTTATTGCGTATTGACAAAAAAAGAAAAAAATAATAGTTATTAGCATATTAAATTTTCCTTTCTTTTTCCTTTCTTTTCGTTTTTTTTTTTTTTTTTTTTTCCTAACATTTTTCAGTTTTTTTTTTTTTTTTTTTTTTTTTTTTTAATAGGTTATTTGTTCTGTTATTTAATAATTAACAATATATTTCTTATTTCAAAAATTCTTCGCGTTATTAATGAAATTATAAATTCTATTCACCTTTTAATAACTTCATAGCATTCAAAGTAATGTAAAATCTAACATAAAAAATTTAAGTTTTTCACTTTTTATACAGAAAAATAGTGATTCAATAATAACAATTAATTAAATTTATAAATTCACTGTTTATCGTCAATTAAGAAAAAAAAATTTTTGCCTAGCGTATTGACAGAAAATAATAACAATAAGACAGATCTAACTCGCCCTGCCCGAAGGCACACGAATATAATAATAATAATTTGCATATTAAATTTTGTTTTCTTTTTTACTCTTTTCAGTTTCGCTAATGGATATTTTAATAGGTTATTTGTTCTATTATTTAAATAATTTAAATAAGTTACAAAATTTTATAGTGTAAATAAAAATTCTAAAACAATATTTTATTGTTAAAGTCAAAGTTTTATATATATATATATATATATATATATATATATATATATATATATATATATATATATATATATATATAAACAGCTATGTAACAAAATGTTAAGTTAATTAGCAACGAATTTAAATGAAAAATAGAACAATTAAGTTAAAACTACGTTACAAAACTCCAATTAACAACGAATTCAAATAACAAACAAACAATAAGCTAAAATTATGTTACACAGTGTTAAATTAATTAACAACAAATTCAAATAATAAATTAAACAAGCTAAAATTAACTACAAAACATTTCTGTTTAGTTAAAAATTCGAAAATAATATTTTATTGTTAAAGTTAATGTTAAATAAGAACATTCTTCTAACGAAAAATAATTATATATATATATATATATAAATCGTTTATACTTTATCAATCATTATATTTTTTTCGTACAGAATCCAAATAACTAACTATATAAATTTCAAAGAAAATGCATTGTTTCCATTAAAATATGTAGAGAATAATTTTCGAAAATATATGAAGAAGTTTGTAAATTACTAATTTGAAACTTATTTTATATTAATAATATGTGTGCACATATAAATAACTTTTAAATAGTAATGTAAATAATATTAATTTCTCTACTACCAACATTAAACATTTTTTTAAACAAACAAACAAACAAACAAATAAACAAACAAACAAACAAAAAAAAATATCTAAACTTTTAATGCATTTATTTATTTATTTATTTTACTTTTTTACAAGTTGTAAATCAAATTACTTCATTTTTATTCTTAGATAAAATGAATTTTTAATTATTTTATAAGTCATATATTTATTTAAAGAATATAAAATCTAGTAGTAAATAAAATCAGTAAATTTAAAGAATGTAAAATAAACCAATACCAGAATGTATTGCTTCAAATTCAACTTTCTTTACAAAAAATAAAATTAATTCTGGTTACAAGTTCGGTAACTCACCTGCTTAAAATTCATTCTAACTCCTGGAAGGAAAGTTTCCGTGCGCAACAGGCTGGAAAAAAGAACAATTCAAATTTGGCGAGGAAAAGTTTTAAAGATGAACTGTAAAATATGGTAACCCGGTTCTTGATTTGCCCATTGCACAGAAGATTTCCTCAGCGCATGCGTGAACTCCGCAAGAAGTATAAGCCACGTGACACCTTATACGAATACGAGGCGAAGCGAATTAAATTCTCTTCTGAAAATTTTCTCCTGTCTTCGTTTGTTCTGAGAGAATAATATTTTCGATTTTAATTAAGAATTTCGATACTATAACAACACGATACACTGAAAATTTGTCGATCGAAGCACAGCAGTGACTTTTACATATTCTGAGCAGATTAAACAATTTAACGAAAGTTTTGATATGCTTCTTTGCTCTGATAAATTGTGACTTGTAGCTCAGCTAAAGTGTCATGGCGACTGAACTGCACTTATCCCGGTCATATGTGTTGTTCTCAAGAACGACTTTTCTTGCTGGGAAAGTTGTTGTACAGGGTATCTGATAAAGAATGACACATGATTATTAATAATTTTTCATTTAGAACAGAATGTTTCCTGCATGAAAATGCGTTATGTAGCAATTTTAAATTAATGTTTCGCATTAACACGAAGTTACACCCAATTTATTTATCACATTTTTTCAAAAACGTTTGCTTTCCGATCAATGTACATGTAGAAGAATGGATTTCATATCACTATGTGGCTGGGTCATGTCATAGTCGTTACCGGAAATATGATCTAAATATAATGCAACTTGAAAAGTCTTTATATATAAAATTTCGCTTGAAGTCTAAAATTATATGCTTTTAAATACTAGAAAATATATTTGAAACAGTGCTATAAAAAATACGTTGATCAATTAAATTAAGTTAAATTCATTTCTTTATTTTTTGTTGCGAATTATATAAAACTGTTCTGGGAAATTTCTGTTGTTTTTGATATAGATTCTAAACAAATGCTTTCCCTGAAATACGCTAGAATGACGAAAGATTCATTAATATGTAATTAGGGATGTGGATTTTCCGAAAAATTTACCGAAATTTTTCAATCTCTAAATTACGAAGGTTTTTGTAAAATAAAACTAAATACATTAAAAGCTACAAGTAAACAAAACTATTCAAATAAAAGTATGAATAATTATTCAATTCAAAAAGAAATTAATAAACAAAACACAGAAATTATGATTTAATGGTTCATTGGAAAGCTAGAAAGTTAAGCTTTAAAGCTAGAAAGTTATAATTTTTAATGACTGTTTTGCATGTATAATGGTTGAATAATCTATATAAAAAAGGTGTCTGTGAACGTTCTGTAGCTGTCAGAGACCCTCACATATCGCTGCCAACAACTGAACCCCATTTTATTATATAGGGAATATTTTTATGAGAATTAAGGATTTTCTTTTTTTTTTTTTTTTTCTTTTTTTTTTTTTTTTAATTCTGTTTTTATTATTAAAAAAAAAAAAAAAAAAAAAAAAACTAGAAAAATTAAATTTGCCTTTGTTTTTTCACAAATTTATTTATTTAATTTTTAATACTTCATACTGAAGTTACAAAGTGGAAAAAAAAAAAGATCAAAGCTATTTTTTGCAATTTGTAATTTCAAAAAAATAAAATAAATAAATAAAATAAAATAAAATAAACTGCTTTTGAAAAACAAGAACAAATTTAACAATTGTGAATTTTCTGAAAGTAAACAGAATTAACAAAAAAAAAAAAAAAAAAAAAAAAGTAATTATCATAACGAATTTTTGTTTAGAATAATATGGGGTTTGGCTGCTATTGGTAGAGAAATCATACAGTCGGCAACAAAATTATTGAAGCATATTTTTCTTTAGTTTGATCGCTGAAATTATTTTTAATTCGAAATACGAAAAAATTAAGGTAAATTCATTTCTTTATTTTTGTTACGAATTATCTAAAACTGTTCTGGGAAATTTCTGTTGTTTTTGATATAGATTCTAAACTATAGATATAGTAATAAGACATAGATTGATCAGCGAGAGGGAAAAAGTGATGCCTTTTTTTTTCGGGAAAAGTCACTCTAATGGCTGCCTTTTCCCGAGTAAATCACTCACAGGAATACACACGGATAATTTAGTAAATAAAATTTATGAATAATTTATTTACTAAAGGTGAATGGAAAACTCCAGGTACAGTTTCAAATTAATTTTTCTTTTTATTCTTTTTTTTTTTTTTTTTTTTTTTCAATACTCTCTAATGGCTGATTTTAGGACTTTTTTTCGGCATCAAAATTTTTTGCTCGATAACATGGAGATGATAGATCTATATATATTACTATATCTATGTTCTAAACAAATGATTTCCCTGAAATACGTTAGAATGACGAAAGATTCATCATTAATATGTAATACGTGGAAGCTTCACATTTGCATTCCAAATATTTTAAAAATTTAAAAAGTGCATGTCTAAAATTATATGCTTTTGAATAACATAAATTTTTTTTTAAATAGCGTTACAAATAATACAATTAAAATTATATTAATAATACAACTAAATCTACAACTAAAATTATAATTTCTTTACTTTCCTTAAGAGTTGTTTAAAAGAGATATGTTACATCTCTGTCTATTCTGAAGTTGATTATGATTATATACAAATAATTTCTACGAAATATTTTAAATTCGAAATACGAGAAAATTATTAATACTGAATACAAGAAAATTCTAGATTTGTATTTTAAATAGTTGATAAGTTTCAGAACACTAGCTATGCATCTACGACTGAATCCTTGATTGTTACTAAAAATATTAGCACATCTTTTCTTTCTTTCTCTCTCTCTCTCTCTCTCTCTCTCTCACTCTTTTTTTTTTTTTTTTTTCTAAAATTATATGCCCTTGAAGAACAGAAAATATTTTAATAATAGCGCCTTAAACGGCACCACTAAAATTAAAACATACTATCATATTCATTAGAGCATGAAGGCATTTTTTTTTTTTTTTTTTTTTTTTTTTTGTCTAAAATTATATGCCTTTGAAGAACAAAAAATATTTTAATAATAGCGCCTTAAACAGTACCACTAAAATTAAAAGATACGTATCATATTCATTAGGACATGAAGGCTTTTTTTTTTTAGTCTAAAATTATATGCCCTTGAACAACAGAAAATATTTTAATAATAGCGCCTTAAACGGCACCACTAAAATTAAAAGATACGTATCATATTCATTAGGGCATAAAGACTTTTTTTTTTTTTTTTGTCTAAAATTATGTGCCCTTGAAGAACAGAAAATATTTTAATAATAGCGCCTTAAACAGTACCACTAAAATTAAAAGATACGTATCATATTCATTAGGACATGAAGGCTTTTTTTTTTTAGTCTAAAATTATATGCCCTTGAACAACAGAAAATATTTTAATAATAGCGCCTTAAACGGCACCACTAAAATTAAAAGATACGTATCATATTCATTAGGGCATAAAGACTTTTTTTTTTTTTTTTTGTCTAAAATTATGTGCCCTTGAAGAACAGAAAATATTTTAATAATAGCGCCTTGGACGGTATCACTAAAATTAAAAGATACGTATCATATTCATTAGGACATGAAGTCTTTTTTTTTTTTTTGTCTAAAATTATATGCCCTTGAAGAACAGATAATATTTTAATGATAGCGCCTTAAACAGTACCACTAAAATTAAAAGATACGTATCATATTCATTAGGACATGAAGGCTTTTTTTTTTTAGTCTAAAATTATATGCCCTTGAAGAACAGAAAATATTTTAATAATAGCGCCTTAAACGGCACCACTAAAATTAAAAGATACGTATCATATTCATTAGGGCATAAAGACTTTTTTTTTGTCTAAAATTATATGCCCTTGAAGAACAGAAAATATTTTAATAATAGCGCCTTGGACGGTATAACTAGAATTAAAAGATATGTATCATATTCATTAGGACATGAAGGCTTTTTTTTTTTTTTTTTTTTTTTAAGAAAAAGTAGACCAAATGAAAACTTTTATTTTATCTTTTGGCACAAAGTTAAAATAAAAATAAAACATGATATTCGAAAAAGAAAGAAAGAAAATAGAGATTTTGTGTAAAATTCTCTTTAGAACATAATTTTAATTTTGTTCCTTATTTCTTTTCTTTTTTTTTTTTACTTTCTCTTACCCATATATCGTAGAAAAAGTAAAAGTACTGCTATGAGGTCAAATTTTCAAAATTGAGGTTTTGACATGTTTTGAGGTCCCCTAAATCCGAAAATTGGGTTTTTAGCGGCTGGTCTATGTGTATGTTTGTCTATAATTCTGTTGTCAGGCTAATTCACGAACAAATATTAGCAGGAACAAAAAACTCGCTACCCTAAGTATGTATCATACACTGACAAAAAAAATTATGTAATTTACATCTAGAATCTAAACTGTGGCTCTAGAAAAAATAATTCCAAGTCATCCTTATAAATTTTAGTTCCCTTTGAAAGCGAGTTCTAGAAACCCCTATTAGAATTCTAGAGCTTTTACCCATATTATCGAGGTCGAACTTATTTAAAAATCTCTGCAAATAAATGCGAATACAAGAGGCGAGTTTTAGCAACTATAATTCTTGGATTATGACCCAATTCTAGAAAATCAAGCGAGAATTTCTGGCAGTACAAAAGATTCAGAATATCGTTTCCCATCTCGAAATGTATAGACTAGAAATTCTGGATCATTTCGTAAATTCAGCTTATTGGAGTACCTTATACGCATAGCTCAAAAATCTCTATTTCTAGTTAAGGGATTTAGAAAATGACCATTTATTCGTTCTAGATGAAGGCGGTATATTTTTTTTTTCTCCGTGTATGGGGGAGAGGGGGTACTATTTGAAAAAAATTTGTTAAGATCAAACATATAACTCATGTACAGGGATATCCAAAAGTATACAAATACGTTACATTTATAGGTATTTTCTGGTAAATACAGTTTAACACCTTTAGACTACACTAAACAAAATGGAAAGAACATATCAATATAAACATTCTTATATATCAATATAAACATGCTTTGTGTAGAATGCTCTACGAAAATCATTCATCATTAATTTTCAGGGCTAAAAAAAAAAAAAAAAAATCTATATATTAGGGTTATATATAGAAATTATTAGAAATGCATATCAAGTTGTGTTATGTGTTTTTCATACTGTACTAAAATTAATACATGATGTAGTGTGTATATAATATATACACAATATACAGCAGTACACAAAATTAAGGGCCCGCTTCACTCACCGCCGCCGGCTGCCGAAGCTAACGTTATTCTATGGGAAATTTTCTTTACAAATAACTTATTAACTAATACATATTTTTAAATTCTGTTTTCACATTCTGAAAATTCCCAGCTGTTAAATTGATGGACCTTTTTTAAAAAATTACTTTTTAAATTTTTTATATTTTATTTTGAAGCTGCAAAATACGAATGTTCAATATGTGAATTTTTTTCATTTTGCAATTTCAAAATAAAATGTAAAAAAAAAAAAAAAAAAAAATACATTTTTAAAAAAAGGTCCGTCGATTAAACAGTTGGGAATTTCCTGAATGTGAAAACAGAATTTAAAAATATGTATTAGTTAATAAGTTATTTGTAAAGAAAATTTCCCCATAGAATAACATTGGCTCGGGCTTCCGGCGACGGTAAGTGAAGAGGGTCGTTAAGCGAAAATTTTTGTTTCTGTTGAGTATAATTGATGGAAATACTTTACTAAATTTTTCCAAGTCCAACAATACTTTTTAGTAAGTGATTATTGCTTTCTCAAACCCACATGGTACGAAAAGTATTGTTTGAAGTGTAAACCGACGATTTTTTGTTATAATTACGAGATTTGAGGTCCCCTGAATACGAAAATATAGTTTTTAGCAGTTGGTACAGTCGGTAACAAAAGTGTCCGAACACTAGCAAAAATTCCTATGTAAAAAAAGTACACCTCATATTTTTTTGTTAAATAAATCCTTGTCGAATCCCGTTCTTAGTCAGTGTAAGAACATGATTCGATAAGGATTTATTTAACAAAACCGTATAAAGCGTACTTTTTTTACACAGGAATTTTTGCATGTGTTCGGACACTTTTGTTACCGACTGTATACGTATAGGCCTTTTTATTCGCATGACTTTAAGGAAATATCTGAAAAAAAACTCAAATTTGTTATTTTGAAGATGAAATGAGGGTGTTACTTGCAGAATTTGAACAGACGGGTATATTTTGAGCGCGACCGATACCTAATCTCGACGACAGCCGTAACCCATGTTATTCTATGCGAAAATTTGATTTTCCATAATTACTCATTACCTAATGTATATTTTTAAATTCAATTTTCAGATTTAGAAAATTTATAATCGTCAAATTAGTACTCATTTTCTGAAAAATTGATACTTTAAAATTTTTATGTTTCGAATTCAAAAATGCAAATTTTCCCAAAGTGTGTTTTTCTCATTTTTGAATGCAAAATTAAAATATGAAAGTTTTAAAAAATCAATTTTCGGAAAATGAATACTACTAATTTAACAATTGTGAACTTTCTGAATCTGGAAAAAAAAAAGAAAGAAAGAAAGAAAGAAAGAAAAGAAAAGAAAAAAAATTGGTAATGAGTAATTATGGAAACAATTTTTCCCATGGAATAACATGGGCCACGGCTGTCGGTTAGATCTTAGGAGTGATGTGTTTGAAAGTTATCTGAATAATTTGGAATAAACATCCAAATTTAATAATTGGCTTATTTATCTATTTATTTTAAAAGTAAATTCATGTACAGAACTTATTTTATATCTTATTCTGTAATCTGTCTGTGTAATATTCAAATGCAGGGTTAGATAAAGCTGTGTGAGGACCACGTCAGATTATTTGATTATCTTTTGTTTAAAAAATAAATAATTTTAAAAAAGGAATATCTGTAGTAGTAAATAAGGTTGCCTAACAACTACTGTCGTAATCTGAAAATCGGATTCTTACTTCATTTAAACAATAATAGTACCAAAAAAAAAAAAAAAAAAAAAAAGGAAAAAGAAAAGAAAGAAAAAGGAAAGAAAAATAGAGTTAGTGAATTTTTAAATTCATGATATAGGTAGAAAGAGCATATTGATTTCGTCAAATCATTTTCTTTATTTCGATCAAGGTTTATCATGTGATAAAAAAATTTTATAGGATAAATCTCTGTTTTCGTTTCTTTTTCTTTCTTTCTTTCTTTCTTTAGTTGATTGTAAAGAAGCAATTTTCGTGAGATATTTTTAGAGGATACATACCAGATCGTCAAGGTCAGCCAAATCCCATGTTATTCTATGGAAAAACAGTGGCCGAGCGGTTCTGCGCTCAAAGCTTGTAGATTGGAAGTGCCAGGTTCACTCTTATGTCACGCTTACCGAGCTAGCTTTTCGGAATTTTCCGTAATTTTCGCCGAATCTTGCGTAAATACAGGCTATGACCTTTTAGAGGGACCCCTACGGACGGCATTCGATCTATAGGCCTAGGACCTTAACCCTTTCCTTCCCCGTGATTCCAATTGGAATCATAACATTTCAGATTTTCTTTCTTACTATCTAACACTCCCGTTGATTCAAAATGAACAATATTAAAATCTATATACATTTTCCCACCGAAAAATACCTATTTTGGATGACTTCACTATCTTTGTTAATAATTGAAAGTATATTTTACACTGTTCTGATAATAATATCGGAATCAGTTTCCTGTTTTGGGCAATTTAAGTAAATTAACTGTTTGAAATATTTTTTATTTTATTCTTTAATGTTTATAATATGTATTTTAATTAATTGCAATATGTATTCCTCCAAAATTTTGATATTTTTATTTATTGAAAAATTATTATTTTTAATGGCATCAGTGGTTATATTAAACATAAATAAACATTTATCAGTTGCTTTGTTAGCTATATTAATTCGTACTCTGCTATTACTCCTATTTTAAAAAAATATTCATATACATTACGTTTGAAATAAATTTATAACTAAATATAAGATTTATTGTTTTATGGAGGGAAAAAGTTGGGAATGAAAGGGTTAATGTAGTCATTCAGCCTTAGCCCTTAAATGCATAGCGATGTAGATCTGCATCGTATGTTTAAAACTTTATATATCTTTATGTAGCAACGTTTCCTTAGTTTTTTTTTTTTTTTTTTTTTTAATGAACTGTTTTATCGTTTCCGAATCTTTGACAGTTTATTTCTTTATCTTTGACAATTTTCATTGTTGGCGCGCTATCTGAATACAATTTCATTTCGGCGGATGTTACGAATTACGATTATTTATATAAAAAGTAATAAAAACATACAGGAAAAATTATTTTCGGATAGAAACAAGGTAAGAGTAACGAATAATATTTATACATTTACATATACTGATAAATTTATGCAAGAAAAATGTAGCTTTTTTTTTTGGCGATGTAGAAATACATCTATATGCAAAATCGGTGATACATAAGTTTACTAATCTTAGAGTGGATTTTTTTTTTTTTTTGGGGGGGGGGGGGTGTCTTATTAAATACACTCATTTCCTGGTTGATTTCAAATTTATTTATAAAAAAAAAAAAAAAAAAAATTATGCCTCTAATGGTTAAGCCACTTAACAACGAACCAATCTATTTTTTTTTTTTTTTTTAAATTAGAATTACACATTACTTAACTGATATATTTTTAAATTCCGTTTTCACAAGTGAATTTTGTGTGATTCTGAATTTACACAACCCCTTAAATTGGTACACTGAGAAAAAAAATATACCGCTTTCATCTAGAACGAATAGATGGTCCTTTTCTAAATCCCTAAACTAGAAATATAGATTTCCGAGCTCTGAGTATAAGGCACGCCAGTACACTGAGAAAACATTCTATAACTGACTAGAAAAAATAATTCCATGCCATCCTTATAAATTTCTCATAAAAAAATTTCTAGTCCCCTTCGAAAGCGAATTCTAGAGACCTCTATTAGAATTCTTGAACGCTTGCCTATACTATCGAGGACAAACCTATTTGAAAATATCTCCAAATAAATGTGAATACAAGAGGCGGGTTTCAGCAGCTATAATCTTGGTTTATGACCCAATTCTAGAAAATCAAGCGAGAATTTCTCGTAATACAAAAGATTCAGAATATTGTTTCAGTATCTAGAAATGTGTAGATGAGAAATTCTCGACGATTTCGTCTGTTCAGTTTATTAGCATGCCTTATGCGCATAGCTCGGAAATCTATATTTCTAGTTTAAGGATTTAGAAAATGACCATTTATTCATTGTAGATGAAGGCGGTAGATTTTTTTTCTCGGTGTACTTGTTTTCTAAAAACTTGATTTTTTAAAATTTAAATTTTAAATTTAAATATCCCTTACATACATTGTTCTCATTTTTTAGCTGCAAAGTGAGAGGCTAAAAAATTTTGAAAAATGAATTTTTGGGGAAAAGGAGTAGCAGTTGAAAGGTTTTGAATTTTCCGAATGTAAAAAGGGAATTTAAGAAAACATATTATGTAATGGGTAATTCTATAAACAAATTTCTCCATATATAAAACCACACAATCAACTGATTGGGAAGAAAATCATATTTATTGAAATTTATTTTTTCCTACTAAGTGAAAATAATGCCTGGACCGGGAGTAGAACCCCAGATCTTTGACTTACAAGGTCAAGGCTCTACCAATTGAGCTATCCAGGCCGACAACCAGTGGACATTATTCACTCAGACAATCTTTTAGGCAGAAACATCTGGTCTAACATGTAGATAGCTCGACAGAAATACAACCGCTGGACATTACTCACTCAGGCAACCTTTTAGGCAGAAACATCTGGTCTATCATGTAGATAGCTCGACAGAAATAAGACGCAGGTAAAGGAAAACACCATTAAACAACGGGAACAAGGTTGTCTGAGTGAATAATGCTGACCGGGGTGTCGGCCTGGGTAGCTCAATTGGTAGAGCCTTGACCTTGTAAGTCAAAGATCCGGGATTCGACTCCCGGTCCAGGCATTATTTTCACTCAGTCGGAAAAAATAAATTTCAATAAATATAAATTTCTCCATGGAGTTACGTAGGATTTGGTGACCTGGGACAGGAAAATTATAAGAGAGAAAGGGAAACATTAAGCTGCAATGGCAAAAGATTTATCTATACATGCTACATACACTCTTCGTATACTTGCATTCCAAATAGTTTGACAAATTTCATATCATTAAATCATGCATCTGTGATTGGTTTCATTAATGTTATTGGAAATGCGATTTTCATTTAAAATGTAAGGGAGATCTTTACAAAACTTCGACTACGATATAAAATTATATGGTTTTTGAAAAATGAAAATTATTATATTGAAACATTGTAACAAATAATGGAATTCCGACGAGATACCGCGCAAATAAAAAAAAATTTAAATCATGTACATAAATGAAATAAAATATATAAATTAAAAATTAAACTAGCTGGAACCCGTCGAACAGTGTGATCTGTTTTTTGTCAAGTAATTCATGAATAAATGTAAAACTACGTCAGAAGAACATAAATTGTTTTTTATTATTTAAAAAAAATATTTACGTAATATTTTTACAAGCTAAAAATACATATTTTATTTATTTCAATTACGCATTATTAATAATAATGACTTAGTTAAATACTAAAAATAAAAATTTTATTAATAATAATTTGTAAAAATATTAACTAATATCTTTAGAAATTAAAAAATGTTTTTATTTATTTTATTTACATTTGCTTATTTCATTAATTATTTTTTTTTAATATTATATAAATAAAAATAATTACTTATTTAAATATTATTTAAATATTATTTATAAAATTTATTATGGCAATTATTATTTAAAAGAAATTTATATTTCATATGTTAGCAAATAATATACACCTTATTTTCTTTATTTTTATTAATTTATTTTAAGAAATCTGATACATTTTGCATACTAGCAAAAAATCAAAAAATATATTTTTATATAGTTATTTTAAATGCGTATTTTAAAATATATCAGAAAAATACATTGAGATCTAACATATTAAATATATTGCACAACAGAACTTAAAAACTAATAGCTAGCAAATAAATAATGTAATTATCTCATATGTTAGGAAATAAATACGTAAAACAGCATGCAATAAGAGAATTGAAAGTATTTAATGCATGATATAAAATAAATAATTATGCATTTTTATCTTTTAAAAGTATTCCAAAATTAAAGCAATTTATTTCCCAACAAAGTAAAAATGTGATAAATAAGTTCTTTTTCGATTATGACGAAAAATAATCAAAATTTCTTCTCAGCGTAATGATAAGCAACTGGCACTATAATGGAGAATGGAGAATCAAAAAGCCGGCGCGCCAATGTCCAGTCTCTCTCTATCGAGGGTCCCTATATACAAACATCCCCAATCAACGTGAAATTTTAAGACATTTGAAATGAGGTGCTACATATGTGGGTCTAGAACGGATTTCTCTCACAAACTAATTTCGCCCCTTTCCTCTGCCCCCCGCGGGGGGGAACCGCTCGACTTTTTATATTTTTCTCTTTTGATGGCTCATCTACAGACCAAGACCTTTTTTTAAACACCCTCAACCAAATTTTTACACGTAGCCGTTCTCTCAATTTAGTGGAGACAGACAAAAACATGTTTCAAATTAATATATAGATTTTACGAAATATGTAATTTTTTAAAAATCCTTATTTTCGTTAGGGGACTCTTAAACTATTGTCGCCGAAAGCAAAACTCATATTATTCTATGGGGAAAATTGTTACAAGAATTATTCATTATCTTTTTTTTTTTTTTTTTTTTTTTTACATTCGGTTTTCATATTCAGAAAATTTACTACCGTTAAATTTGTTTCTAACATTGTTATACACATATATTACTAGCTGTTACCCGCGACTTCGTTCACGTGGAAATTTTGATGTGTATGTGTGGGAATTGACGGTTTGATCATAATATGTAATGTAATGAAACCTTATCATTGTGGTGCTGTGCAAAACAGAGTCTGATAAAGTATACTAAAAAAAAAAAAAAAAAAAAAAAAAAAAATTGTAACTCATTGAAAGCCAAAATAAAATGCCTAAATAAATAAAATGTTATCGCCAACATGGCGATAAAAATTTAAAAATCGTTCATAGGGATCCTGTACTAAAACAGTACTGCGTTGCGGAAGTATAAAAACTGGGTCGTCAATTATGAATTTTATTTCGAAACCTTTCTTTGTATTATTTTAGTTCACTATTGCACAATATTAATCTGGTTCTAATAACAATTTGGTGACTGGTGAATTAAATTTTTAATTATGTGGTGAAATTCATATAATATTTATGAGTTTCAAATATTTTTTTTTTTATTTTTTTTTATTTTTTCATCTCCCAGCGAATTGTTGAATAATATTTTAGTTCTTAAACAATTTTGAACGGCTTTGCCCGCTTCGCTGGCAAACTATTTTCTATATAGCTTTATGGGAAAAAAAAAAAAAAAAACTGAAATCGGTCAAAAGTTCGTTTTGGGTTCCCGCTGCCTTCGGCATCGACTTGTTCGTCCTTGCAGTCTCCGGTACCTGTCCCTACTGCCTGCGACAATGGCTTACCCGTGGGCTTCCATTTGGGTGCTTATCATATATGACAGTTTTGATACGGACAGTATCGAAAAATTTGAAGTAGCTCTTTTATATTTGAATCCCAGTTACATATGAACAACATTATACGTGATGTACATAATATTTGCTCTCAAGTTATTTCCTATATTTATTTGATTTAATCGATCCACCATAGAATGATAGCAATTTCAAGTCCCATATTATATTACAATATGCTATGATCGGCTACTTCTATCGCATGAGACAATTATTATTATTATTATTTTGTGGTTATATATACTTCATGCTTAGTTAATAGTAGTTGGTATATAGAAACATGAATAAATTAATTAATATGTAAACTTGATCATGGTACAGCTTTAATGCCCTTGGCAACTTTTGAATTTTTGTTGCCGTTATAGACCAAAATATAATTTATGCGATTGTTGTTCCTATACGCAAGCGGAGTGTGACGTCACTGACCGTCCGTGGATGCAAGAAAATGATTCCCTATGTTAATCGCCCATTGGATTTTTTATAAAAAATTATTAAAAAATCGAGAAAAATTATTTCCCGATATTAATCCCCATATTTGGGTATATATATGTGGGATGGCGCACTTGTGTGGGCGTTAAACAGAAAACTAATACTTATTTACTATTAATCACTTAAAATTTAATGAAAGGTTAAATCATATTATACAATATTTACAAGATTATAGTTTAAATTAAAGTTAAACAGACTAGAACAGTCACATTTGCAAGTCAAAGTTCACTTTCAATAGTTTACTTTAGCACAGTTTTTGTCAAAAGAAAATTACACATGGCTTTCGTTTTGATCACCGCACATTAGAATGTAGAAAAAGGGGGGAAAAAAGCTAAAAATCCCATAGGAATAGCATGGGAAGGAAACCAAAAAAACTCACAATGTCAAGTGTGTTAAAAAAAAAAAAAAAAAAAAAAAAAAAAAAGGCTCACACCGGAAGTAATAAAAGGACAAAATTGACTAGAAAAAGACATCGAACAGCGGGAACGGGCGGGCTGAGGCGTTCAATATATCGTCCAGGGTTATATCGCACATGGCATGATACAGAACATCGTCTCGGCGAACTCTCGTCGTCAACAGATCAAAATCCGCACGTCCATACGTCAAAATCCAACCGTCTACTGAGCTCTCTCTCTGGCAAGCGCTCTCAGCTCCCGTCTATGAAGATGCGTGCTCCGGAAGTGACGTCCGTCTGACATCACGGCTGTGTCATTCCGCTACGTGTTAGTTCATCCTCGCATCGAAGATACAGCTGCGGCAAAGGGAACTGGGCAGTTTTGGAATCAACGGCTAGGGGAAGCAAGGTGCCCATACCCCATATATGTATTAGTTATCATGTGCATGTGTTAGATTGAGTTATTTTGCTGTCAATTTGACAAAATTTTAATTTTAAATTTCAAAACTCTGTCGTTCTCGGCGCTTATTGTATTTGGTGATCAAAAACGTAATACGAAAATATACATGCCAGATGTATATTTTCGTGATATGCATTGTACGAAATATTGTTTCATATTATTCATTACTCTCTTAATATAAGTTGCTAAAATAACCATAATTTTTGAAAGGAATTAAATTATGTTCGCCAAATAATTTGGCGATTATTTTTTTTTTTTTCTGCCAAGGATGACAGATATCAAATCTATTCCGCTGCAACATATTAGTATCTTATATCAGATACTTTATTTAGACATTTGAAAACAAATTTGACTTCAAATTATGATAGAATATTTATCATTTTCCTTTTAATTAGTATATTAGTTGGATATTTATTGTGTTAATATCATCCTTTGAAATGAAATGTTTGTGTTTTCAATCGAATATGGAAGTTTGGTATTTTTTTTTTTTTTTCTAGAGTTTTGAAAATAAAAATTCAAATTTTGTCAATTTTACAACAAAAATAACTTAATCTAACGCATGGACATGATAACTAATACATATCTATACCTAAATATGGGGAATGAAATCGGTAAATAATTTTCCTCGATTTTTAATAATTTTTTACAAAAAATCCAATAGGCGTTTAACTCAGGAAATATATTTATTGCATCCACGAACGGCCAGTGACGTCATCACTTCGCTTGCGTATTTCTTTCTACCTTTTCCTTGGCAAAAAATGTTCGATCTACTTCAGCATCAAAATTTAAACTAGTTGGCATAGGTGAACTCTGCTCAGTTCCCCATCATATTTACAGTGCGCTACATGAATATAAACGCACCTTAGCTTTAATAATTAGAATGGTATAGAAGAGTAATAAAAAATATGAATAGGTGACACTTGATGCAAACTGTATGTGTATGATTCAAGAAATGAAATTACGAGTCAAAACAATGAAAAACCAATATGATCTTTTAGAAAATAATTTTATTAAATTTATGACAAATATACATGTTGCATGAATTTAAACGCACATGTAAAAAATAAATATCTGAGTAAGAAATACTGTATCTAATACTTTGTAAAGCCACCATGGGCTTCTAGAACAGCCAGTAAACGCTTTAGCATTGACTGATATAGTGGTAGGAGGTCATCCAAGCTGATAGTCTTCCAAGCTAACAGAATTGCCGATTTTAGTTCATCTTTCGTGTTAAAACTGCCTTCCGTTTACGTAAACACGGCGAACCAGATTACCCCATACGTTCTCCATTATGTTTCAATTGGGGCTTTTTGAGGGCCAATCCAGAACTTTAGTTTAATTGTCACGGAATCATTTTTTCACGATATGTGCTGTATGTACAGATGCACAAGCTTGCTGAAAAATATAATTTCTTCCAGATTTTTTGACTGCTTGACGGCGAGGTTCCTTGTGAGCATCTGGACATAATCTACAGAGGTCATAGTGTTCTCTACGAACTCTAACTCGAAAGTCTCTTTAAGACCTATGGCTGCCCACACCATGATAGACCCACCTCCAGATTGAAGTTTTGAACAGTACATTTCTCCGGTTATCATATCGTGCCAGTAGCTATGAAATCCGTCCTGGCCATCGAAATTAAACATTTTTTCATCTGCGAAGATGACTTTTTCCCAATTTAGTCGATCTAGAATCCATTTTCTAGCCCTTTCCAACCGCATATCCTTGTGCTTTTGAGTGAGGGGTGGGTTCGCTTTCATTCTCTTAAATTTAATGAATGTTGAAGCTTTGATAGTTCTCCATATGGCTGTCCGATGAACACCCGCAGCTTGTATTGAGCCTTTATATTCGCACAGGAAATATTCTTAGTCTTTTCAGCGTTGCTTATTCAACATTTGTCGCAACTGGTGAGCTTTCCTGTTCGCTTCTCATACGCTTTTTTCCCATAATTTGCTCCTTTCTTTATATAATTTCGCATAACACTCTCACTTCTTCCGATTCAGCGCCCTATTTCGCGATTGCTAAAGCCTTTACCACGCATAAAGTCGATTTTTATCCTCTCGTCTACTGTCAAAGATTTTTCCCTCGCCATCCTGTACAAACTCCATAAATTTTGCACTCAAGCATTAAAACTTATTTTAGAGAATTTTAGCAACACGACTATTTGTGTTTTAATTTTATTCCGGCGGCTCTGTTAAATTTTAAACACAAAATACAGAGTGCGTTTAATTTCGTGCAACAAACGAAAAACAGTGAAAAAAAATCTGATGTGGGCACCACATGACTTCCTTATACACTTTTAGAAATATACATAATGTTAAAAAACATTGACATTGGACCCAAAACAGTTGGCTAAAAATATTTTTAAAAAATGAATTATCACCGTGTTCTGAGTTTTCTGAAAGTTAGCTAAAAACCGATTGCAAGATTTGTACTGGTAACGCTGACGAAGGCAGCAGGGACCCGAAAAAATTGGCTAAAAGTATTAAAAAAAGGAATTTTACCATGTTCTGAACTATTCTGAAAGTTTCAAATGTCTACCTAGTCGGGAAGTTAGTTAAATAATTTTTTTGTTGGACCATATAAACGCTGCCGAAGGCAGCAGGGACCTGAAACAGTTGGCTAAAAGTATTAAAAAGATGCATATTCACCGTGTTCTGAACTATTCTGAATGTTTCAAATGTCTAGCTAGTCGGGAAGTTAGTTAAATAAATTTTCTGTTGAACCATGTAAACGCTGTCGAAGGCAGCAGTGACCCGAAACAATTGGCCAAAAATATTTTAAAAATGCATTGTCACCGTATTTTGAGCTTTTCCGGAAGTTTTAAATGTCTAGCTAGTCGGGAAGTTAGTTACAAATCGATTCCAAGATTTGAACTGGTAACGCTGCCGAAGGCAGCAGGGACCCTATACAGTTGGCTAAAAGTATTTAAAAAATGCATTTTCACCGTGTTCTGATCTAATCTGAAAGTTTCAAATGTCTAGCTAATCGGGAAGTTAGTTAAATAAATTTTCTGTTGAATCGCATAAACGCTGCTGAAGGCAGCAGGTATCGGAAACAGTTGGCTAAAAATATTTAAAAAATGCATTGTCAACGTGTTCTGAGCTTTTCTGAAAGTTTCAAATGTCTAGCTAATCGGAAAGTCAGTTAAATTGCAAGATTTGTCTAAACCGTTTTTGAGTTAATACCGTTTTTTGATACATTATGGCCAAAACCTATGTATTTTTGTCATTAAGAAACTTATTTTCCTAAATATCTCCAAAACGGAAAATCATAGAAAGTCCAAAAAGGGAGGTGCACAACTAGATGTTATAACAAACCTATGTACCAATTCGCAACTTTCTACGTCCAACCGTTTTTGAGTTATGCGACATACCCACACACAGACACACACACACACACATACAGACGTCACGAAAAATCGTGTAAAATCCCTTATATCTCTAAAACGAGAGCTCGTGTTAAGATGACACTTGCAGGTGTGCAACTAGACATCATGAAAGTCACACGTATAAATTAGCAACATTCAGCGATCTTTCGTTTTCGAGCAATGTGAAATACAAAATCCATTTCGCAAATCGGGATTACTATACTTCCTTATACTTTGTATAAGGAAGTAATAAGAAAGATTCATTACATAAGCTTGCATGAGCCTAAACGTACTTGCTCAAAGCATCTTATTCAGTTTTGAGTCATACGCAATAACTGTAAGTCGCATTCCTTCTTTTAAAATTAAAAAAATTATATTTCTGATTATTGGAAAAAGTGCGTTTATATTCATGCAACGCACTGTATGTTCTCATAAATTTCTAGTGCGAGACATCTTCTAATCATGTTAAAAGAAATGAATTTGACCAAAGCTTGATACAGTGACAGAATGAAATCCCCGCCTAATACGCTATCCACCGTTCACTTCGATATATTTATCTTATTCTAATCTATTAATTTATTTTATCAGGGTCAATTCCGTTGTTTAGTTTTCATGCTACTATTTCCAATGCAATAATCCTCAAAATTCATATTTATATGAAAAAATTACAATTTCTCTATGTTGGTAAAATCGTAAATTATGAATAATTTACGAAATTTTCCTATTAGTCTAATGTATTTATGATCCTCAAAATGGAAGTTTATGCTCAAATTTGCCTTATTCTGATATGTTAAGTAAATCGTAAATTCCAAATAACTTACGAATTTCTTAAATTGGAAAAATCATAGTCTATGATATTCATGACAGTATCCTAAATAATATTTCGAAAGTGGTTTGACATCTTTACGATGAAAATATCCCTCAAGATTGACGTTTATGTGAAATTTTGCTCTATTCTGCCATGTTAAGAAATTCGTAAATTTCCAATAACTTACGAAATTTTTATAATGGAAAATTCATAGTCATTAATATTCATGCTAGTGTCCTACATAATATTTCAAAAGTAGTCTGACATCTTTAAGATGAAAATATTTCTCAAAATTGACGTTTATGTGAAATTTTGCCCTATACTGCCATGTTAAGAAATTCTTAAATTTCCAATAACTTGCGAAATTTTCAAAGTAGCATATTTATAGTTACTGATGTTCATTCCGGCATCAAAACTGATATTTTAAAACTGGTCTGACATTTTTACAGTAAAAAGTTTTCATTTAATGCACGTTTAAGTGAATTTTTGTCCTATTCTCCCGTGTTAAGAAAATCGTAAATTTCTAATAACTTACGAAGTTTTTAAATTCGAATGTTGCAAATGAATAGGGTTCTTGCCAGTATCGAAAGTAATATTTTAAAACTGATCTGACCTCTCTGCGATAATTTGTTCTTGAGATATCGTGTACACAGACTAACAAACTAACGGACTAACACACTAACAGACACCCTACAGACAGACACCATACAAATTTTGTCATTTTCGGATTCCTTACACCTGAAAACGTGTAAAAAAGTAAAAAAAAACGAGGTCGAAAGTTTTCACGATTACCTAAGTTCCCCATACCTATACTATGATGGGGAATTAAAAAATGTCCAGAATAATCAATAAGAAAATACCTTTAATATAATGCTGAATTAGCTTTTATGCCAAGCGTGTTTCATCCGCCGTACTAAAAAAAAAAAAAAAAAAAAAAAAAGAAAGAAAGAAAGAAATCTGAATTTGAGGTAAATAAAAAAATGCTATGAAATAAAATTCAGAAGAAATATGTTAGATTTGTATTATTACTATTTTATTTTTAAATTATAAAGTGTCATTTTTTCGCGTGAAAGCATATTAAAAATTTATATGGCTTATATTAAGTCAATTACCAGTTTATTATTTTCATATTTTAGTTAATTTTAAAAAATCTAATCAAATTTCCGGTATAAATAGTAGCCTATGTTCTATTCCAGACTATTTTCTATCTCTGTACCAAATTTCATCCATATCCGTTTAGGTGATTGAGTAACAAACATCCATCCATCCAAACTTTCGCATTTATATATTAGTATAGATTTTGCAGATAAAAGATGCAAAAATTGAACTAAATGTATTTTTTCCCATTTTACAGCCCCAAAATAAAGAACAACAACAAAAAAAAAAATATATATACATATATATACAGACACGACATTATTTCATTATTTAAAACATGAAAATCTGACATTGACATATTTTAATTTAGTGCCAGAGGCCTACTGCTAAACTTGTTAATATCGACAAATTCTTCTTTAGTTAATTCGTGACGATCTAAATTCCATGATAAAGTTTTCATTAAATCAAACCAATGTGTTTCAGCTGCAGATACTGTAACAAATAACGTTGGAAGTCCAAACTGTCTTATAGCCGCAAAACAACGTTTTTTCTCTTTTTCCCAATGAGGGGGAGGTGTGCCTTGGGGGAGACTCATGTCAAAGGTGTGCCTTGGAGGGGGGACTCATGTCAAAGTTCTACCTTGGGGGGGGACTCATGTCAAAGTTGGGCCTTGCGGGGAACTCATGTCAAAGTTGGGCCTTGGGGGGACTCATGTCAAAGTTGTACCTTGGGGGGGGACTCATGTCAAAGTTGTGCCTGGGGGGGACTCATGTCAAAGTTGTGCCTGGGGGGGGACTCATGTCAAAGTTGTGCCTTGGGGGGGACTCATGTCAAAGTTGTACTTTGGGAGGGGACTCATGTCAAAGTTGTGCCTTGGGAGGGACTCATGTCAAAGTTGTACCTTGGGAGAATTTTTTATATTTTTTAAAAACTTGTAACCTTCGTTATGAGTAATCAAATTATCTACAAAATCTTCATTCAATAAATCCCCATTCAATAAACCGACTGAAATAGGCCCTTAGCACTATTAAGAGTGACGTATAAAAATTCGACAACGCTGTACCGACTGAAATAGGCCTCTAGCACTAAAAATTATAAAACCGAGAATGAATTTAAAGCTTGTAAATTTCCTGAATGTGAAAACGGACTTAAAAATAAAAAATAAAATAAGTTATGAAAAAAATCTTGTAAAAAATTTCTCTATTGAATAATATGAGATTTGGCTGTGAAGGAAACCTTAAGATTTTAGATGGTAGAGAAGAGAATTAATATTTATCTGATCAAGAGGTGGTAGATGGGAAGTGCCACACTGTTAAAAAAAATCATGTAACATTACGGGGAAAGCCCGACAACAGAGATTCCAGACAAAGCCCTCAAAAAAAAAAAAAAAAAAAAAAAATTATACAGACACGACATTATTTCATTATTTAAAACATGAAAATCTGACATTGACAGATTTTAATTTAGTGCCAGAGGCCTACTGCTAAACTTGTTAATATCGACAAATTCTTCTTTAGTTAATTCGTGACGATCTAAATTCCATGATAAAGTTTTCATTAAATCAAACCAATGTGTTACAGCTGCAGATACTGTAACAAATAACGTTGGAAGTCCAAACTGTCTTATAGCCGCAAAACAACGATTTTTCTCTTTTTCCCAATGAGGGGGAGGTGTGCTTTGGGGGGACTCATGTCAAAGGTGTGCCTTGGGGGGACTCATGTCAAAGTTGTGCCTTGGGGGGGACTCATGTCAAAGTTGTACCTTGGGGGGGACTCATGTCAAAGTTGGGCCTTGGGGGGGACTCATGTCAAAGTTGTGCCTGGGGGGGGACTCATGTCAAAGTTGTGCCTTGGGGGGGACTCATGTCAAAGTTGGGTCTGGGGGGGGGACTCATGTCAAAGTTGTGCCTTGGGGGGACTTCATTCAATAAACCCCCATTTAATAAACCGACTGAAATAGGCCTTTAGCACTATTAAGTGTGACGTATGAAAATTCGACAACGCTGTACCGACTGAAATAGGGGTACCTTGGGGGGGACTGATGTCAAAATTGGGCCTGGGGGGGACTCATGTCAAAGTTGTGCCTGGGGGGGGGACTCATGTCAAATTTGTGCCTTGGGGGGACTTCATTCAATAAATCCCCATTCAATAAACCGACTGAAATAGGCATTTAGCACTATTAAGAGTGACGTATAAAAATTCGACAACTGTACCGACTGAAATAGGCCTCTAGCACTAATAAATAAATAAATAAATAAAAAGTTTAGACCGTAAATTAAGTATATAATGATCTTAAATTATGTTACATGCCCGTAAAAAAAAAACATCTTTTTACGGGCTTTGTCTGGAATCTCTGCTGCTGAGCTTTCCCCGTAATCTTACATGATTTTTTTTTTTTTTTTTTTTTTACAGTGTAGTTGTTCAGTATCTTCTCCAAAACTCGCGTAAATACGAGCTAGTACATCTTAGAAAAACCCCATTGAGAGTACCCACCACGGAGGGCATTCCACCTATAGGCCTAGGATCCTAGTATAGAACAAACCAACATATTTAATCAAGTTACGATAAAATTTTGCTGTGAGAAATCTTATTTCTAAATCTTCATTGTTTCTAAGTAAGTAATTTTTGAGAGTTATTTTTAGCGAACAATGATTCACTAACTTAATAATAAAAGCCGTTGTTTCCCAAAACTAAAACAATTTATTGAATTAGGAAAGCAAGGTTTTCTCCATGGTTTCCATGCGCGCATTTCAACAGAATAAAATTATGAAAAAAGATGATTTAACAAGAAAAACTTACCTCAGAATCACACCAATGTATTGAGAAAAAGGAAATAAAATTTTATCCATCAACTGGATGTTTTTGGAAGATTTGTTTATGGATTTAAATAATAAATTAAACGAACAAAATTCACTGGTCTATTTACAGAGATTTATTTTTTTTTTTAATTTATTTCAGAATAATATGTAGGGTAAGTGCACCATTGGTGGCGTGCCGATTCCGACGTGCCAAGTCCGGACATAGTCAAAGTCCCTCTTTGTAAGGGATTAAAGTGTTGAAGGAATGTGTCTTAAAAGGATTATTTTATACTTGGCCCACTCCCTAAAGTCTATTGACCGGAAATGTAGCTAAGTTGAATTTTGGCGATAAATTTTTACTAGTTTTAAGTAATTTGAAAAATTCCCATTTGCGCGAATAAAGTAAAAATACAAGAATAGTACGAGTTACATGCGTTCTCAGATTCATACACAGCTAGGTAGAAGTGTCCAGTGATTTTTTTTTTGGTTTTTATGTTCGCTTCGCTCACATACGTGCGTGATAGTGATGGCTTCGAAAACGAGTTACATGCGTTTTCAGATTCATGCACAGCGAGGCAGGGGTGTCCAGTGATGTTTTTTTTGGTTTTCATGTGAGCGAAGCGAACATACGTGCGTGATACTGATTGCTGCAAAAACGAGTTACATGCGTTCTCAGATTCATGCACAGCGAGGCAGGGGTGTCCAGTGATGTTTTTTTTTTTTTTTTTTTTTTTTTTTTTTGGTTTTCATGTGAGCGAAGCGAACATACGTGCGTGATACTGATTGCTGCAAAATCGAGTTACGGGCGTTCTCAGATTCATGCACAGCGATCGTAGGGGTGTCCAGTGTTTATTTTTTCTTTTTCTTTTTACGTCCGTGGTAGGGATTTCCGCGGAACAGACTTACAGTCGTTCTCAGATTATCAAGTCAAAAGGGACGAAATCCCCTGCAAGCCCGGTCTTGCAATTTCTGGTCGCGCAAATGGGAATTTTTCAACACTTTAATCCCTTACAAAGAGGAAATTTGACTATGTCCGGAGATGGCACGTCGGAGTTAGCACGTAACCGCACCATTGATTGAGACTTTTAGAGCAATCTCTGATGTTTTTAATGTTCTAGTCATCAGAAAATATTTTTAGAAATCTTAAGTTAGTACATATGGTATGAAAGACATTCAGAACCACATATATGTTAAAATATATACATTTGATAACAGTTTTTTTTTTTTGAATGTTTATTTGACACCTACTCAATGTTCCAGTAATTGACACTGCCAGTTTCTCATTTTATCATTAATTGGCCTCCTATGTTCCAGTGTTTGACACTGCTAGTTATTCATTTTACCAGTTATTAGCACCCTATGCTCCAGTGTTTGGAACAAAATGTTAAAATTCTTACATATAAAATATATGATTTTATTATTTTTCATATTTATTAATTATTTCGGGATATGTCAATGACTGGAACATGCCAATCACTGGAGCACCTACCCTATAATAGTTGTTATCATCGCAGAAAACAAAACATGAATAACCAGAATTTATTTAGCCATAAAACAATTTCGAATTATTAAATAAATTCTCTACGTTGCTACGCGGAATTTTAATACGTGAAGGTAAAATAATAATAATAAATAAGTAGATTTCAATAACAGAGAGAAAAATTAATAATATAAATAAATACATTGACACGTGAGTGCAAAATTTAAATTAAAGGATTACGAGGCAATTTTTAATTTTTCGGAGACTTTTAGACTTTTAGACTTCAAAACATATAAATATTATGATGTAAAAGATGAAGTCATTTCTTTAAATATCATGTAAATCGATGTTTAGTAATTTGAACTGGTAAGGAGAAATAAATTCATATATATATGTGTAAAAATCGAACGTTAGGCGGCTGAAAACTAACAAATATCATCATCCATTTCAGCCTTTATCCATCCACTGCAGGATGAAGGCCTTCCTAGGTGATTTCTGTCTGCCCTGTTTTCTGCAATTCTTCTCCATTCTGATCTTCCAAACTTCACCATTTTATCTCTCCAACGACACAGTGGTCTCTTCCTCGTTTCGTTTCTTTTCTTTTTCTTTTTTCTTTTTTTTTTTTTTTTTTTTTTTTTATTTTTAGGACTGAGGGCCTATTAGTCTCAATCTGGGATTTTTGCGTTGTCGATTTCGATAGTTGGACATTTGTCGAAATCTAAAATTTATCGAAAATATAATTAAATAACTTGAAAGCGATGTTATAATTGGGAAGAAAAAAAAAAACTAATAGTCCTCCGTCCTAAACTAAATTCTGCTTTTGCCAGAATTTCATGAAAATCTTTTTTTTTTCTTCTTTTTATTATTATTATTGAAAGAAAAAGAAAAGAAAATTAATAATAATCAGTATCGTTACAAGCGATATCGAAAAAGTTTTTTTTAATAATTTTGAATTAGGAAATAAAAAGTGCGCGGGAAATAATATGAAATAAAAATAAGTAAAAAAATGAATTTAATGATTTAATGTTTTTGTTTTTCGGGGGCTGCTCAATGCTCATGCATATAAAAAATGCGTATTAAAACGAGTCGAAGAAAGAAGCGAAATAAGTATTGAGTTATATTACGATAAATACGATATATAATATGATGCGATATATTAGACCTATCGTCCAGGGTTAGTAGGTTTTTTTTTTCTTTGGAAAGAAAAAAAAAAAAAAAAAAAAAAAGAAAGAAAGAAAATTAATAATAATCAGTATCGAAACCAACACTATCGAAAAAGTTTTTTTTAAATAATTTTGAATTAGGAAATAAAAAGTGCGCGTGCAAAATGAAATACAAATAAGCAAAAAAAAAAAAAATGAATTTAATGATTTAATTTTTATATAAAACATGATCGCATGTTATCTTAAAAAGTACATGTAAAATTTAAAGTTTATATGGTGGGTGTGGCATCTATAAAAATTGTTTTAAGAGATAGAATAGAATAAAGAATGTTAGATGATTGAAATTGAAGGGTAGTTATGGCGTTTCGAAATGCTATCTCCTTCATCAGGATTTTAAGGAATTTTATTATAACTTATCAAATTAAATTGTGACCCTCATGCTGTCTTCTGATTGGTTGACTAGGGATAAAATACTGTAATCTGATTGGTTAATGAATTCACATTTATAGGCTTTCATATTACATTCAAGTAACCCTTTAAAATTATGTGATAAATGCAGAAATATTGTAACCTTTAATAAAAATGTGGCGAGATTTTAACAACAATTTAGCGATATTTAGAATGTGTTTGGCGATATTTAGGATGTATCTGGCGATAGAAATACGTTTGACGTCAAACTTAAGGTATAAATTGAGAGCGACGGAAAAATTTCATCAGTTGCTGCCTTATTTTCGTGGAGTGCGGACGTTTAATTTGGTTGCTGCGTAATAACTCTGACTGTTGGAGCAAGAGATGGATCGACTTGAAGAAATGCCTGTTCAACAAACTTCTTCATCTACTTCTGACGATATGAAGTTGACTTGTCCGAATTGTAATGCTACTTCTTCTAAAAAATCTAACTTGAGTAGACATATGAAGATTCACAGCGGTCGAAAACCACATCTTTGTGTTATATGTAAGAAAGCATTTGCTAGAATTGATGATTTAAAGAGACATTCGAAAATTCACGAAAAGAACCCCATAGAATATGAATGCAAGCAATGCAGTGAAACTTTTAGATGGAAATACGAGTTACGGAAACATGTTAGAAAGAACCATCGAAAATCTTCACCTCAACATTCATGTGATGTATGTGCTGAAACCTTTGCATGGAAATACAAGTTATTAGAACATCTCAGAAACAATCATCCAAAGTCTCCACCCCAACATTTATGTGATGAAATGCAGTGAAAAATTCAACCGCAAGCAAGATTTATTAAAGCATGAAAGACTGAATCATCGAAAGACTTCACCTCGACATTTATGTGATAAATGCAGTGAAAAATTCACCCGCAAGCAAGATTTATTGAAGCATAAGAGAATGAATCATCAAAAGCCATTAGTACCTATAATGAATTTCGAACAAGCTCTACTTAAGGAAAAAAATATGCATTTTAAAAGGCGAAATACACTTAATGTTTTCACAACCACCAACTTTGACAATGAAAATGGTGATATGGACTTGTTTTCGTTGTTTAATAATTTAAGAAGTGACCTTTTTCATGAATTGAACTTTCAATTAAGTGAGAAAAAAGCGATGAAATGGTATATAGTTGTAAACGTTACCCTTAGTCGTTCTACTATAGATGGTGAAGAATTTATTTCCCCTCACTTTCGATCAAATCATTTATACTACAAAAATATTTTTACGTTGAAATTAAAACTTTACACGTCGTTAAGTAACAAAACATTATTATTATTATTATTATTATTATTATTATTATTTTGAAATTGCAAAATGCTTATATACAGTAAAGTTATATAAACTAAATATAATAAAAATTACATAAACTAAAAGTTATATTATCACTATGTATTAAATAAGTTTCGAATTTAAGCTCTAACTTAGAAATACTATTATTACACTCTTTAAAAATTGAACGCACATGCACTTTAAAAAATTACTATCATATAAATGAAACTAAATAAAATAAAAATTATATTCTCACTAAATAAGTTTCACATTTATTTAAACTCTAACTTACATTCGTTAAAAATTGAACGCATATGTACTATTAATTTGAAAAAATTCTCAGTTTATAAATGCATACTACATTTTATAGGCTTTTACTATTAAATAAATTTAACAGAAGTTTTAAATCAGTTACTAAATTTTACATACAGTAAAATTATATAAAAATTATATAAATTTTCTACACAATAAAGTTACATAAGCTAAATAAAATTATATATATTAAACTTTATATTTTCCCTAAATAAGTTTAACATTCATTCGAGTTCAACACAGTAATATAATTTATACTGTCTTAGTTGATTTAAATGAAACAGGTAAATACTTTTAGATTTTAAATAATATAAAAAAAATTAAGTTGATTATAAAATTATTTTAAAGTTTTATATTTACATAAAAACAAATAAATTATTTTTTATAAAAATGTTATAAACAATAGTTAAAAAAGAATTTGTTATATTTAAAAAGTATTGGTTACTAAAAGTAAAATAAAAACATATATTTTATACTAAACATTTCTATTTAAAATTTCGAAATGTTAAATTACTTAAAAAGTTCAAAGTGTCAAACTATTTTAAATGAAGATAAACAGTTTCTTTAAAATAGATGCTACGCGTGTATTCTATGAATCATAAGCTGGCGAATCATGTGTAATCCACACTATCCCATATAAAGATTAAGTTAAAATCATTAATAAAATACAGCGAATAATTAGGAAAATGCAATAATTTTTTCACAAAGCATATCATACAATGAGTTTTAAACGATTATTACCTACCTATCACTTAAACGGTATTTAAATAAATAAATATATATAAAAGTAAGTTATAGTTACGCAATAAAAATTCGTTTGTGAAAGAAGTTTTATATATGTATTGCAAAATTTAGTTTTACTCAGATAATTTCTGAACATACACAAGTAAAATGAAAACTTTTGTAGGTTTTATTTCAGCAGTAAATATTCGTTTGGGAAAGTAGTTTGATATGTTATGCAAAATTTAGTTTTAATTAAACAAAAAAGTTTATAGTGTAACAAAAAAAAAAAAAAAAAGTTTGCACTATAACAATAAAAAAAATCCTCATAAGTAAATCCTAATAAAAATATTTCTTAAATTGATTTTTCTCTCTTCAATAAATCAATAAAAATTGTCTTATGTAATGTTTGTAAAGTTTAATAAAAGTTACGTTTTAATAAAATTTCTATTATAAACAAATAAATTTACTAGAGTATACATATTAAGATATTACGTATAGAGTAGAGATACTTATCAAGTTTATTAAATTATCAAATAGTAATAATAAATTATGAAACTTACTTAAAATTGAAGAAATCTCCCTCCAGCGAAATGCAACCTTCATTCACACTCAAATGCGACAAACTGTTTATCGCTACACGTTGACTTACGTACAGATAAGAAGAGTGATGATTCATGCTTATCTTAGCAGAAGACTTTTGTTGTTAGAGTTATGTGTTTTCAGAGTAATATAAAATAGTTTATAAGGATCATTTATTTAAATAATCCATTGAGAGGTGAACTTTGCAATTAACCCGTTAAAATGCGTTTTTTAAAATTATGTTAAGAAAATAATTAAGCTAATGAGGTCAAAACAGAATTATTTTACGATAAGACATCCTTTATCATTCAATAAAATATAAGTGTAATTTTTAATGAAATATTTTAAAATCACTTAATAGGATAAAATTAAAAACAGAAATCTTATTGTTTTAGTAATTATTTTCTCTAGTTATAAAACTAAGTAATAAACTATCTATAAATAATCAGATAGCAAGAGAGATTTTTGTATAATAACTATATATTGTTTTAATATATGCATTACATCTCAGGGTTAAAATTTCAACTTATTTATACGGATTGAACTATAAGTAATAAAAATTACTCATTTGCATAACCGCTAAATTTTATAAGTTGGATATATGATTTAAAAATAAAATACTAAACAATAATCCTTGTGAGAGAATTTGGGTGACACTTTCACAGAAAGAAATTATCCTTTACAATAAGATTTTCTCAGAATGTGTAAGTGAAAATAACTTACCGTTGCTCAGTGAGTCATGCAGTTGTATTGAAATTCATTGTTTTTAGCTAATGAGACAATTAATTTTACTAGCACATAAATGTAAATTTTTATATTATTCCTGTATATATAAAATTTTAAATAATTCATTAAATGTTAAACTTTGCATTTAATCGATTAAATAAGTTAAAGTTTTACGAAAAAATATAAGTGTAATTTTTAATGAAAAGATTTGAAATCGCTTTAACTTTATAAGTAAAAAAATCTAAAAAGAGGTTTTAAAATCACTTAATAGGATAAAATTAAAAACAGAAATCTTATTGTTGTAGTAATTATTTTATCAAGTTATAATTCTAAGTAATAAACTATCTATAAATAATCGGAAATCAAGAGAGATTTTTGTATAATAACTATATATTATTATTTTAATACATGCATTACAATAAGATTTGCTCAGAATGTCTAAGTGAAAATAACTTACCGTGAGGTCAGTGGATGATACTAGAATCATGCAGTTGTATTGAAATTCATTGTTTTTAGTTAATGACTGATTAAACTTCTAATGAGACAATTATTTTTACTAGCACATAAATGTAAATTTTTATATTATTCCTGTATATATAAAATTTTAAATAATTCATTAAGTGTTAAACTTTGCATTTAATCGATTAAATAAATAAAGTTTTACTAAAATATAAGTGTAATTTTTTAATGAAAGGTTTTGAAATCACTTTAACTTTATAAGAAAAAACTAAAAAGAGGTTTTAAAATCACTTAATAGGATAAAATTAGAAATTAAAAATCTTATTGTTTTTAGCAATTATTTTATCTAGTTATAAACTAAGTAATAATTTTTTAACTATTTATAAATAATCGGATAGTAAGAGATTTTTTATATAATAACTATATATTATTTTAATATACGCCTTATAGTTAAGTCAGTTTTAAAGAAAACCAAGAAAATATCCCAACGGGTAGATTGATGAGTTTGAATATTCTATTATACATAAAGAATCCAGGTACGGAAAAACCGAAATACAATACGCGGAAAAACAGGTGGGATTTTCGGCTAAAACTCCTAAGCAGTGGACGGTATACATAACACACGGTAAAACAACCTACTCACACGACGGCTAAACTAAGAATGAAGGGAAACGTTGAGTTGTAACACCTTATCTACTAGAGATAAGGGCGAATTCTCGGAAAGCTGACTCATCCCTGGTTCATGTACTACATCTTACGAGAAAGTTCGCGAAGGATGACTCATCGGTGACGAGTTTGAATAATTTGCATAACCGCTAAATTGTATAAGTGAGAATCTTTTAATGTGAGTATTATAGTAATGATAAATTTATTTCATAATCGATAACTCATTTATACATAATCAGTTTCACACCTTATATAAAACAATACTATATTTAAAAGTTTTACTATACAATAAACATTCACATATGGATATTAATAAGGCTTAAGACCGATTAATAAAACGAGGGTCCTATAAGCGAAATGCATGAGAATCTTTCTAAAGAATCCTAATCTGTACTTAAGCGAGTTTTAGAGAAAACCAAGAAAAATACCCAGTCGATTAAGTCGATGAGTTGGATTCAAACCCAAAACTTTCCCGCTTTAATCATAGATTCGTTCACTAATCAATGAGTCATGCAGTTGTATTGAAACTTATTGATTACAAGTATAAACTTATACCATTAAATATTTAACTGTTGGTTCTATAAGTGGATTGCTCTGTGTGCGAGTCTTCCTAACTTATAGTTAAGCGAGTTTTAGTGAAAACCAAGAAAAACTACAAACGAGTAGATTGTTAAGCTGAATTCGAATCTAGCATTAAACATAGAATCGTTTGATCTTCTAAAATCCTTGTAACAACATGTTTATGATCTTTATAAGAAAATGCTTAATAGGGTTTGCATGCGTTAGCTATATTAAACACTTAATTTTTTAACATACATTAAGGTTAGTGGATGAGTGTCAGGTAATTCATTTAAAACAAAAATATAATAAGGGTCGATTGAAACAAAGGGTTTGTAGGTTATAATTATTGGATAAAACGTTATGTGTTTCGAAAACCCTTCATCAAGATTGGAACAACCGTTTTGAATGATACTCTCCCTTCATCAGATAGACTTAAACTTTTATTTTCTCAGAATGAAACAAAACGATAGATGATTTACACTTATTGAAACCCCAACTTATAAATAATTCGACTTTCATTAAAAATGCAAGTCGCATATACACTTTGAAACAATCAATAAATTTTATATTATCACTATGCATTAAATAAGTTTCCCATTTAACATTCAAGATGAATTTATTTTTACATTAATTAAAAATTGAACACGTATTAATTTTTAAAATGACTATTTTTTAAAAAGTTTTAAAACAGCTAATAAATTTTATAAGCTTTTACAATTAAATAAATTTAGCATATTATGAAAGTTTTACATCACTCGATAAAATTTTATATAGGCAATAAAAGTTATACACATTATAAATATAAACTCATAAAATAAATTTCACACTTAACATTTAAACTCTAGCCAAACAATCTTAAAGTAATTTTTTATCTCTTTATAACATAATCATAAACTTTTTATTTCTATTGTAAAGCGAAGTATGACTCATGCTTTCGTTTCTATTGTAAAGTGAAGTATGACTCATGCTTTAATTAAAATCTCTAATCAAAATTATAAGAAAGTAAAGTTTAGGATACACCTATATATTATAGGTAAATTAATACAGTATAAATATTCATGTTTTTCAGTTAAGTAAAAAAGTTATATAATTAATTTTACAGAGTACTTAAAAAATAATGTATAATTAAGTTTAAGATTTTTATTTCTTCTGTAGTATGTATATATAAATTTTTAGTTAGAAAGTTTTTATTAAAATACAATAACCAAAGTTTTGTACGATATTAACTTACAATGCACCTAAAACTTTAAATATATAGAAACAATTGTACAGTTGATTTTGTCTGAAGCATATATAAATAATAAAATCTTATTGAATTTTGCTTTAAAACATCGTAAAGATTTTAGACACACATACTTTTATATTGTTTAAATAAAATTTTTTAAATGAAACAATATTAATGTTATAAAATAATACACTCAGCATGACTCACCGAGTGTGCTATTACATAAAATTATTCCGCATACATGTAATAACATGTCTGACTTAACTATATACTGAATTGCCATTATTTCAGAAAAAGTTGGGACTTACCTTAAAACACGTCCTACTCCCTTCGCAGACTTGGTGGAAATGAATGATATGAGACATTCTTATCTAGCGAAATCCTAGTCACGTGATCATGACGTCATCCTCTCATCAGTGACGTCACCGATTGCTTATCAGCTACCACAACACGCGGGAAATGTCCTTCAGTACGCAGTGAAAAATATTCAAAGTCCACGGGACATTACACGAAACGGTTCCATTGTCTTATACGGTAAATTGAAATATAACACGCGGAAAAAAGATCGACATATGCCGGAGAAACTATACACTCTGGCTGATGAAAATAAGCCGCACAACTAAGGAGATGCTACCAGGAAGAGAGTCAAAATCCAACTGAATTCAAACAATATGACAAGATCTATAAATCTCCCGTGTTGATTAGACGGTTTTGAAGAATGGGTTTTCCCCCACACCTAAACAGAATGGAGGAGTCATAGGTTTTCCCTCACCTATCGCGAAGATAACTCTTAATTAAGTTTCTTAATTAAAATTATGGAAATTTTCTGTATGTCCTTGAAATATCTCTTAATTAAGTTTTCTAATTAAAATTATGTAAATTTTATGTAAATCTTTCATGTTTGTCATATGCTCTCCTAGTTAAAGATTTAATAAACTTGACTTTTATACAACATGAATAAATTTAATAAGTATAATCTATTTGATGACTCATCAAACGATGACTCATGATTAGAGCGGGAAAGTTTTGGGTTTGAATCCAACTCATCGACTTAATCTACTGGGTATTTTTCTTGGTTTTCTCTAAAACTCGCTTAAATACAGATTAGGATGCCTTAGAAAGACTCTCATGCATTTCGCTTATAGGACCCTCGTTTTATTAATCGGTCTTAAGCCTTATGAATATCCATATGTGAATGTTTATTGTATAGTAAAACTTTTAAATATAGTATTGTTTTATATAAGGTGTGAAACTGATTATGTATAAATGAGTTATCGATTATGAAATAAATTTATCATTACTATAATACTCACATTAAAAGATTCTCACTTATACAATTTAGCGGTTATGCAAATTATTCAAACTCGTCACCGATGAGACATCCTTCACGAACTTTCTCGTAAGATGTAGTACATGAACCAGGGATGAGTCAGCTTTTCCGAGAATTCGCCCTTATCTCTAGTAGATAAGGTGTTACAACTCAACGTTTCCCTTCATTCTTAGTTTAGCCGTCGTGTGAGTAGGTTGTTTTACCGTATGTTATGTTTACCGTCCACTGCTTAGGAGTTTTAGCCGAAAATCCCACCTGTTTTTTCCGCGTATTGTATTTCGGTTTTTCCGTACCTGGATTCTTTATGTATAATAGAATATTCCAACTCATCAATCTACCCGTTGGGATATTTTCTTGGATTTCTTTAAAACTGACTTAACTATAAGGCATATATTAAAATAATATATAGTTATTATATAAAAAATCTCTTACTATCCGATTATTTATAAATAGTTTAAAAAATTATTACTTAGTTTATAACTAGATAAAATAATTGCTAAAAACAATAAGATTTTTAATTTCTAATTTTATCCTATTAAGTGATTTTAAAACCTCTTTTTAGTTTTTTCTTATAAAGTTAAAGTGATTTCAAAACCTTTCATTAAAAAATTACACTTATATTTTAGTAAAACTTTATTTATTTAATCGATTAAATGCAAAGTTTAACACTTAATGAATTATTTAAAATTTTATATATACAGGAATAATATAAAAATTTACATTTATGTGCTAGTAAAAATAATTGTCTCATTAGAAGTTTAATCAGTCATTAACTAAAAACAATGAATATCAATACAACTGCATGATTCTAGTATCATCCACTGACCTCACGGTAAGTTATTTTCACTTAGACATTCTGAGCAAATCTTATTGTAATGCATATATTAAAATAATAATATATAGTTATTATACAAAAATCTCTCTTGATTTCCGATTATTTACAGATAGTTTATTACTTAGAATTATAACGTGATAAAATAATTACTAAAACAATAAGATTTCTGTTTTTAATTTTATCCTATTAAGTGATTTTAAAACCTCTTTTTAGATTTTTTTACTTATAAAGTTAAAGCGATTTCAAATCTTTTCATTAAAAATTACACTTATATTTTTTCGTAAAACTTTAACTTATTTAATCGATTAAATGCAAAGTTTAACATTTAATGAATTATTTAAAATTTTATATATACAGGAATAATATAAAAATTTACATTTATGTGCTAGTAAAATTAATTGTCTCATTAGCTAAAAACAATGAATTTCAATACAACTGCATGACTCACTGAGCAACGGTAAGTTATTTTCACTTAGACATTCTGAGAAAATCTTATTGTAAAGGATAATTTCTTTCTGTGAAAGTGTCACCCAAATTCTCTCACAAGGATTATTGTTTAGTATTTTATTTTTAAATCATATATCGAACTTATAAAATTTAGCGGTTATGCAAATGAGTAATTTTTATTACTTATAGTTCAATCCGTATAAATAAGTTGAAATTTTTACCCTGAGATGTAATGCATATATTAAAATAATATATAGTTATTATACAAAAATCTCTCTTGCTATCTGATTATTTATAGATAGTTTATTACTTAGTTTTATAACTAGAGAAAATAATTACTAAAACAATAAGATTTCTGTTTTTAATTTTATCCTATTAAGTGATTTTAAAATATTTCATTAAAAATTACACTTATATTTTATTGAATGAAAAAGGATGTCTTATCGTAAAATAATTCTGTTTTGACCTCATTAGCTTAATTATTTTCTTAACATAATTTTAAAAAACGCATTTTAACGGGTTAATTGCAAAGTTCACCTCTCAATGGATTATTTAAATAAATGATCCTTATAAACTATTTTATATTACTCTGAAAACACATAACTCTAACAACAAAAGTCTTCTGCTAAGATAAGCATGAATCATCACTCTTCTTATCTGTACGTGAGTCAACGTGTAGCGATAAACAGTTTGTCGCATTTGAGTGTGAATGAAGGTTGCATTTCGCTGGAGGGAGATTTCTTCAATTTTAAGTAAGTTTCATAATTTATTATTACTATTTGATAATTTAATAAACTTGATAAGTATCTCTACTCTATACGTAATATCTTAATATGTATACTCTAGTAAATTTATTTGTTTATAATAGAAATTTTATTAAAACGTAACTTTTATTAAACTTTACAAACACTACATAAGACAATTTTTATTGATTTATTGAAGAGAGAAAAATCAATTTAAGAAATATTTTTATTAGTATTTACTTATGAAGATTTTTTTTTATTGTTATAGTGCAAACTTTTTTTTTTTTTTAATTGTTACACTATAAACTTTTTTGTTTAATTAAAACTAAATTTTGCATAATATATCAAACTACTTCCCCAAACGAATATTTACTGCTGAAATAAAACCTACAAAAGTTTTCATTTTACTTGTGTATGTTCAGAAATTATCTGAGTAAAACTAAATTTTGCAATACATATATAAAACTTCTTTCACAAACGAATATTTATTGCTTAACTATAACTTACTTTTATATGTATTTATTTATTTAAATACCGTTTAAGTGATAGGTAGGTAATAATCGTTTAAAACTCATTGTATGATATGCTTTGTGAAAAAATTATTGTATTTTCCTTATTATTCGCTGTATTTTATTAATGATTTTAACTTAATCTTTATATGGGATAGTGTGGATTACACATGATTCGCCAGCTTATGATTCATAGAATACACGCGTAACATCTATTTTAAAGTAACTGTTTATCTTCATTTAAAATAGTTTGACACTTTGAACTTTTTAAGTAATTTAATATTTCGAAATTTTAAATAGAAATGTTTAGTATAAAATATATGTTTTTATTTTATTTTTAGTAACCAATACTTTTTAAATATAACTAATTCTTTTTTAACTATTGTTTATATCATTTTATAAAAAATAATTTATTTGTTTTTATGTAAATATAAAACTTTAAAATATTTTTATAATCAACTTAATTTTTTTTTTTTTTATATTATTTAAAATCTAAAAGTATTTACCTGTTTCATTTAAATCAACTAAGACAGTATAAATTATATTACTGTGTTGAACTCGAATGAATGTTAAACTTATTTAGGGAAAATATAAAGTTTAATTTATATAATTTTATTTAGTTTATGTAACTTTATTGTGTAGAAAATTTATAAAATTTTTATATAATTTTACTGTATGTAAAATGAAGTAACTGATTTAAAACGTCTGTTCAATTTATTTAATAGTAAAAGCCTATAAAATGTAGTATGCATTTATAAACTGAGAATTTTTTTAAATTAATATTACATATGCGTACAATTTTTAACGAATGTAAGTTAGAGTTTAAATAAATGTGAAACTTATTTAGTGTGAATAAAATTTTTATTATATTTAGTTTCATTTATATGATAGTAATTTTTTAATGTGCATGTGCGTTCAATTTTTAAAGAGTATAATAATAGTATTTCTAAGTTAGAGCTTAAATTCGAAACTTATTTAATACATAGTGATAATATAACTTTTAGTTTATGTAATTTTTATTATATTTAGTTTATATAACTTTACTGTATATAAACATTTTGCAATTTCAAAATAATATTAATAATAATAATAATAATAATAATAATGTTTTGTTACTTAACGACGTGTAAAGTTTTAATTTCAACGTAAAAATATTTTTGTAGTATAAATGAATGTGATTAATATTGCTGCGTATAAACAAAATGGTTTTTACGGGTAAAAATTCTAAATGCATGAATAAAATTTGTATAATAATAACAATATAAAAAACTTAAATGATAATTTAATTTGGAAATAAGACAGAGTTTTTCATAAACATATTTTTATTTCAACATTTCAATTACAAAAATAGGTGTTGCAACTAAAATGGGTTAAATTTGGCCATACGTAGCTCTAATATATTGATTGTTACTAAATTCCACCCTGATCCTCGTTCATTAAAATTATCAAAAGTTTTCATTATCTTGTTGAAAGCTATTTGCAGATCATCATCCATATCACTTGCTAAAAATGCCGTTTCCATATTTGATCGAAAGTGAAGGGAAATAAATTCTTCACCATCTATAGTAGAACGACTAAGGGTAACGTTTACAACTATATACCATTTCATCGCTTTTTTCTCACATAATTGATAGTTCAGTTCATTTAAAAGGTCACTTCTTAAATTATTAAACAACGAAAACAAATCCATATCACCATTTTCATTGTCAAAGTTGGTGGTTGTGAAAACATTAAGTGTATTTCGCCTTTTAAAATGCATATTTTTTTCCTTAAGTAGAGCTTGTTCGAAATTCATTATAGGTACTAATGGCTTTTGATGATTCATTCTCTTATGCTTCAATAAATCTTGCTTGCGGGTGAATTTTTCACTGCATTTATCACATAAATGTCGAGGTGAAGTCTTTCGATGATTCAGTCTTTCATGCTTTAATAAATCTTGCTTGCGGTTGAATTTTTCACTGCATTCATCACATAAATGTTGGGGTGGAGACTTTGGATGATTGTTTCTGAGATGTTCTAATAACTTGTATTTCCATGCAAAGGTTTCAGCACATACATCACATGAATGTTGAGGTGAAGATTTTCGATGGTTCTTTCTAACATGTTTCCGTAACTCGTATTTCCATCTAAAAGTTTCACTGCATTGCTTGCATTCATATTCTATGGGGTTCTTTTCGTGAATTTTCGAATGTCTCTTTAAATCATCAATTCTAGCAAATGCTTTCTTACATATAACACAAAGATGTGGTTTTCGACCGCTGTGAATCTTCTTATGTCTACTCAAGTTAGATTTTTTAGAAGAAGTAGCATTACAATTCGGACAAGTCAACTTCATATCGTCAGAAGTAGATGAAGAAGTTTGTTGAACAGGCATTTCTTCAAGTCGATCCATCTCTTGCTCCAACAGTCAGAGTTATTACGCAGCAACCAAATTAAACGTCCGCACTCCACGAAAATAAGGCAGCCACTGATGAAATTTTTCCGTCGCTCTCAATTTATACCTTAAGTTTGTCGCCAAACGTATTTTTATCGCCAGATACATCCTAAATATCGCCAAACACATTCTAAATATCGCTAAATTGTTGTTAAAATCTCGCCACATTTTTATTAAAGATTACAATATTTCTGCATTTATCACATAATTTTAAAGGGTTACTTGAATGTAATATGAAAGCCTATAAATGTGAATTCATTAACCAATCAGATTACAGTATTTTATCCCTAGTCAACCAATCAGAAGACAGCATGAGGGTCACAATTTAATTTGATAAGTTATAATAAAATTCCTTAAAATCCTGATGAAGGGGATAGCATTTCGAAACGCCATAACTACCCTCCAATTTCAATCATCTAACTCCTTGTTTCTATAAATTCTGTAAAACTTTACAATCTTCAAATGGCAATACTAAAATTTTAATGTCTAAATCATTATTCTTCGACCTTTTGTTTTATTATGCCAAAACTTCTAACCTCTGGAAATATAATTTCCCTCTCCAAACATACTATATGTTACCGGAAATTACTTATAATCTTCAATGTCAGCGGTTTAAATGTTTCTTGTCTCCCAATGGCAACACCTAAATTTTAAAGTCTATACCATTCATTAAATGTTTTTAATTATATAATACTCATCTACCTTTGTTTCATTCAATTAAATTCCCTGAAATATATTTTCCATCGCGAAAAGTACTAAGTCCCGAAATTCATTTTCAAACGCGCAAAATGTTTAAATACTTTACAATCTTTGAACAGCAACAGAACTCTCATGAAAGATGATGATAAAGTAGTGCAAAAAAGGGTGCATTCTGCGACACGGTGGTGGCGCGGGGGAGCCTGCGGCGCGTGTGGAGGCGCGGAGTGATTACGGAGCCCCGTGGCTCCGCACGCGCCTCAGCGCGCCTCCGCGCCTCCACCGTGTTGCAGAATCACCCTTTTTACACTACTATCATGTAATTAATTTTTAATCTAATATTTCTATTACTAAATTGCTGATGCAAAGCTAAAAGTTCAACTTATTGCTTTAAAAGAATAATTTTTATGCATCAAACATATACAATTCGATGGATTATATTTTGTTGAGTTTCATCTGTTTTTTCCAGTTTTGTCCAGTTTTTGTCCACATTTTACGAAAAAGTGGACAAAATAACAATCCTGCTGGCAAAGCCTTGTAAAATAAATTGTAATCGAAAAAATAAAGGAAGGAAGAAAGAAAGAAAAACTTCCATCCAATCACTAGTCAATTCTGTTTTGAAGAAATACGCAAAATTTAAATAAGATCCATGCATTAGTTTTTGAGATATTGCGTCTACAGAATTGAAAAATAGTGTTTTCAGGAAAAAAAAAGCGAATAATTTTTAAGTGGCAATGAAACGAACGTGGAAAAATTTCATAGACTCTCACTCCTAGACCTTTACTGTGATATATTTGAAACTTTAGGATCCAAATCAAATTTTGTACTATTAGATTATTAAAATAAAGAAAGAAATATTTTTAAAGAAATCTCTGGTCCAAAAATAGTTTCTGTTTAGGACAAAATTTTAACGCTGTTCTTTCTTTCCTTTTTTTAAATTGCGATTTGTTTAGAAAATAAAGTATTATGTAAAACCTTTAGGAAAGTGAACATCTATTGTAAATAATGTCGCATAGTTACTAATCATCTAATCTGAAACTCGTATTATTGGGTTGTTCGATAAATAATGTGGTTTTTTTTTTTTTTTTTTTTTTTTTTTTTTCATGTTTTTCAAAGTGATTTTATTTATATTAACAACAAACATTAATCAATGATATATTGACCATTTTGTTGGGTGACCTTTTGCTATCTTTCGGTAAGTTGAAAAATTCCACGTTCGAAGAAGCCTTGGTTTTTAGAAGCGAAGGTTTAAAAAAACGGCATTGTTTATCAAACAACCGAACAACCAACTTTGAATAAACACCATAAAATTCAATAAACTTGCAACAATTGTTTCAGGTAGAAGGAACACACGACCTTTCGTCAGGCGAACAAAGTAGGCACCAATGATGCAGTCAATGCGGCGACGCACAAAACCGTTATAAGTGGAGCAAAAATATATAAGGATGGCATTTTTTACATTCGTCTTATATATTTTTGATCTTCACTTACAACGGTTTTGTTCATGGCCGCTTTGATTGCAGCACTCGTGAATACTTTGTTCGTCTGACAAAGGGTCGTGTGTTCTTTTGACCGGAAACAATTTCTGCGAGTTGATTGCATTTTATGGTGTTTATTCACAGTTTTGTACTTATTACTTTAAAACGCCAGTTCTGTGGTGCTTTCTTATTAAAACTCGTATTGTTTAAACACCAGTTTTAATTAATCAAATATTTTTTTTTAATTGTTTCTAAATTAATGTAAACGTATATTTTATTTACGACAGGGCTTATTTTAATCTATTCTTCCCTATAAAATCATGTAGTAACTGTGCTTAATTTCCTAGCTTTAGTTACTACATTCCTTTTTAAAAATTTATTTGACATATCATAGAAATAGCCCTTGACGGCTTATAGATTTTTATTGCATTTTGTCGATGAATTAAAATTAATTATTATTATTATTATTATTTAATATACCGGGTGATCCAAAAGTCAGGACAAACTTTAAAAATGAATAATTCGAAAACGAATCAAGATACAAAGATACAGTTTGCACCAAACGGATGAAAAAGAAACCAGGTTTTGTGTGGCAAAGGAAAAAAATTAGTTCTGTTGGCGACCAACAGATGGCGGTAGAGTGTTTTATTTCACCAAAAGATGATTTACAAATGAAAAAAAATGTTGACAACTTACAAATCAGCTTAATTACAGTAAATTAGTACTACTACAGTAACTGTTCAATGTCCATCATTCAGAAGTACAGCTGTGAGATGATTCATCACATCGTTCACAGCATTTGGTAGCATTTCTTGCGTTATGGCAGACACATTTTGGCGGATGGCATCTTTCAGTGCTGCTAGTGATGCCGGTTGGTCGCGGTACACTTTTGACTTCCAAGAATCCCCACAGCCAAGAGTCACAGGGTGTCAGATCGGGAGATCTTGGAGGCCATGCGTGATTAAAGTAGCGACTGAGAATGCGATATTTCGATGCATATAAGCTTCGACTACCATTACCTGCTGTAGTTGTTCCTTTTTATATCGTTTGTTGCTTTGCATAATCCTACATCAGAAATACGACAGCGCCATCTGTTGGTCGCCAACAGAACTATTATTTTTTTCTTTGCCACACAAAACCCGGCTTCTTTTCCATCCGTTCGGTGCAAACCGTATCTTTGTATCTTGATTCGTTTTCGAATTATTCATTTTTAAAGTTTGTCCTGACTTTTGGATCACCCGGTATATATATATATATATATATATATATATATATATATACGTGTTTTTAAAAGAGTTTTTATACTTTTTTATTTAATATGTGTACGCGTGAAACGCTTTCCAATTTTAAACTTTCAGTAGTTTTTAATTTTAACTGAATTAAAATGGCTATCACAATTGGCTAAGTAAAAATCTTGGCGAGAAACTTCCGAGCTACTTCGGTGCTAAATTTCAAATTTCGCCAAGGGGTTCTATAGTGAAGCTGTTTCATTTCTTGAAACCAAATTTTCTCAATTTCATTTAAATTATTTAAAAATAAATAAATAAATATTATTATTATTATTATTTATTTATTTTTCGACATGAAAAGAAATATATTTACTTGCTTAGCTATTTATTTGTGGCATCAATTCGTTTCTGCTTTTTAATAATTTTAAAGTTAAAATGGGGGTTTTATTTCGAAGCTTTTGAACCAATTATCCGATTGAATTAAAAAATAGAAAGTTAGCTAGATTTTGTCCTGATTAATAAGTGTGCCATTTTTTTTATAAAATCTAATAATTCGGAGCGATAAAATTCCCTTTCATCCGTATGTATTTAATTAAAAACAAAAATATCTGCATGAAGGTGATGGATAAAATTGGTAACGACGGCAAAATCGCTGTTTAAAAAGTGGGCCGGGGAAAGGATAAATAATTGCTTCATCTTTTTTTTTTTTTTTTTTTTTTTTTTTTTCCCCAGATAAAACACATCATTGCTACTAATTGGGTGGGTGGGTGGGGGTTATTAAGATGAGGTGAGGGAGGTTATTAAGATTATTTTTTCCCTTTGGCAGTTTCTCTGTCTCCAATTACCAAATCCAATGTACTATGGGGACATTTGTTTATAGAAATAATCTTTACATAATGTTTTTTTTTTTTTTTTTTTTTTTTTTTAATTCAGTTTTCTTAATCTGAAAAGTCACAACAGTTAAATTAATACTCGTTTTCTAACAACTGATTTTTTAAACATTTAAATACTTTAGTTTAAAAAATGTTTATTTTCTCATTTTTTAGCTGTAAAAGGAAATGCAAAGCATTTAAATAATAAATTTTTGGAAAGCAAGTACTAATTTAATGGTTTTGTCAATTTTCCGAATAAGGAAACGAAATTAAACTGGTATGTTGTGGCCACCACAAAACTTTCTTCTATATTTCCCTATACAAATTCACTCTGTACAAATACTTTATTAAAACTATTATTAATTAAAATTATCTAACATGATACATGCAGATGATTTTCGTCTTACAAGTAAACCTTCTCTCCTTTGATACCGGTTTTCCGGAAACCTATATATTTTCTGAAAGCTTATGCCACAAGTAGAAAAACTGTGAAATATTAGGGGCAGAGGGATAAGCGTTTAGGAGTTATAGGACATAAAATATTGGAAAGATGACACAAAAAGTCGCTAAAATGCTCGTTTCACGTATTTATATGAACTAATAATATGGTAAGAAGGTGGAGGTATCATTATAAAGGAAGAAACAACTCGTTGAAAAGAAACAGTATACGTTGGGATACTTGCTACTGACTTCATATGAAGTCCATTACAAGAGACAATCAATGTACAATTCACCAAATAAACAGTGAGACGGGCAGAAAGACAGTTCACAATGGGCACATTTTACAAAAGCGATAGCCGCACATTTGCAAACTCATCATTTGTCAATGAACTGAAGCAGTAATCCATTGGCGCAATCCACATTCTAGGTTTGTCGTCCAAGTATCCGCTTTTATAAAAAGCATACTTAATCAAGTTCTTGAAACGAGGAGCATTGAACTGATATAGGGAAGAAAGACTGCAGGGCCAAAAAACTATCGCTGTGCCAGATGTGCTCATGTGTCTCGATAATAATTGTTTCCATTATGTAAAGAACAAAAGATTTCTAGTGTCTGAAAAAATGAATATCCAGAGACTAAATATTTCCTGTACATCTTCAGGTACCAATTCCTTTTGCAGGACTTTACCATCAAGTTCTTCGGAAGCAGACAATGCATGATCCTTGTTAGAACACCATGAATCCACTAAAAGCAGAATTTTCTTCCTGTCATTAGCCATACTTGACCAAAATATGTCATGACAGAAGTGGAGACTGTGACTGTTGCGACGAGCATTGCTGTTCCTTATAGCACCATCATCTTCGAAGTCCATATCCTCGTCCGTTCTTCTTCATCGCCTCTAGCAAATCCTAATGTCCGGATCCCTTCCACAATCTCCATATCATTTTCCAGGAGAATAATTATGTGTTTTATCATCTCCGATTCCTGGATGTTCGGAGGCCGATTACTTGTTCCGAATCTGGAGACCAAGGCCACCACAACGACTATAGTATCCATATAATAAGAAGCAATGTAAGAAGAAGACATACAATACGTTAGTACTTGACAGCAATATACGGGAACATACAAGGAATAGAGACGTTTTTATGGTAATATGTCCCTCTATACACACTTTACTGATACTTTGTGGGCCCTGTATCTCCTAAACGCTTTTCCCTCTGCCCCTAAGATTTCACAGTTTTTATACTTGTGACATAAGCTTTTAGAAAATATATGGGTTTCCTGAAAACCGGTATCAAAGGATAGAAGGTTTACTTGTTAGAGAAAACTAACACTAAATGTAAGAAAAGACATTTTTATTCTCTATAAATTACATTTTAAAAATGCATTTTCATAATGGTTACCTCACATATCAAGTTTCACAGTTATATGCCATAGAAGTTCAGATATAGCCTTCCCGTTCTCGAGGAAACTTTCAGTTTAGAAGCGCCACCTATTAGCCGATAAGCATCCTAATTGAATCAGCATAATGTCTCATAATGGCCTTCTCATATATCGAGTTTTGTTTGATTATAAGCAATAGAACTTGAGATATAGCCTTCCCTTAAATTGTGCAAATCCTCTATAGCAGCGCCACCTGTTGAGAGATTTGTACCGAAAGTTGGTAGGCTCAAATTTATGTCAAGGTGCATCTACATATAAATTTATATGCAATTCTGTTCACTAGTTCCTAAGATTTAGCCTTTTCTTAAATTATGGAAATCGGTGTATAACAGCGCCACCTATTGTCTGATAAGCACCCAAATTGAATCAGCATAATGTTTTATAATGTCTTTTTTACATATGAAGTCTTGTTTAATTATACGCAATAGAGATATAGCGTTTTTTAAATTGGGGAAATCGCCATATAGCAGCGTCTCCTGTTGAGCAATTGACACCAAAAGTTGATAACCAATAATTTAGATGAATGTGTATTTACATATAAATTTATATTCAATGCTCGGTAGTAGTTTCTGAAATACAGTTGCCACAAAATTTTTGTCACTCACACACACACACACACACACTCCACACAGAGAGACTTACAGACATTTTCTAAAAATGGTCAAATCGTGTTCTGGATCTCTCAAAACGTATAAATCCACCAAAAACTGGAAGTCAAAAATTTTTAAAAATCCAATATTTTCTTTAACTGAATATGGAAGAAAGTAAACATAAATATTTTAAAAATAATAGTATTAATAATAACAATATAATATTTCTCTAACGTAGTCCAGTTACGATTAATTTATTTTAGAAACGACACGATAGTGGCTTAATAAAATACGCGAGAATAAAAAATAATACATAAGCAATATTTAAGCACGCGGACTCAGTTCAGTGATCTAATTTTTAAAAAATGGCGACATTTGTCTGATGAGATCATTTTATAGAAAATGTATTTTTAAAAGTTGCATTTTTACAATCTTTGCAAGTGTCATTTTAAATCTAGCAATATTTTAATGATACAAGCCCCATATGAACTTTTGTCATAAATTGACTAAAAAACGCAATAATAAAAAGTATAATCAAAATAGGTACTAAGCTTTTTTAACACAAAATTATACCAAAATTAATTAATTAATAAAAATGTATCGCCAACATGGTGACAAAAATTTAAAAAGTGCCTAAATTAGGTCGTCAAACACGAATTTTATTTTTAAGCCTTTTGTGAATGATATTGGTTTGATTATCATTAGCATTTCATCCCGCGGTATGAATTTGTTTCTAATAATAATTTGGCTTTTGATGAATTAAAATTGGGTTGAAAAATTTTGTGTAACTTTACTCAACAATGTTGAGGCAGCTTACTTGCCTCAACCATGTTGAGAAACCTTACCAACTGTATTTGTGCAACCTTTGCAGTCCGTGAAGAAAATTTACACTGTTGAAATTGGTCATATTACGCAAGTTTGTTGTGTAATGTATGCAGGGCGAAAAGTAAGGTTCCATTCTCACAAATGGTAACTTTACACAGCATTGATGTGTAATGTACGCAGATCAGTAGGTAAGTTTCTCCCTAGCAAACATTAACTTTACAAAACATTGTTGTGTAACGTATGCACATCAGTAGGTAAGTTTCCACTCTCGCAAACGGCAACTTTACACAACATTGTTGTGTAACGTATGCATGTCAATAGGTAAGTTTCCACTCTCACAAACGGCAACTATAGACTACAATGTTGTGTAATGTATACAGATCAGTAAGTAAGATTTCGCTACGGCAAACGGTAACTTTACACAACATTGTTGTGCAACGTATGCAGATCAGTAGATAAAGTTCCACTCTGCCAAACAGTAACTTTATATAACATTTTTGTGTAACGTCACTCAACATTGTAGTGTGACGTAGGCAGATCAGTAGATAAGACTTCACTTTCAAAAACGGTTACCTCATGCAAGGATGTTATGCAACCTATTTTGATCAATTGGTAAGTAGTAATGGGATTGGGGACTTAACAAAAGTTTGGTAATCCCTAATTATTGATACCCTATTGATACCCTAATTATTGATCTGTATAACATATGTAGATCAATAATTAGGGTTCCACACTTGTGTTAAGTAATTCTACACAACTTTGCTTTTTAAAGTATGTAGGTGCATAGGAAGCATTTTAATCTTGTGTTTGATTACTATGCATAATTTTGAAGCGTACGATACACAGACCAGTACAGTCGGTAACAAAAGTCTTCGAACACTAGCAAAAATTCCTATATAAAAAAAGTACACTTAATACAGTTTTGTTAAATAATTTCTTGTCGAATCCTGTTCTTAGTCAGTCTAAAAACAGGATTCGACAAGGATTTGTTTAACAAAACTGTATTAAGTGTGCTTTTTTTACATAGGAATTTTTACTAGTGTTCGGAGACTTTTATTACCGACTGTAGGTAAAGTCCAACTTTTCATTCAGGGACTTTATGTAATTTTATTGTATTAAGTAGATAGACCAGTAAGTAAGGTTTCATTTTGGAAATTCTGAAAGTTTATCCTTTTTTTTTAGAAAAAATATTTTCTAATTAGTTTAAAATGAGGGTAGACATCTTCATAAATTTTTAGTAGATTACCGTCTTAGAAGTAATGAATGTTTGCATACATTTGAATTAAATGTATCAATATATTAAAATTTCTCAAAAACTATTTAAATTATTTAAAAAAAAAAGTATTAAAATGTTTAATACAAAACTAATTTTTATTTCCCCCTCAATTTTACATTATTATAATCTAATTAAATATTTCAAACATATTTGGGTTATGAATTATGTTAATAAGAAAGAACCACAGAAATGGCATTCTGCAGTAACAAGTACAAAACTTCAAATTAACACTATAAAATTCAACAAACTCGCAACAATTGTTTTGAGTCTGTGTTGCCGCTTTGATTGCAGTACTCGTGCCTGTTTTGTTCGTCTAACAAAGGGTCGTCTGTTTTTTCGACCAGAAACAAATGTTGCAAGTTTATTGCATTTTATAGTGTTTATTCAAAATTTTGTACTTATAATAAATTATGTTGTTAATTTATTGTTAAGTGAATTCAAATTTTTAAAAATAATTATAATTTTGTTTCAATGCAGAAATTTCATGCAAATTTTGATATTCAAACAAAATATTTCTGTACTGATAAGTATAAAGGATTTAAGTCCATATTCTTGATTTTTCAGGAGACAAAAAATAAAGTTAAACTAACTAAAAACAAAGCAGAAGAATCGATTAGGAAAAATGAATTTCGTTGACTTATACCCTTCATACCATTCAGTGGTTACCAACCTTCATTTAATTACGGGAAAAAATTGAATTAAATATTTTATACCATACATGAATGGTAAATTTCTGACTTGAACTATCTTTTACCAATGGAGTTTCTCAAAGACTAAATGGCATAGACTTAAATCCTTTATACCAATCGTTTGAGAATTTTTTTCTGAGTCTCACTATGTACTTAACTCAAAATCGACATTTTTGGACTTAAATCCTTTATACTTATCAGTACAGATTTAAAAACCCAAATTTGTTTAGAACATATTGTTTAACTATAATAATGTAAAATCAGAGGGGAAAATATTAAACTAGTCTGCATGCAACATTCTAAAATTCTTGTGAAACTTTTATTATTATTATTTTATTATTATTATCAGTTGCATATGAATACTTAATTTTACATTTCTGAAAACCAATAGATGTCAAAAAAAAAAAAAACTATTATGTCAGCCATCCCATTAAACATAGAGATATCGCCGAATATATCGATATTTTTATAATCCTTCTAAAAATTGTATAATAAGTGCTAAAATATCTGAATTTTTTCAATTTTTTATGCATTAAATAAATGATCTTTCATTATAATTAAATCTTCTACCTACATGGTGACAAAGTGACACATGTTACCCAGTTAGTAGCAAATGTTACTAAACCACTCATACGGACGACAAATTTGTTTGCTAAAATAGTTTTATAAATCTATATCGATATTCATAATCTTCTAATAGAAATGTCGATACTTATTTAACAAACATCTTTAAATTTTTATGGTCGATTTAAAGATTTTTTTCTTTATTCAGATTTCTTTTACCAGATGTGATAGATTGCAGCTAAATTATATGCTTACGATGCTGTTGAATTATACGTTCATTGTACCACAATATTTATTTAATTTCTATGAATTACTTTTAAATTACAGTTTCATGTCACCATCAGAAATGTTCTGGCTTCGTTTAAGATAATATATTTTACATGATTATGCAATTCTTGTTGACGATGAGTCCACTTTATTACGTTTTCTTTCGTACTGCATATTGTGACTACTTTTTTTTACCTGATGAAGGGTCATGCTTAATTATTTCAAAGAGAAACAATTATTGTGTATCAGGTTTTTGTACACCACCAGCTTCGTATGCATTTTATTGCAAGTTGTAAAAAATCTATTGCATAATTTATATATTTAAATATTTGTTTTAAAATAAAATTTTCACAGATTTAAATGAATAAATATTAATCAAATAAAAACGCACAAAAAGCTTTATTTTGCAGCAAAGCTTTTTAAAAAAGCTTTATTTTAAAGCAACTTTAGAAGCACGTAAATGTTAATGGTTAATTCAACTAATTAAAACACAGAAGGAATAATTTTATGTATAAAATATATGAAGTATGCGTTTTTTGAAAAAATTTTTAGTTGCATGAAACTGGTATCACATCTCATTTACTTTTGCAGAAAATTTTAAGTACAGAAATGTGTAAATGGTGATATACTTCAGATATGGTAAAAGATAAAATGTTCGCAGGTAAATTCTAAAAAAAAACTTTATTATAACAAAAGTAACTAAACAGTGTTGTGCATTATATTACCACACTAAATAAATAAATAAATAAATAAATAAAATAAAATAAAGCAGAAAGTAATCTAAAATAATTAGACTGCAGTTTGTGTTCAAACTTTAGTGATTGTTTGATGCAAATTAAATATGTAAAATTGTATATTTTCAATATCAATATTAAGTATGTGAGATTCTATAACTTTCTAAACTTTAATTGAAAAGGCTAAAGTAACATTTGCATAAACAAAAAACTTTTCTCCTTTATTAAAATAAAAATTCTGTTATTATGAAGCCTTTTTTATTTATTTATTTATTTTTTCCTTAATTCGCATCTTTGATCGCAGGAAATGTTTCGAGCTCCAAGGCCACCTTTCAAATAACTTGAAATGTTTCTTCTGGAGTGTCTTGTGATCGTCGCAATTTCCTGACTGTCATCTGTATTTCTGTCTTCTGAAAAATGAAATATACATTTAAATAAAAATAGTATGAACATTTTCTTAATAATTAAAAAAATAAAATAAAAAATAAAGTTTTTTTATGCACATGTACACACAGCCTGTAACAAAAGTGTCCGAACACTAGCAAAAATTCCTATGTAAGAAAAGTAGATTTCATACGGTTTTGTTAAATAAATCCTTGTCAAATCGATTTCTTAGTCAGTGTAAGAACATGATTCCATAAAGATTTATTTAACAAAACCGTATGAAGAGACTTTTTTTACATAGGAATTTTTGCTAGTGTTCAGACACTTTTGTTACCGACTGTACATACATACGTGTGTGTGTGTATTGCTACTATGCTTTTTCTAGTTTTTTCTCTGGTTTCCATGAAGAATTAATTTAATATTTTAATTAATTTCTCATTCAGTATGGTTTTGCTGCTTCGATCGGGGCTGAAACAATAAAAATTACTATAATTAGCTATATTGTTTTACGAAATCAATGCAGCTTTCACTACTTTATGAAGTACAGTCCCCCTGAAGAGTTTATACTTCAAATTTTAAGCATTTTTATCCAATTATTATTTCTGTGGTCCTTTATTTACTTTCTCCGTCATTAAGTTTAAGGGTCCTTTTTTTTTTTTTTTTTTTTTCTTCATTATTATTATCATTCATGTCGGCGGAAGTAATTCAAATTGTTTTTGTCTCTTATTGGTTCTTAATCTGTATCGCAACATTTTTGTGTCAGTCTGACCTATATGTTACAATCAGTTCTATTTTTGTTGTGTTGGTATTGTTTTGTATCTATTAATTGCTAAAGGTTAAATTTTATTACGATAACATATCATTTATATATATATATTTATATATATATTTTTTTATTTTTTTTTATTTATTTATTTATTTTTTTTTTTTTTTTTGAGGGGGGAAGGAGGGGTGGATTAAAGCCGATTGATCACATGAGTGTCCCAGGCCTGAGATTGTAGGCCCTCCATGGGATTATTTTTAAGGTGTCCTAGCCTGTATTTATGCGAGTTCCTGAGAAAACCATAGAAAATTCCAACCTGTAATCAAAACTTTGCATTAATTAGTATTAAGGCTAAAAGACCAGTAATTGATTTTTTAAAAATTGTGAAATAGAAATATGCTTTATTTTTATATGCTTGCTTCATTTTTTTTTTAACTTGCTGCAACTTTTATTGATAGATTTCCTAAAGTAAAGTTGTTTGCTTATTTTATTCAATACCGTTACTGTAGAATTTGTGGGCAGTTAGAAAATTTTATTACTAAGAGATCAACAACTGAGCAATAGGTATAAAATAGTTAATTACTCCTCTGATGGATTATCTGAATGTCTAGAACTTTGGAAATCAGCATTGATAAATTACAGAATGGAGAAAACAAGCACTTTTTTTTTTTTTCTTTTTTTAAAGAACTCTTGAAATATGTGCTCTATATGAACAAAGAACTCGAAAAGTTCTACTGCAGTATGCACGTGATAATTTAAAATTTGGTTTACGTGTATGACAAAGACGTAAATGTGTATACAAAAAAGTTGACAAGACTTTCTAATTGTTTATGGCAATTAAAAAAAACATTTTTTTTAATTATTATTATGTTAAAATTGAAAATATTTATCATAAAGAAAATGAAATCTAAAGGCTATTTTGAAAAGGTTTTGTGATCAAGTAGATTAAAAGAGACTTTTCTCTAAAAATAACTAATAACCTAAATTCAAAATGCCTTGTTCAATTAAATTTCATAGATCTGTTGTTAAAACAGCTTTTCTTACGCCAGAAATATTCCAAACTTTATTTAAAAAAAAAAAAAAAAAAAAAAAAAAAAAACCCTCCTGTAAACAATTTGAAATCATTATCATAAAGAATACATAATTTTACAAATTTAACTTAAAAACTTAATTCTACAAATAAATAAATAAAATAAAATAAATAAATAAATAATAGGTTAAAAAAAAAAATACGCATATTTCTGCTTTATAGATGTATATGTGTGTATAGATGGATTAAAAAAAAAATTCCATAAAAATTAATGAATTAAAAAAAAATATATATATATTATTATTGCATTTGGACAAATGTAAAATAAAGGGGGGAGGGGAGTAAAGAATTTTTCCTTGCTTTTTTTTTTTTTTTTTTTTTTTTTCAAATTGGGGGCAGGCGGTACCACTATATATATATATGTGTGTGTATATACATATTGAAATCAAGAAACATTGAAAAAGATGAAACAGAAAAAATACAAAAAAAGATTACGAATATCAAGCAACCTTAATTGAAACATGCAAATTCATATATATATATAGTGGTACTGCTCAGTTATAAGCTATATTTTCAGCCTATTTTACTTAATAATTTTTGTAATAATTGTTAAGAGTTCAGTTTTTGCAGGGAGGGAACATTTTAAAATTACGACACTGATTATATATCTAAATGAGAAAGGGGGGGGGGATTACGTAAAGTGCCATACATTTTTTGCATTCGATATGTTAAAGTACATATTTATTATAATTTTTTTTTTTTAATAACCAAGTGTTTAATTAGATCTCGTGTTAAAAATAAAATTTAAAAGTTCGCTTTTTTTTTTTTTTTTAAATAAATTAATATAAACATAGACTGTTACAATTTTATTTTCTAAAATTCTTGAAATCATAGCATATAATAATTTTTTAAGTTTTTATCATTAATTATAGAATTGTTAATAAAGACTCTAGCTGATCCTGAGTGTCTAAACAATTCCAAACTATGCAAAATCGCACTGATTTGAAAGTCTGTAAAATTAAAACTTTTTAAGATAGAGAGAAAAAATAGTTAGACTTTTATTTATTACTTTAAAAAAAGAGGTACAAGAAGTTTCATAAAAAATATGCAGTGGTAGGTGTTGGGACCTGGGTTGATAAATTGATATGGAATGACCCTTCTTTGAACAAACTTACATAAAAGATTTAAGAGTTTAAAACGTATATTATTTCACTTTTAGTGTCCGCTGGTGTCAAAATAATTTCATTTCATTTGAATAAATAAATATTTTATCTTTGTTAATAGTTTATTAAAAAAATTAACCATCTGAATTTTACATTTTTTCTGTAATTAAAATTTCTTTCAATATGATTATATAACAATATTCATCGTACAGATTAATTTAATATGGTAAATCAGAACTGTATACAAATTTCTAAATTAATTAATTAATTAATTAAATTAATAAATACTGTACAGTTGCTAGAATTTCCAAAATTATTATGTATGTATATATTTCTTAAAGTTAACTAACAACAACAAGTTCTCTTTAAAGACTCTATTCATATTTATTTTTATTATATATTTAGCAGTTCTAGAAATAATTCTTAGAAAATTTTTATAAAATATAAATATTTAATTAGTGACGGATTAAAAATTTGCTCATACTTACTGCTATATAAATCTTTTCTAATTTCCAGTACGTACACTTTAATTTTTGATCTCGCCACTGTAGGTTTATTCACTGTCGCTAGCTTTAGAGCCCCTAAATAAAATAATAGGCCGGCTCATCACCCCCATTTTTTTGCCTCCGAGAAGGACAGCATTCCCGCTTGGCGTCCTTATCGCTTCCCTAATGATTTTAAGAAATCTTGATCTGAAGCTAATCCGGTCAAGATAAAAGAATAAGCAGCAATAATATTCCTAAAAACACATTTTTTTTCACAGTACATTCTTAGGATGTCATTTTATTCTGAGGATATCCTATGGATGTACTGGGGTAAGATGTGTTGTTAGGGCGGTTTCTGTTTCTTTTACAAAATGTCGCCAAAACTCAAATACACAGTAATAGAAGGTCTGTGAACACTTTATATTCACTTCTTGAATGATTATAGCAGTTTATCGCTAAACAAACTTCCATATCAAAGTTTATTTAGCTAAAATTATGAAATATAATAAAACAAGTTACTCTGAAGTAAAGTAAACGATAAAAAAAAAAAAAAAAAAAAAAAAAAAAAATGTTTGTCGTTTGTTTATCAGAGAAACGCGCTGGGTACATGTGGTAACCCTAAGGCAACAAAATGCCTGATGCGCCAGCTCGTACATATAGGAGCCTTAGATAGCAGCGTTCAGTCCATTTCGTTCCGCTCGCCAATGACGTCAGCGGGGAAACATCGCAACCTGAATGGATTTATCAGATTTCTCCTTTGCAAGTCACGCCTCTTGTCTTGTAATGTTTCTGAAACAAGATGTGTAAAGTTGCTCAATGAAATGATGTATTCTAAAACCTTATCTATTTACATGCGCATACTGAGGAAATTTACACAGTGTTCTGGAAGAACGTTAGTAAAATTTTTCACAGTGAACAGTAATCAAAATGTTTTGGATCCCCTTGTAAAAAGTAAGGTTTGAAACGCGTTTTGGTTAAAGCATGTGATTAAGAAGGTTGTTTCTAATTAGCTGTATAATTTTTTATGAGGCGAACATATATATTCACGAAGATACAACGGTTTCCTTAAAAAATTGCAATAAAAATTATCACTTTTTAAAATTATAACACGTAGAGTGTTATACCCAGAGCAAAGCCATTTTTAGAAAACTTGGCGTACTACATTAGTCACAGAATACTGCAATCAGAATGCAAAAATGTTAAATATCTTACGAAATATCATATGAGAATTTTTACTGAATAACTTTTAATTACGCAATAAAAAAAATATTTGCATACTTTAATAGCCAAAAGTACTGAGCTACTTATATGAAAACTAGAGATGGGATAAACAGTCACTTTTCAGTAATAGATTACTTCGTTCCATACTTCCTTCACTGTAAAAAAATAACTATTACCAGCTGAAAGAAACTCTCTTTGATTGGAGAAAATAATTATTTTCTCCAATCACAGAGAGATTCTTGCAGCTGGTAATAGTTATTTTTTACAGTGTTTGCTAATAGGTTTTTGCAACATATTATTTTTATAACCTATTACTTTTTAGTTTACATATGGCTAATGCCTTTCTAATCCTTTCTGGATGATATACAATATATACACGTGTCCTACATAATGGATGCGGTTCATGTTTTTAAGTCCCAATGCTTTCGAATAGTAATCTTCACTTTATTTAACACTAGAATTTCTTCAATTAAAAGAAGGGAAAAAAAACGCTGATACGAAATAGTGGTAGAGTCAAAATTTTACACACACGTTTGTCCCAATCGAGTAAGCTTAAGATTCATTAAACCAATTCCTTTAAACACGAAAACAGAATATTTCAAATAATATCAGGAAACACGTACACGAGAGCCGTTTTCTGAAAAAAAAAAAAAAAAAAAAAAAAAAAAATCTCATATTATAAGGCATATATGTAATTAAGAAACAATTAAATAAAAAAAGCAAATTTTTAAGAAACATCTTTAAGACATCCCAAATTTTAAACTACCGAGTGACTGTTTCTTTTGATTTTCCGAATAACTTGAACTTTCCAAATTAACAAGAAAATTACTGTTTTTCACTCATACTTAGCAAACAGTCACTTTGAATATGTTTTCTAAAATTAGAAACACTTGTTTAAAAAGATAGATTTTGCTTACAAAAATTGCATAAAATGATGTATTTTCTCAGACACTTAATTTTAACATAAGAGCATAATTAACTATTCTTAACACCTTTACTCATTTTAAATCTAAAAAAATAGTCTCAAGAAAAAATCCGATAAAAAAAAAAAAAAAAAAAAAAAAAGGGAAGAAAATCTAAACAGTAAAAATAAATAAATAAATAAACATTCAATTTTCTTCTCGAATTATTCTTAATTAAACTTAAACAATATTCTTAATAAAACCACAATAAATGCTATATACCATTACGCATTTTCAATTCCATCTGCTATAAGTAATTAAATATAAACAAACACTCCTTCCTTTCAAATATCAAACTCCCGAAATGTCTGTTTCCAATACGCAAGCGAATCCAAACCTAGCAAGTGTAATCCGATTCCTCACCTTCATGACGAAATAGTAAATCAACATCTAATAATCACCCCTTACCTATCTCATGCTAGTTGCATAAATTAACACTATTTCGTTAAACCGTGGTATCAAAGTATTTTATTCAAACGATTTTATTATCCCATGAAAAATGATCAACACCAGATAAAATCATTTCTAAATTAATATCAGCACGATGTTATTTGTCCTAAACGTTAAAATTATCTTTCGTATTAAAATTATTTTGATTAATATATTCCACAAGGAATATTCCGTAATACATTCTAGAAAATATTATCATTACAAAATTATCGTTAAAAAAATAATACAGCTGCAGCTGTATTATTTTTTTTAACGATAATTTTATGAACATGGAGATAGAAAGATATTATTGATTGAGAATATCACTGAGTAACAGAGTTGCATGAAATCGTATGTATTCCTTACTGAGATTTCAGAACTATTTTTTCAGACGTGAAGTAACGAATCGATTCGAACATCTGCGCGGAAAGTCTGATGCGAGTCTTTTACTTGTTACTTCGTTATCTGTTTATGTATGATGCTGTATCTAACATGAGGGGTGCGGGTATAGTTAGATGCGAAAAGATGGGTGATTATTCGGTACTTTTTTCCTACCGTATGACGCGATTTGGACTATCACTTTTCGTATGATTTGAATTTTCGGTAGTAACCGGCGTTCATAATATTGTTTTTGTAATTTGTAAATAAAATAAAATAAAAAAGTAATTATATAAAAGAAATAATTCAAGCTTTTTATTTGTATAATGGTGTATTATATCAGTTTTATCGGCAGAAATTTCTTGTCTATTTCGCGTGCAGAGATAAAGTTGAAAATATTATTTTTTTAATAGGATATTTTTTATAATATATTACAGTGCTAATAGGCTACAATGCAATAATAATATTACTTATTATGTTACGTGAAATAACGCCCATCTTTAATGAAAACCCAAACAAATATCGTCTAAATTCAAAAAAAGTTATGAGAGATAGAATGTACAGAATTTCAACTCCTCTCAAAATAAAAGCTAAACTATAAAGGGTTTTATTCACATTTTTATTTTGATTCAACCAATGCCCAATGGTAATACAGTATTCACTGACTGTAAATAAATATAAATAAAACCCTTTCATCTACCTTTTTTTTTTGTGTGTGTGTGTGTGTGTGTGAGAGAGAGGAACTAAAATAAGCTGTAAAAAAAAAAAAAAAGCTGTAAGACATTTATTAACTATTTTAGAATTTATATTTAATTAAGCTTAACAAAAATCATTATTTAATTATTTTAAAGATTTTTAAAAATTAAATTTTTGACATACAATACCATACTTATTAGCACAGCCTTATCCACATAAACAAAAAATGAACTCTTTTTAACTGATTCTATGAATTCAATATGTGAATGTTTAAATTGTTTATAAGTGTAATTATTATTATTTAAATTATCAACTTAAAAATTATCAAAATAATAGATTATATAATGTTTCCATTCATGAAAAAGTTCTGTGGGTGTATTATATTTGTAGCATACTTTATAAATAAAATTATTAATATCTTTTAAAAATATATTTTTAACAACTGATTTTGTACCCAAATTTGTTAAAAATCTTATACAGTCATTTTTAATTATATCCAGATCTCAAATAATTATATGTTTATGATTATTGTCAGTATATTTACTAAAATCAGCAGTATTACATATACGTTCATATGATACAGAAAAATCATTAGATGAAGCAAAATTATTATTAGGGGAACATCTCCGGTTGTGGGCACCCCACCATATCTTTTAACAAAAAGTAAATATGATGGATTTGAGTACTGTCAAACATGTATTGTGACAGTACGCAGTTATTGCGCTAACACCGAATTAAATAGACGCATTTGCTTAGTAAGTGCAAGCATCGAAACATTTTTTTTTTTTTTTTTTTTTTTTTTTTTAAGCAACACAAAAGTAATTTCTGAATTTTTCCAATGTGCGATAAATCGAAGTGAATAATTAAAAAATGTGAGTATGTAATATATATTCATGCAGTATATTCAATATATTTTGTGGTGCAATATCGAATTAAGCCAAAATAGTTCAGTCAAAATAGACACAAAAAACGTGAAAGTTCGGAAAAATTCGCATAAAGCTGAAAATTGGTGCATATATATATATATATATATATATATATATATATATATATATATACATATATATCATTACAAATGAAATATCAAAAGTCCCCATCGATCCCACTTGGGCTAAAATTTGTATGCAAAGTCGAAAGTCAAAAATCGGTGCTTTTCCAAACATCTACCTAGACGGGACTTTAAAGTACTATTAATTTAAAAAGTATATAAAACAGAATTTAGTAAAGACATGTCAAAGGTATTTATAAGAATAGAACGTATGCATCTCACTTTAATCTCACTACATGGCACTAGACGGTACATATAGTTTTGTTTATGAATGGTCTTTATAAAGTGCTCTCATTGTTTTTGCTTAGCATATTTTACGATCTTCAGGTGTGTTATAATTTATTTCTATATTGCCTAAAGCAGGGCGTGAAATTTCCGCTCGCCAGCTCGTCATTGAAGAGTGGAATTTTTACTGTGGCGAGTAAAAAATTTGGTCTAGTTATAAATACAATTCTTACACGATACTGTAACAGAAAACATTTCTTCTATATATATATATAGATAGATACATATATATATATACATATATAGATTTAAATATGGCAAAATCTTACCAACTTATAACCTCATATTTAACCTCTCCTTTTTAGATTCTCGGAGTCCCAAGTCTGTATGTGCGCTGCCCTAGATCGCTCCAGACTGGAAAAGGAAAAATGCTTAGTGCATACATAAAAGTTTTGATATCTTCGGCAGTTTCGTTTCTTACTCTATTATTTCTCCAAGCAGAGTGAGAATAGACGAGTAGAAAGCCTCTTTGTCCGTCGCCCACTATCCGAGAAAAGAGATATGTGAAAGTTTGCCTATATGCGATATTGTCACATGAAAATGAGCCCAAGCCCTTTTAAAAATATTGCCTATGCAAATTTTGTTGAATAATGATTTAAAAAAAAAAAAAAAACTGTTCATATTTTCCAGTTTTTTACTGAGACGCCAATGATTTCTAAACAACAATTTTATCCAAAAAGTTATTCCGAAATGTGTATTTCAAATGACAACAATGAACAAGTTATATGCATCGACATTCTGTCTAATTACAAAAATAAATGGACGAAAAAGACATTTCTAATATAAAACGTTAAGTAAATAAATATGTAAATAAGAAAGCAGCTTAATCTTTCATAATAAAAATATTTTTACAGGATATTGTTTGACAAAGAATTTTTTTTTCTTCTTTTTTTCTTTGATGACTCTTTGCATATATGTTATTAGATATTTTAATCTTTTTCAGATCTCAAATACAATACATTATAATGATTTTAATTATAGATGATTATGAAACATGATGATATACGACACACTTTTAATATATATAATTTTAGACATATTTGTAAAAACATTTCAAATAGTTAGGAAAAATAAAAAAAAAACCTAAAATGCGTAAAAAAAGAAAAAAAAATTACAAGCCTCGTGGCGAGTAAAACTTTTTTTTTTTTTTTTTTTTTTTTTTTTTTCTTTTTGGCGAATGTTATATGAGTTGAAATTTCGAGCCCTGGTCTAAAGTATCAACCATCCATACTATTGGGAGTACAAATTAATTCGGTCCGTTTTTTTTCGTTAAAAAAACATTTTATTTATTATCAAAATGAAAAAACATGTTATTCAAAGTATTGTCCATCGGTAGCCACAACTTTTGTCCACCTTTCTGGCAATTTTCGGATTCCATCTCTGAAAAATGAGTCCTCTCTGGACGCAAACCATGAATCGAGCCATTCTTGAATTTCTTCGAAAGAAGTGAAGCGGTGTCCAGCCAAATCGTGATGCATCCGTCGGAACAACCAATAATCAGAAGGAGCAAGGTCTGGCGAATACGGCGGGTGGGGTAGGACCTCCCATTTCAACGTTTCCAAGTAATTTTTAACGACAATTGCCACATGGGGCCGAGCATTGTCATTAGCAAAATTACCTTGTCGTGCCTTTCGATGGTTTCTGGCCGTTTTTCACGCAATGCTCGGCTCAAACGCATTAATTGCAGTCGGTAGCGTTCGCCAGTAATTGTTTCGCCAGGTTTTAGCGGATCTTGATCGAGCAATTCCTCCAATTCGGCGTCTTCGAACTTTTTCGGCTGGCCCGGGCGCTCATTGTCTTCGACACTAAAATCACCATTTTTGAAGCGTCGAAACCACTCTCTACATGATTTATCAGATGGCGCAGATTCACCATAAACTTCCACAAGCGATCGATGCGCTTCAGCGGCACTTTTCTTCCAATTAAAAAAGAAAATCAAAACTTCCCGCAAATGTTGTTTCTTTAGCACAAAACTCGACATATTGAATGCTCAAAAAACCAATGTTGTTGTATAAAACTCGAAGCTTCGTTGACTGAATATGGTTGACAAAGGTCAAACCTTTCTAACAATGCCAAAAACATCTATCATTATTCAGTAAACAAATCAGCCAGAGCCATCTATTGAAAACGGACCGAATTAATTTGTACTCCCAATAGAAAACAAATATATATAAGAAACATAAAAAAGTAATTCTTTTAAACATTTTTTAAGGTCCTCTTTTTTTTTTTTTTATCTCCATGCATCAATAATGCAATAAAGTATCGCTTACAAAATCCTCGTTAATTATTATGATGAGATGATAGGCATTTTTTTTTTTTTTTTTCCTTTGCTTATATCTTTAAAATATATTTCAAATACTTTTTTTGTATATTTCACAATGCGCTAGATAACGGGTTGAACGGTAAGAGTTATCACAAAAATAGTTACGGTAAGAGTTATCGCAAAATTAGAATAGTAAGAGTTCAATCTGTAAATTGCAAAATCTGTAAATTGTGCAATTAGGGCAAAAGGGGCTTTCTTTCATTTCTCGCTATTTTAATGAAGCAAACTTTATCATACAGCTTTCTACTTATATTTTTGAAAACGGTATTATGATTAATCCTTAATTGTCATCTAAATAATATTCAAATTCTTCAATAATGATATGTTCTTCTTCGCTTCCCACTTCTTCCCCTTCTTTCTGGCGTTCTGTAGATTGCTCGAAGAAAAAAAGATGGATCAAGTACCTCTTCATTGATATCTATAAGCATCATTATCTATTGTATTTGTTTGAACATTGGAGCAAGACTGGCCTTGACAATTGCTATATACATGTGAACAAAACAACCCCACTTTTTTATAGCCACAATTATCAATTATAATTACAACCCTTCTTGCAATTAGAGAAAATCGCATTGAGACGTTTGTCTGGAGTAGGCGGAAGTAGAGTCTGAATTGGCTCCAAAACGTTATCTTTCAATACCCAACCCCAGTCTTCAGGATCCAGTTCGTTACCAAGCCATACTTGGACTTGACAGTAGACACGACGTTTATGTTGTTAGGCAGCATTAGATGTTGAAGGAAAACGGTACACGTTTATTGTTACGTGTATTTTTCACGAAACTTAAACATCTATATTTCAATTTTTTTTTTTTTTTTAAGCTCCATACATAAGAAAACGAATTCCGTTTATAAGAATGATATTTGGAAAAGAGCTGATATCTGTGAATATTTCAGCGCAATCCATTAAATCAGGACTTTTCAAATAATTTAAATATTTTTGTTTAGTTTGAAAAACGCTGACATAGTACCGCGTCCAGTTATTGCATGGAGAAATAAGATATGAGCATGACATTTTGGATATAAAGTTAAACTTTGTGATGAATACATTTTCCTTATACTTGTGCTTTTCTAGATTTTAAAAAGTAAATAATCCTATCAGTAGGAGTTCATGCAGTCAGTAATATTAACAAATCGACATCTTCACCACAACAATAGTTGCATTTGTATTAAACTTTTCTTAAACTGTTTGAAATATGAGGACATCGGCATCATTATTAGCTTGTTTTACAATAATATCTGCAAGTTTTAATTTTTCAGATAGCATTGAAATGAAGCGAGACTTGTTGTGAGTATTAGAAAGAAATTGCTGCTGGTTTGTTGAAACAGTCATAAATCGATCAAAAAGGACATCAGATGAGAGAGATATTTTAGTAGACCGACGGCGTTTTCTGCAGCTTTGATGTTCTTCGTATAATCAGAATAACCATCAAGTACTATAAAAAAAAAAAAAATGTTGTAAGCAAAATGTCGATGAACATAGTGGACTTAGGGGAGACCGGGGCACAGTTGGACCACTTTTACACTCTTAAATTTATTTCACACACACACACACACACACAAGCAATGTATTTAAAAAAAGTAGGAAACAATCTCTAAGCCTTTCTTAAAAATTTTTATAACAATATTTCTAATACATTATGAATTAAAAAATAAATTGTGAGCACTCACAAAATGGGCCACTGTGCCCCATCACCGGGGTGCAGTGGACCACAGATTATTATACAGATAAGACACTCTCGTATATTCTTCGGTAACCAAAATTTGACTGCAACGACCCTATTGTCAACGGCTGTAAGTTTCTCGAGCTCTCCAGCTTACGCAATCGCTCATCTTATTTTTATTATATCTGTGTTCATTGTAATATTAGTGCAACGTTAAACCCAACATCCAACCAACTAACCATTGTATCGATGTTTACATTTGGCAATTTTGTTATTGTTTACGAAATTGATTGTCGAAAGCAATTTATTTTAAGAACCAAGTACTAAATATTAAGCAAATAAATTTCGAAAATACATATAAACCAGAAATATTTTTTTCATTTTAAAGCATTTTGTATTATTTGAACCAAACAATGTTAAATTTTTAAGATTTTATTCCATACTGCTATTTCAGCATTACAGTTTGTTATATTAATTTGTACACTTGAACACGAATGTGTTTGGCAAAATTTATTTTCAAACATAATAAAAATTAGTTTTATTTCTTAGAAAATAGCTGTGAATGTTATGATTTTGTGAATTTAAAAGTAGTAGAAAAAGTGAAGGAAAGAAAACTGCACATACGTTTTAGTTTGGCAACTTTATTATTGTTTACAAACTTGATTGTTAAAAGCAATTTATTTTAAGAAGCAAGTGCTAAATATTAAGAAAATAAACTTTGAATATACATAAAATAAAAACATTTTTTCATTTTAAAGCATTTTGTATTATTTAAACCAAGCAACGTTAAATACTTAATGATTTCATACAGCTATTTCAGAATTACAGTTTGTAATTTTAATTTGTACTTGAATATGAATATGTTTGACAAAGCATATTTTTAAACATTATACAAATTAATATTTATTTCTTAGAAGAATAGCTGTGAATGTTTTGAGGATAATTTTGTGAATTCAAAAACAATAGAAAGTGAAGAAAAAGAAAATTTTCCATACCAACCTGCTACTAACTACTCGCGAAATAGAAAAACAGTTTTCCATCAAAGATGTTATTCATGTAGACTTACCACTTGTAGTTCCCCTCTGTTGACACTAGTGGTGCTACTATATTTCCGGTTCGCGTTTTAGCTTCACTGTCCTATCTGTATGATAATCTGTGCAGTGGACCAGCCTGTTTTGTTTATATTAAATTAATATAAATTACTTTTTTTTTTCTCTAAAATTAGTTTCTTATACTATTCTAGTCTAAATAGCATAATTCTAGCATTTTCATGAAATAAAATAACAAAAATTAAATTAAAATAAACAAATAAGAAATCAAATTTCAGTAAGAAAATTTATTAAGTTTAAATAGATATTGTTTTCTATTATTTTATTAATGTTATATAAATCAAATATTTTTTTAATTCAGATATTAATAAATATTATACTGCTATTCAAATATTTAATATTTTTGTAATTTTTCAAGATATAATTAATTTACATTGCATCTGTAGGATAAATTTAAATAAAATATATTAAGCTACTTCTTTTGCTTTTCGCATGTGATCTCTAAACACAACAAAAATAATAAATAATTTCTACTATTTATTAAATTAGATATTTTTTTTAATTAATACTATATAATTCAAATAGTTAATAAATTTAGAAATTAACAATAATTATATTACTACTCAAATTCTTACTATTTCAAAATTTTATTATTTTTTTTACTTTATTATAACATTAAGATATTTATTACTTTGAGATATACTTTACATTATATTTGTATCTATAAATTTAACTAAAACAAATATATTAAATCTAATTTGTACTTTTAGGCACACTGGAAGGTGGTCCACTGTGCCCCGTGTCAGAGTAAAACAAATAATAATAATAAAATAATATATAAACTATAAATATGATAATAATTTTTAGAAATTTAAGAACAGCAATATCTTGCCTTAATTTAACAGCTATATAGTATTTATAGTCACTAGTTCAATCTTTATAAAATTTTAAAAACTTCAATGTGAAAAAATTACTTTGAGCAGCTTAAAAAATAAAACTGCTCAAAATGGTTATCTTACCATTTCCCATGTGATTTTTTTGGCTGCATATAACTAGTACTATGCTGCCATACATGTGTATCCATATGAACTAAAAGAGTTGAATATTAATAGATTTAAATAGGGGTGGTCCACTGTGCCCCGTCCTCCCCTACTTCTCAAATCTCAAAAATAGCATCCAATGTTTCTCTTCGATCCCACACTATACGATGTAAAAGATATCCTCCATCGATGATATAATGTTTTATCAATTTCAACGTTTACACATTGACAGCAGTGATAAATGGCTGATTTTTGTGCTTTACGCATTCAGATTGCATTGAAGAGCGATAATGGAAAAGGAGCTAATTCATATTTGAAGAATGTTTCAAGTTAATCTTCAAAAGACTTAGTGGTGCTCATATATTGAAATAATAATACAGGATCTAGTGGTACTTTTTCATCGTGAACTTTTATAGCGTTACTGATAGTTAAAAGAGGAAATATTTCATCAACACGTCTTAATTTGATGTTTTTAAAAGTTAATTTTTAATAAAATCAAATTAAGTATACTACCACTATACTAGTCTTTCGAATGTACATTTTGCGACACTGCACATGGATAGTCAGATTTTTTGTCTTTTAAGTGTTCAACATGTCTATCGTTTCTCTGAATACTTGAATCAATCAAATCGTTTAATCCACATTCAACAACAACAATTTCAGTTTTAGACAAAATTTACCGCAAATGAAACAAACTTCTGTCATTTTTGAAAAATTATTTAGCAATACATACTCATATAGAAAAAAAATACTATCAATAAATACGTCTGCATATTGCAAATAATCACTCAGTGAAAATATCAGCACGTGTACAGTGGATTATGCTCATGCAATGGGATAGGGTAACAGTCAGATGTTTGTCAAGACCATACGTACGAAGGAAACAAGACAGCGCTTATTAGTATATCGAAATTTTTAAACCACAACATCTCACGAATGGTTATTCGTAATCGTAAGAGAAAAAAAATGTTTAGACCTTTTTTGTAAAGAATCCCATAACCTGCAAATTTTATATGAACTATTTTTAGAATAAACTTTAATGTTTAAGAGATATAATCCGATTTTTTGAACTTTGACCTTGAATAAAAATTTTAAAAGAGATGGGATCGATAGGGACTTTTGACATTTTATTTATAATGATGTATTTAAGGTCTGTACCAGTTTTCAGCACTGTGCGAAATATTCCGAAATTTCCCTTTCATACATCTTAACTAAATTGTTTCTTTTTTCTTTTTTTTTTTTTTTTTTTTTTTTTTTTTTTAAATTAATGCTATTTTAAAGTACCGTCAAAGTAAATATTTGAGAAAACATTTTTTTTTTTTTTTTTTTTTTTTTTCACATTTGACCTTTCATAAAATTTTTATCTGAAGTAGGATCGATGGGGACTTATGACATTTTATTTATAACGATGTATTTAAGGGCTGTGCTAAATTACATCTCTATGCGAATTTTTCCGAAATTTCAACTTTATGTATTTTGTCTGGACTATATGTAGCGTCTAGTGCCATGCGGTGAGATTAAAAGGAGATACTCGCGTTCTTTTCTTATAAATACCTTCAACATGTCTTTAATAAATTCTATTTTATACGGTTTTTAAATTAATGGTACTTTATAGTACCGTCAAGATAGATATTTGTGAAAAACCGTTTTCTCGGCATTTGACCATGCAAAAATTTTTAGCACACGTGGGATCGATGGGGACTTTTGACATTTCATTTATACTGGTGCATTTAAGGTCTGTACCGATTTTCAGCTTTATGCGAATTTTTCTGAGGTTGAATGTCTATTTTGATTGGACTAAAATTTGGAATGAAGATAGTTTTTTCTGTCATTATAAAAGTGATTGTCATTCCCGGTTGTGGGCACCTTCATGTAGCCGGTTGTGGGCACCCATGTTTCTTTCATTTAAAGCGTGTCTTTGACTTACAAATTGTCAAATATGGTCGTTTAAAACAACATAACATATTTTATTAATGTTTTATATATTTTTAGGCATTTTTAGCCATGTCAACCCCGGAAAAATCAATCGATCCAAAAACAAGGCATTTTAAGGCGATGGTTAAAGCCATTTAGGATTGCTTAGTATATACGAAATCCATAAAATCGACTGCCCGAGAATATGGACCTCCCCGTAGTTTTTGTGTCCCTACAGAAGAAGCCTAGAAAAAGTAAGGGAACTCCATCTGTCAAACTGCTGACCAAGCGCGCTAAAAATAGGAACATTCACAATCAGGAGATAAAGTCGATTTCTGCATCATTTGTTTGGAGCACCTGCTACCATGCCGAACAAGAGCAAATTTAATCAAATGCAACGAGTATGATCGTCTGGTACATTTGAAATGTGCCAATATACATGAAAATTATTTTATTTACAAGCATTGCACTTCTGATTTGAAGGATGAAGAAGAAAACGAATAAAATTGGAAAAATGCCATTTTCTGTTGTTATTTTGGCCGCTGAATCCTTACAAAATAGATTTTATTATTTTCTCTATTTCTGGTGATTATCTTATTATGCAAACATATGAATACCAATAGAAAGCTAGAACACTTAGCTAACGTTTGATAAAGCAACTGTATCGATTCCGTCAATCAGAAAAAAACTTGTGTAAAATAACACACCTGTTTAAATAAAACTGACAATTTTCTAGTATGTTTTACATTATATTTTGCCTTATAAAGATATTTTAATATAATATTTTAAACCCAAACTGAGTAATGAAAAAAAAAAAAAAAAAAAAAAAAAAAAAGATTAAGAAAAAGTGTCTAAAGGATCGTTTTACCCTCACCAAAGGGCAAAATGATCCTTCATTTAAAAAAGGGGCGGGAGGAATTGTGTTTTATCGCAAAATAAAGGATATAAAAGTAATTATAACAATAAATAATGAAATCAAATAGATGCATTAACCTGCTTCACCCCTCCCCCCCCCTTTCGAGTTTTTAAATTTCAAATATATCAGGAATTAATTTCATTTGTAACGTTATTAGGAATTAGCCTTCAATTACCTCTAATTTGCTCTCTAATATTAGAATTTGCTCTGGGTTTGGAATCGAGATATAACAAATTTAAAGTTGGGGGGGGGGGGAGTTAATGCTAACCCCCCCACCACCACCACCACCACCACCACCACCACCACCACAGTTTCGAAATTTTAAATTTCAAGTATATTAGAAATGAGCTCTAATTTGTTCTCTAATATTAGAATTTGCTGCGGCTTCGTTAACGAAACATTTCAATTTAAAGGAAAGGGGGGAAAGCAAAATTGCAGATAGCGAAATTTCAAATAGGCCAAATTTCAGCTCTCAATTAGCTCTAATTTGCTCTTTAATATTAGAATTCGTTCTGTGTTAGGTATCGAGATACAACAGTTTTATTGTGCGGGGGGGGGGGGGGGGGGTAAGTTAACGCTAATCCCACCAGGCCTCCTACTTCGAATAACAAAATTTCGAGAGTGCCAATATTTAGCTCTCAATTAGTTCTAATTTGCTCTCTAATTTTACGATTTGCTATGCTTTCGTTAACGAGATATTACAATTTAAAAGAAAGGGGGGAAAGCAAAATTGCAGATATTGAAATTTCAAATGTGCCAATATTTAGCTCTCAGTTAGCTCCAATTTGCTTTCTAATATCAGAATTTGCTCTGGGTTAGGTATCGAAATATTTCAATTTGAAGGAAAGGGGGGAACGAAGGGGGACAGCAAAATTGCAGATATTGAAATTTCAAATATGACCAATTTTAGCTCTCAATTAGCTCTAATTTGCTCTTTAATGTTAGAATTCGCTTTGGTTTAGTTATCGAGATACATCAGTTTTATTGTAGGGTGGGGGTGGGGGTAAGATAACAATAATCCCACCTAGCCTCCTATTTCAAATAACGAAATTTCGGAGGCGCAATTATTTAGCTCTCAGTTAAATATAATTTGCTCCGACTTCATTAACGAGATATTTTAATTTAAAGGAAACGGGGGGGAGGGGGGAGAAAGCAAAATTGTAGATATCGAAATTTTTCAAATATACCAAATTTTAGCTCTCAATTAGTTCTAATTTGCTCTCTAATATTGCAATTTGCTCCGGCTTCGTTAACGAGCTATTTCAATTTAAAGGAAAAGCGGGATGGAATGGGGGAAGGCAAAATTGCAAATATAAAAATTTGAAACATGCCAAAATTTAGCTCTAATTTGCTGTCTAATATTAGAACTCGCTGCTGTTTAGTTATCGAGATATATCAGTTTTATTGGAGGGGAGGGGGGGAGTCTAAGCTAACGCTAGTCCCACCTAGCCTCCTATTTCGAAAAATGAAATTTCGGAAGTGTCAATATTTGGATCTCTATTAGCTCTAATTTGCTGTCTAATATTACAATTTGCTCCGGCTTCGTTAACGAGATATTTCAATTTAAAGGAAAATGGGGATGAAAGGGGGGAATCAAATTTGCAGATGTTGAAATTTCAAATTTGCCAAAATTTAGCTCTCAAGTAGCTCTAATTTGCTTTCTAATATTGGAATTCGCTCTGAGTTAGTTATCGAGACATATCAGTTTTATTGTTGGATGGGGGAAGGGGGGGGGGGGGGGTAAGTAAATGCTAGTCCCACCCGGCCCCCTATTTCGAATAACTAAATTTAAGATTTGCCAATATTTATTTGTCTGTCTGTCTCCTGTAAATATCTATAGAAAATCTACAAAGAATATGTGTTATTCAAGTTCACTATCGGATGTTCCCTATTGAAAATGGAGTGAATACCGCTAGTGGTTTGTGTACAGGGACACTCGAAAGTATTCAAAGTATTGTGTTCTGTGAGGGGTATTTATATAAGCCATATATTAATACCTTTTTTTTTTTTTTTTAACATAAATCTTAAAGAAATTGAAATATGTTATTCAAGTTGAGTATCGGAAATTTTACATTGAAAATGGAGTAAATGCCATCTGATATTTGTTTACAGGGACGTATTTCAAAGCATTATGTTCTATGAGAGTTATTTCGATAAACCAAATTTTAATAAACTATTTTATAAACAAATCTTAATGGAATTAAAATATATTATTCATATGCACAGAAGAAGGCTTTCCATAGAATTCAGTATGATTAGCATTAGATTTACAGAGCGATGCAAAAATATTCAGTTACTTTAAGGGCTATTATTGAAAATTTGCTGGTAATGCATTTTCGTTTATACTAAACGTTTTTATTACTTTCTAAATGTTTTTTTAATAGTGAATATGATTTCAATTTGTGTATCTGTCTGTCCGGCAGTCCACCTTTCTATCTGTCCTTCGACCCGTCTTCATCGTCTTAAAATAGTTTTAGAATTTTTAATAATTGATATATGTTATTCATGTTCATTATGGAATGTTTCCTATTTAAAATGGTTTTAATATGTCTTGTACAACTATATTGTTTACAGGGACATCTAAAAATATTCCAATCCGTTGCGTTTTAGACAATTTTTTTATAAATCACATTTGAATAACTTTCTAGTGTAAAAATCATAAAGAAATTGCCATTTATTGTATGTTAGTATGTTAAAATAATGTTTTGTATAGAATATGATATGGTTAACCTTCAGGTATGCACGTCTACGCTAAAATATTCAGATACATTAAGGGCAGCAATTAGAATCTCAGGGCTGCATTTTCTTGCGTTAAGCAATTTTAACACTTTCTGACAATGTTTAAGAGTGATTATGAATGCAATTTTTCTATTTGTATGTTTTTTAGTCCTTCTGACTGTACGTTGTATGATAACGTAGACAAAAAAAACTTTGAAAGTTATACTGCTTCGATAAATCAGCAAGTTTGTAAAATGTGTGTAACACTGTAAGGGATTTCTTTAATTTAAACCCTGTTCTTGGGAGGTCAAAACAAGCGGTCAGTTTCGTTTCTGTCAAAGAAATCCTGTGCAGTTGTATACTTTGGAATGGATTTCTCAGATTGAAGTGAAAGGGATTCTTGAAGGTAAAAACGAGTGAAATTAAGAATTTACTTGCATTACGAAGGACTTTAGCATTAGAATATACTCAAATGATTTCGGATTAAAGTTAAAAAACGTATAAACGAGAAAAACGTACAAATAAGAAACGTACAAAAGGGGCTCCACTTACTACTAGACAAAAAAAAAACTTTGAAAGTTATACTGCTTCGATAAATCAGCAAGTTTGTAAAATGTGTGGAACACTGTAAGGGATTCCTTTAATGTCAACCATGTTTTTGGGAGGTCAAAACAAGCGGTCACTTTCGTTTCTGTCAAAGAAATCTTGTGCAGTTGTATACTTTGGAATGGATTTCTCAGATTGAAGTGAATGGGATTCTTGAAGGTAAAAACGAGTGAAATTAAGTTTTTTCTTGCGTTACGAAGGACTTAAGCATTATAATATACTCAAATGATTTCGGACTGAAGTTAAAAAACGTATAAACGAGAAAACGTACAAATAAGAAACGTACAAAAGGGGCTCCACTTACTAAGTAAATAAGTATCCGATAAAATATGGCCAGCGAGTGTTTGTCCAAATCCTAGATCTTTAGTGATTTCCAACTACTTTCTGTATCTTTAATGGCTCGTTCTAATCATAGATATAGTAATTTATATAGATATATCATCCCCGTGTTATCGTGCAAAGATTTTTGATGCCGAAAAAACGTTTTGGCATCTGCCATAAGGGAGTATAAAACTCTGAAATAGCAATAGAATAGAATGTTAATGAATTTTGAAAATGCCGAAATATTGCGTGGCTTTTAAGTGTTCGAATAAATATATGAAAAGAAATGGGATAAGTTCTCATAAGTAAGTTATATTCAAGTAATTTATGAAAAATATATTTTTTATAATCAGTTATTTTGTTATTATTATGAAATAATTACTGTCTTCATATTTAATGGAATACTTTTTAAATTTTAATATTTTATATTAGTAATATGGAATTTTCTAAAATTCTTTTAAATGTAGTTAGCAGCCGCGGAAGTTTTAATATATAAGTAGTATGTTGTGCCCACCACAAAACTTTCTTCTACATATAATCGTGTAAAAATTTACGCAATACAAATTATTTATTAAATTATAATTTATTAAAATTATTTTCCACGATGAATGCAGACGATTTTTATCTCGAAGAAGTATAATAATAAACGCCGAAAGAAAGTCAGTTTTGTGCGGACATGAGTAAACTAGAGTATAGTAAAAAAAAGAAAGAAAAATGGGTATCTGGAGTTTTTCATTCTCTTTAGTGCATAATTATTCTTAAATTTTATTTGCTAATTTATCTGTGTGTATTCTCGTGTATATTCAGTCGGGAAAAGACATCCATAAGAGAGTAAAATGGCCGACATTTTTTAAAATAAAAAGTCATCATTTTCCCCCTCTCAATGATCAATCTATGTCTTATTACTATATCTATGGTTCTAATAGTATATTCTTTTTTATTTATTTATTTATTTTTATTTATTTTATTTTATTCTATCTTATTTTTATTTTTTTTGCAGCGTGAAAAGATAGTACAATGAGTGATATCTTAATTAAAGCATTGTCTCAGTACATTGTCCTCGTTAAACCAGATCGGAAAACAAAAGTAAATATTAGTATTATATTATTTATTACATATTCGAAAATCAGCTTTCTCGTTTTTTTTTTTCTCTCAAATACATTATTTTTATTATCGCTATGAAAAAGTTTTCAAATGCATTTAAAAAAGACGAAAGTAATTAAAGATGAATAATACGACATGGAGAAAAAATAGAATAAACAGGAAGTTCCTGAGGAGTTTAAAGAAAAATAAAATAATAAAATAAACTCTGCGGTTAGAGAATAGAAAGCTGATAGTAACGGTTGAATACCGTCGAGCGAAAATAGATTTATTACTATATTGAATAAATAAAGGATTCCAAGTATATTTGAGTTAATAGTTTTAAAAAGACAGTTTCCAAGATATCTAAATGATTTCTATTTGTAATATCAAATTTTATTGCTTGACGGCCCTCTTCACTTACCGTCGCCGGAAGTCCGAGCCAATGTTATTCTATGGGGAAATTTTCTTTACAAATAACTTATTAACTAATACATATTTTTAAATTCTGTTTTCACATTCAGAAAATTCCCAACTGCTAAATTGACGGGTCTTTTTTAAAAAATTATTTTTTTAATTTTTAATATTTTATTTTGAAATTGCAAAATGAAAAAATTTCCCATATTGAAAATTCGTATTAATATAAAAAATTAAAAAAATATTTATTTAAAAATGGTCCGTCAATTTAATAGCTGGGAATTTTCATAATGTGAAAACAGAATTTAAACTAGTTGGCATAGGTGGACTCTGCTCAGTTCCCCATCATATTTATGTTCTCATAAATTTCTAGTGCAACACATATTATAATCATGTTAAAAGAAATGAATTTCACCAAAGCTTGATACAGTGACAGAATGAAATCCCCGTCTACTAGGCAATCCACCGTTCACTTCGATATATTTATCTTATTCTAATCTATGAATTTATTTTTTCAGGGTCAATTCCTTTGTTTAGTTTTCATGCTACTATTTCGAATGCAATAATCCTCAAAATTCATATTTATATGAAAAATTTCCAATTTCGCTATGTTGATAAAATTGTAAATTACGAATAATTTACGAAATTTTCCTATTAGAATATTTGTATTTAATTTTGTTTAAACAAATATCATAAATGTAATTTTGAAGTTGTCTAATGTATTTATGATCCTCAAAATGGAAGTTTATGCTCAATTTTGCCTTATTCTGACATGTTAAGTAAATCGTAAATTTCAAATAACTTACGAATTTTTTAAATTGGAATTGCATGAATATCATAGTCTATGATATTCATTCCGTATCCTAAATAATATTTCGAACGTGGTTTGACATCTTTACGATGAAAATATCCCTCAAGATTGACATTTATGTGAAATTTTGCTCTATTCTGCCATGTTAAGAAATTCGTAAATTTCTATTAACTTACGAAATTTTTATATTGGAAAATTCTTAGTCATTAATATTGATGCCAGTGTCCTAAATAATATTTCAAAAGTAGTTTGACATCTTTACGATGAAAATATCTCTCAAAATTGACGTTTATGGGAAATTTTGCCCTATACTGCCATGTTAAGAAATTCGTAAATTTCCAATAACTTGCGAAATTTTCAAAATAGCATATTTATAGTTACTGATGTTCATTCCGGCATCAAAACTGATATTTTAAAACTGGTCTGACATTTTTACAGTAAAAAGTTTCCTTCTAATGCTCGTTTAAGTGGATTTTTGTCCTATTCTCCCATGTTAAGAAAATCTTAAATTTCGAATAACTACTGAAGTTTTTTAATTCGAATTTTGCAAATAAATAGGGTTCTTGACAGTGTCGAACGTAATATTTTAAAACTGATTTGACCTTTCTGCGACAATTTGCTCTTGAGATATCGTGTACACAGACTAACAAACTAACGGACTAACGGACTAACAGACACCCTACAGACAGACACCATACAAATTTTGTCATTTTCGGATTCCTCACACCTGAAAACCTGTAAAAAAGTCAAAAAACCGAGGTCGAAAATTTTCACGATTACCTAAGTTCCCCATACCTATAGTATGATGGGGAACTAAAATATGTATTAGTTAAAAAGTTATTTGTAAAGAAAAATTTCCCATAGAATAACATTAGCTTCGGCTTCCGGCGACGGTGAGTGAAGCGGGCCCTTAAGTGGAGGGGAGGGGGGAGCCTTTTTGTAAATTAGCTATTTAGTCATTTCAGATGTTTATTTTAACATGTTAAGATGTTAATATATTATAGAAGATAAATTTTAAAGTAGGAGTATTATGTGTTTTTAATTATTTTGTCTGCGTTAATTAAATAAATTAAATAATTTGTATGCAGTATTAAAAGCCTTTATAACCTCAACTTGATTAAAAAAAAAAAAAAAAATAGATAGATAACGTAAATTGTAAATGTATCTTTATATCTACCTTTGCGTATATATACATTTTTAATTCATTTGTATCGATTAATAAAATAAATAAAAATGTTTCGTTTGTAGTATTGAAATCATTACAGTACCGACATTCTACTCAAACGCGCGCGCGCGCACACACACACACACACATATATCTATAAGCTGTAAATGCTATATGCTGGTATCCTTTGAGTAGTGCAGTAAAATTTTTTTCAGGAGTTTGCCCCCGATTAATGCATGCTCTTTTACGTGATTATATTATTATTATTATTATTATTATTATTTGTAGTCGGTTGAAGTATGCATCTGTGTCGAATTTTGTGAAGAATGAATGCCATTTTAGGAGTAAATCCATCTAACTGATTTGTGCTTTTTTCTTTTTTTTTCCTCGAAAGAAACTAAAGGTTTGAAAGAATTTGAATTAATGAAATTGTATAAGTAATAATTAATTAATTAATTAACAATTAATCAAGTAGTAGAAATAGCACTGCGCTGCCCCCGAAAAATAGTAATAAAAATAAAATAAAATTCGATCCCTGATACTATTCTTGCAGATTCTGATGTAAAATGACCTCCTGAATTCGAATATGACCTCCATTTTGCCCAACCACCCACTGTTTCTGCGGGACGCCACACCATCCCGCAATGTTTATACCCCGCGACAAAAAGATAAGTACGAAGGGCTTTTTTTTTTTTTTTTTTTTTTGATTTTTCATAAAATAACATTATCTAAATTGTGCTTATCATTTATTATTATCATAAAATAGCACTATTCCCGGACTAATTTTTGTTTTAAGACTAATTTAGAAAAGTTTTAAGACTAAAATTTTTCTAATTTAAGACTACACTTCGCGACAAAAAGATAGGAACAAAGTTTTTTTTTTTTTTTTTTAAATTTTCCATAAAATAACATTATCTAAATTTTGCTGATCATTTATTATCATAACAAAATATTATCATATCAAAAGCATATTAAATATTTGAATCATATTAAAAATATTCATATTAAAAAAAAAAAAAAAAAAACCTTTGTTCCTATCTTAATGTCGCGGTGTGTAGTCTTAAATTAGAAAATTTTAGTCTTAAAATTCTTCTAAATTAGTCTTAAAACAAAAATTAGTCCGGGAATAGTGTTATTTGACGATAATGATAAATGACAAGAACAATTTAGACAATGTTATTTTATGAAAAATCAAAGAAAAAACCCTTTGTATCTAGCTTTTTGTCACGGGGTGTATCACTGTTCAGCAGTTTTATAGCCATGAATTTTATTTAAAGGGTAGAAAAAGATTATTTTAACTGTTAAAAAAAAAAAAAAAAAACATAAGGTATAATAAAATAACAATAATAATAGATTAATAAAAGTATAACAAATGTAATTTCTAATTTTAGGGGCACATCCTCCCCCCTTTTCCCCCTCGCTACAAATGTTCCTGTTTTAGAATTTTTCACCTCTGTAGACACTCAGAAGATATTTAACAGTCAAAATAATCCTTTACCCCTCACCAAATCAAATTCATAGCCATAAAATTGCCGAAAAGGGATAAAAGAGGGGTGACGTCTCCAAGAAACGGGACAAAATGGACGTTCTATTCGGATTCAGGCGGTCATTTTCTTCAAGAATTTGTATGAATGGTATTGGGGTCAATTCTGTACTGATAATTATAAAGGATTTAAGTCCATATTCTTGATTTTTCAGGAGACGAAAAATAAAGTTAAACTAACTAAAAACTAATCAAAAGAACCGATTAGGAAAAAGGGATTATGTTGATTTATACCCTTTATACCGTTCAGTGATTGCCAATCTTCATTTAATACAGGGGAAAAATTGAATTAAATATTTTATACCAAAGATTAATGCTATATTTCTGACTAGAATCTTTTTTTACCGATGGATTTTCTCAAAGACTAAATGACATAGACTTAAATCCATTATAGCAATCGATAGAGATTATTTTTCTGAGTCTGACTATGTACTTAACTCAAAATCGACATTTTTGGACTTAAATCCTTTATACTTATCAGTACAGAATTTTCGTGCAGAGCACTGTCATCCTTAAATTGAAAACTACAGATGTAGAAAAACTATTAGAATCAGGGTTGGCAAGGTTTCGGACACTATGGTAAAAATCACGGTAAAAACCATGGCTTTACCATCCTGTCCAAAACCCTAGTGTCCTAAACTGTCCAAAATTATAGTTTTCAATATAATATTAATTGTTTTTTATTTATTTATTTATTTATTTTTTACTTTTTCCAGTATTTTCCATTGTTTTAATTTTGATAATACATATAGTGAGAGAACAATTGTAATATAAAACAGATAAGAAATTTTATTACTGAAGCTTTAATGAAAAAAAAAAAAAAAGTAGATAATTGTGTGACATTTTCACATTTGTAATATTGACATTTGTAATATTTATAGACATACACACATTAAGAAATGCTTTAAAATATCTTTAATTATTATAATTTTTTTTTTTTTTTAAATGTGTTTAAAAAAAAAAAATCATTTTGAATATATATATATACATATATATATATATATATATTAGGTCGTTGCAAAAGTTCGTGCGGACGCGAATCATTTTATTGCCTCCAAAGACGAGAGCTTCTATCGCCATAGTATACATTTGTTACCCGAAAAATGGGCAAAGGTTGTAGAAAGTAATGGAGAGTATTTTGATTAAAAATTGTCATTTGATTTGATGTATTTCATGAAATGAAGCAATAAACAACCGCACGAACTTTTGCAACGACCTAATATATATGAATAAAAATAAATTGGTTGATTGAATAGTCAACCAATATTTCTTACCAAGTCATATTTTTTATTTCAAGAAAAATTTTAAGTGTAATGAATTTTTTATTTTATATAGCTATTGTTAAATTTTAAATTTCTATTCATATTTAAAAATTATTTTAAAAAATAGCTAAATTTTCAGTGTAAAATGCCTTTAATTATTAATTATAATTATACTAAGAATGAAGAGATTGTAAAACGGAATTCTAATTTTAGGTTTTAGACAGTTTAAGACACTTTTGGACAATTTTAAACAGTTTGGTACACTTTTGGACGGTAAAAACCACCTGTCCTGTCCGAAACCAGTTTCAGACGTCCTAAACTCCAACCATGATTAGAATAACTGTGAAATGTATTTATTTACTTTTTTTTTTTTTTTTTTTTTTTCGGTTTTTTTTTTTTTTTTTTTTTTTTTTTTTTCGTTCTGTTATTTCTTAATGCACTACTTGAACAAAAAATATTTTCCTTCCTTATTCTACCCACGATTTTATTTCTACAAATACTTTTAGAATTCCACAATATTGGTAGGGGATGTTTGGATTGGTAGGGTAAATTTTTTAGAGTTGCTGCACAATGCTTCCTAAGCAAATTCATAAATATAGCCTTACTCAGTTGTGTACAAAAACTCAACAACAACAACAACAACAACAACAATAATAATAATTCGAATATATTACGGTCTAAGAGATGTAATAGATTGGAACGTTACAGAAAAGCTTAGCTCTTAGCTCTGTTGTAATAGAAATATATATACGTAAAATTAATTTAATAATTATATTATATTTGATTATTAAATATATTTTTAAAAAATTATGTGTAAACGTAGGTGTTACATGTTTTAATTAACTTTAAAATGTCGCAATTTCAATGGGCTCTTCCCACCTGACGTCAGAGGTCACATGATACAGGAAAAACAAATAGCAGACGAAGTCTTATTTATCTATAGCGATTACTGAAATATTTTCCATTCTTATTTTTGATCAATCGTATTTAATCTGTGTTATTTTTTTATACATCGTCATTTTTAATCCATTTTATATCATTATTCATCATCTTTTGTTTGCTGTATACATTTACAATCATCATTTAGTTTATGTTTGTTATTGATGTTCATGAAGAACATCTTAAATACTCTGATTTTTGGTACTTAAATCAGTGACAGTGCAATATCGTACAGCATAAATTCCTTTAGACCAGTAACTAAGTTAATTAACTTGTTGTAACACCTTTATGCAATTAAATTAAATGAAAACATATTAAAATTTCAAATTATAATCCATAAACATTCCACAAGAACAAGCTATAGAGCATTTCCTCGTGACGTCATGTGGTTGGCAAAAAAGCGCGCTCGACTTTCCCGCACCCCGCCCACCATTGATTTTCCGTTGGTAGTAATCAAGTAATCGCCATCGCTATGCTTTTCCCAAGCCTTTTTGCCAACCAATCATAAAAGTTGAGATGTTTGTTTACAAACAAGGAACTGCCCTATTATTTACTGCTAGATCAGTTAATGTAACAGTTACACTAAAACATACAAAAATCGATTCTTACAGTTGAAAATAAATAAACACATAAAGTGATTTTAAAAAATTATTAAATTTACAAATAAAACTATTCTACCACCGCCACTTTAGAATGTAGGAAAAGAGGGGAAAAAAGGCTAAAAACCCCATAGGAATAGCATGGGAAGAAAAGCGAAAAAACTCACAATGTCAAGTGTGTTGAAAAAAAAAAAAAAAAAAAAAAAAAAAAACCGCCACCGCCACTTTAGAATGTAGAAAAAGAGGGAAAAAAAGGCTAAAAACCCCATAGGAATAGCATGGGAAGAAAAGCGAAAAAACTCACAATGTCAAGTGTGTTGAAAAAAAAAAAAAAAAAAAAAAAAAACCGCCACCGCCACTTTAGAATGTAGAAAAAGAGGGAAAAAAAGGCTAAAAACCCCATAGGAATAGCATGGTAAGAAAAGCGAAAAAACTCACAATGTCAAGTGTGAAAAAAAAAAAAAAAAAATTCACACCGGAAGTAGTAAGGGGACAAAATTGACTAGAAAAATACATTGAACAGCGGGAACCGGGCGGGCTGGGGCATGGGTCCTATCGTCCAGGATTAATACGACTCGCCTAGTACAAATGCACAATATTACTTTTATTTTATTTTATATTAAATATTAATATTTTTGTTCTTAAGAACAATATTTAATTGAATTCGATTCTCAGAATTCGATTATTCGTTTTCCTCTATCACGTGATTGAGCAGATGACGGTGGGAAGAGCCCATTATTTTATTACGTTACTGTTTTATTCCGATAGACATAATAAATAAAATTAATGAAAAAAAAAAAAAAAAAAAAAAAACCTTCACTTTGAAAGGAATTTTTCTTTCTCTGCGTAAACATATACTGATTTCAAATATCACATTTTATTTAATTTTTAAATATTCAACGGTCACATCACTTAGCAAATTATATTAGAAATTTGAGGGAAATATATATATATATATTCTCAACTGAAACATACTGGTATCGAAAAAAGGAAAATGATATTTCCATATTAGAACGAGAATTGTGTAGAAAATATATTAAATCACGTAACTGTAAAAAAAAAAAAAAAAATAGTAATTTTGTTTGATAATAAAAAATGTGTCAAGTGTCAAAATCCGATTCAATCCGGAGTAAGTAAACATGATATTTGAAAATTGATTTGTTTCAGTTTAAAATTTTAATTTTTAAAGACAAGCGACTAACTTTACGTTAAGACTACTAGAATCATTCGCGAATCATGCGCTTATAAGCGCATTTCAGTATCTTTATACTGCACTAAGCTTACTAAATCAATAAAAAATCTTAACATGCAATAAAGGATATTGTCTCTAGAAAATGATTAAATTAATATTAAAGATTCGTTTAAAGATTTACACAAAAATGTTCGTATTCATTACTGCAAATTGCTGTAAGTACGTTTTCAGTTATGGTATGTATTTTCTGCATTCTCCAGTGATATTGAAAAAATATTTATGGCTTAATGTTTGCGGTGTGACGGGCTGTTGGAGGAATTATATAAGAGGGGATGACATGTTCGGAAAAGCATGAAGCCAAAATCATAATCACAGAATTCCGCAAATAACATAGTCATATAAGAAATTCTGCATTGTGATCGTGGAATGATGCAATCTAGATTATTTTAGATTTGTTAGTAGCTTAGATAAAGTATAATCTTTTAAATAAATGTAAAATAAATAAAAAAAAAAAAAAAACACATTACACAGGTCTGTGAAATCGAACTTTTCAATTTTTTTATTATTTTTATTATTTATTTATTTATTTACTGCTTTGGGTGTAATTAATGTGTTTTAATGTGCTGAATTAAGAAATGTTTGTCGTTTCTTCCTATCATGTAAGGGTTTTTCACAAAGTAAGGATGAAGATTGTAAGAATTCACACAGAGCCTATAACAAATTCGAAACTCTTTATGTATAGATCGTATACACGTACGTCACATTGCTATTAGCAACGACTGGATGGATGGTTGGTTGGATTTTAAGTCGTACTAATGCTGCGCAGTTGGGCAATTGGTGACCGTCTGGGACACACCCCTAGAGGTGGTCCGGAGACACGCCATCACAATTTTGATCCTCCGCGGAAGGGATGGCTCTCCCGCTTCGGTGACCCCCAGAGGTATAATTTTTGATGGGAACATGGAGGACATTGCGGCCAAGACAGATTTTACGTGTACCAGCCACCATTAGTGTACACGACGGTCTTTGGCCGGCTCGAGTACCGAACCCGCAATCTTCCAATTACAAAGCCGGCGTTCTACCGACTGGGCTACCTCGGCGCTAGCAACGACTGAACTGGTGTCCAAGCAAACAGAGCTGAAATTGTAATTGGTCTAAACATCTGCTTTTTCATCTTACACTTTAAAGGTGCTGCATAGTTGTTCTGTATTTGGGCACCAGTTATGGCTCCATGCTTCATTGAAAGAGCAACATCACTTGCATACAATCTATAAAAATTGCGGAGTAATAATGCGGCATTAAAACCAACCAATGAACCAACCTTTATGTATAAAAACACATTAAAATAGTAGGCTATCATTTACACATTACTTTTTGAATGTGTTTCTTTACAACGAAGCTCAGTTTAAAGCTTTTTACATTGTGCAGTGCTTCGGGGGGGGGGGGGGGGAGGCTTGAGGAAGGGAAGGATTCTCTATGCAGCATCCAAACGATAATCTGGCAACACGTTTACATTCCACCGTCCTTGATACCTCCTTTACATTTCTTTGATGCCTTGATGACATAGATCTCCTTATCCTTCACTCACATCACATAAATTTTCTGGGTAATAGCTTAGATGGGAGTTAAAAAAAGTGGAGATTTAAACTCGAAAAAAATATCTTCAAAATTGTACATGGTGTACAGTCGGTAACAAAAGTGTCCGAACACTAGCAAAAATTCCTATATAAAAAAAGTACACTTAATACTGTTTTGTTAGATAAATCCTTGTCGAATCATGTTCTTAGACTAACTAAGAACAGGATTCGACAAGGATTTATCTAACAAAACAGCATTAAGTGTACTTTTTTTATATAGGAATTTTTGCTAGTATTCGGACACTTTTGTTACCGACTGTAAGTTTTTTAATAGTTTTTCCTTAATCAGTATCATCCAAAAATACACCAGAAAAACACATCACTTTGAAGAAAAATATTTCAGCGCAAACTTGTGTTATTAGCCAACGTTTTCGTAGACTTAACATGGCCCCTGCGGAAGCTTTGGCTGCTACACTATCTCGGGGAATGCCTAACCTGACAGCGTTATAGAAGTATGAAGACCTTTTTACTCACTTGGCGTTAATTAGGTTACTAAAACGGGCGATTTAGCAATGATTTCGGGAATTTTTTTTCCGATTGAAGTTATATATTTTTTAAGGGTATATATATATTTTCTTTCTTTGGAAATGAATTCACTCTAAAAATTGGTTACTTACAATCTTTTGTAGATCTATATTACTCCAAATTGAGTAGTATACTTAATTTTTACCTTAAGAAAAATAAAGAAAGAAAGAAAATAATAATAATACATAAATGTTTTGAAAAAGAAAAAAATATATATATGATTTAAATATTGTCTTCTAACGTATAATATAATTTTGCAGAATAGAAATGTATTTGACTGAATGTGTTGCTATGGAAAACTGGTTTAGTATTAAAAAAAAAAAAAAAAAACAGACGTTTAACATTTGTGAAATAACAAAATGTAATAGATTTTCAATTTGCATTATCATTTATAGGTAAAACAGTAAATTTAAAAAGTAGTAGGAAAATGAGAGAATGGAAAAAGTTTAATGCTTTCATGAAAATTTTAACAGTAAAAAAAAAAGAAAAAAAAAAATGTATACATATATATTATTTAAAATAAGTAAAAAAAATATAGTGAATTTTCATATGCAGAGGCAATTTCCTTTTGCAATTTGTTTATGCATTTATTTGTCTTTATGAACCAATTTTTTATATTAGATATGAATATGAAAACTTTTGTATTCATTTCTCAATAAAGTTACTCAATTCACAATTTATGTGAAAGAGAAATGAATTTTAATTTACCAATAAATATGATTTTTCTTGATGTCTTTATTCAATGTTGACAAACATACCTTCGTGATTACTATTTCAAAAATATTGAGTTGAAACATTCATTTTCATAACATGTTTAGGAGAATGGATTGTGATTTTTATAGATAAGAAAAAGCTAAATTGTTGTGCTATTCGATTCTTTGGACTATGAATGAGAACATGATAGCATTTTTCAATTTATTTCCCTGTATGCAGTGGATAAGAATGTTTTGATATTAATGTGATATTAAAAAAAAAAATAAATAAATAAATAAAAAAAAAAAAAAAAAAAAAGAAAGAAAGAAATCTTAAAATTTTCGGAAACAATGCTTCCAAACATTTTTTTAAGGACGTAAGGACTATTTTTTTTTTTTTTTTTTTTTTTCTTTTTTCCTTTGGCCTAGTTAAAATATATATATATTATAAATTGAGAGATAATGTTATACAGAAATTTATATTGTAATTGTTTCTAAGGTATCTTTCTAAGGCGATTTAGCGATGATTTGGGAAAGTTTTTTTTTTTTTTTCCGATTTAAGTAAAAATATTTTTTCAGAGTATATTTTTTAGTTTCTTTGGAAATGAACATTACTTACAATTTATTGTGAATCCATATTACTGCAAATTGAGTAATATACTAAATCTTACCTTGAGAGAGAAAAAAAAAAGTTTAAATACTTAAAAAAAAAAAAAAAAAAAGTTAGAAAAATTAAAGTTTAATATTTTGAAAAAGGTAAATAAATATTATCTGTATGTATATTTTTTTGTCTTTGTTTTCTTTAAAGAGAAACTTATTTATTTATTTTTTTAATATACTTTTAAAATATTTCGAATATATTTTGGCAGAAAAATTATTTTTTCATAAGATTTAAACTGTGATTGATAAATGGCAGTATCTTCTGAGGAGAAAATGAACAAAAAGTTCTGAATGAAGAAAAGATAATAGATTTTCAATTTGCATTATTATTTACCCGTTAATCAGTAAATGTTAAAAGCGGTAAAAGAATGAGAAAGTGGAAATAATTTAATGCTTTTATGAAAAACTTAAAACTTAAAAAAAAATATTAATTTAAAATAAATAAATAAAGTGAATTTTCATATGCAAAGGCAATTTCTGTTTACAATTTGTTTATACATTCATTTTGTCTGTACCCCGATTTTTTAGGGCATGACGCAATTCCGCCGAAGCATAGGACAACTCCGCCGAAAACTTTATCAGCTGTTTCCCCCAGTAGGACAAATCCGCCGCATTTCTCTCTGCCGTTTTCCCTCGATAGGACAATTCCGCCGAATGAGGGGGGAAGGCATTACCTTTGGCGAAGTAAAGTTGGCGACACTTTCCATGCTAAAACTTCAGGCATTCAACTTTTGTTAAAAGTAAACACAAAAGAATGGTAATAATCTATGTATTAATTCGCAAACATGAAATTTGTTGTACATTTTTAACATATTAATTATGGGGGTAGAGGATTGAAAGTAGCATTGTTAGAAAGTTATGATTAATGAGAACTTAAGGGAAAAGAAATTTTATTAAATGTAATTTTATTTATTAAATGTAAATAGTGGAAGTGCTTTGCTTTAATATTTTTACATGTCCAGGAAAACTGATCAGAAATTGAATACAGTTCCTCATAACCATAAATAATGTAGGTCTTTAAACTGAATATTTATCACTTGTTTTTTGTATATTTGCAAGTTTTGAGGTTTCCTGAATACTGGAGTCAAGTTTTTAACGTTTGGTCTTTGTCTCAGTCTCTTATTGGAGTAACTTAAATCAAATAATTTCAGGCAATTCAGAAGTTGTATTTGGTAGTTAATATAAGTTGTTAGCAGAAAAGTTTGATCGAGATTGATAAGTTTCAACGAGTAATGCATGTGAAAGTTGTCTAAATAATTTTACGTGAACTTTTAAGTTTAAATACAGATTTGGATTATAGATAAATGTTGGAACAATAATCAAATGGAAGCATGAGGGGGCAGTAGCCTTTTTATGCATTATTTGTCAAATAAAGCTGTTTCGAAGCGTAATTTCACTTGTTTTTAACGTAGGTTTAAAAACCAGTACTCGTTATCTTACCCCTTAATCTCCAATTAGTATTTCTAGTATTAAATTGTGCGGTAAGCCGTGTGAGTAACATAGTAAATTATTATTAAACTGTTGATATATTATTTCGATATAGACAGTATTCTTTGCTATTGAAATGATCAGAAGAAGAAAGTAAATGGATACAAGCGTTCATAGGTATATGCATCGTTACGCAAATAAAAATGCTGTGAGGGATTATTTATTCATATTTATTCATTTAAGAATAAAGTAATTACTAAGAACGCTGTTTAGATGGAAATTTTGAATTTCTATATTTATATTTTATATGTTTACTTAAAGAAATTGATCGAGTTTCGACCACTGGGTGATACAAATAATTTATTTGTATACTTATAATATATATATATATATATATATTTTTTTACAAAGTCAACTTATTGCTATTAACAATAAATCGACTTTGTAAAAATAACTTCTTTTGATGTTTGTTCATGTAAAATAGAATTAAAGGTTATTTCTGTTTTCAGATATGAAATTTATGTTAAATTAATACATGAAAAAAAAAAGAAAGAGAACACAAAAAATATTTTTTTAATTAAAAATAAAATGTACGTTATAAATATAATCATCTCTCAAATTATGTTTCTTTTAACAACTGAATTTATTAAATTTGAGAAACAATATTGTTGTCTGCTTATTTCTTATCCATAAAAAAGAAATAATAATAATAACCATTAATATTAATTATTAATTTTCTTGAAATTCGTATTTTTTTTTTTTTTTTTTTTTTTTTTTTTTTTCATAAAATATCAAAATTATTGTCTTAGGATTAATATTTAGTCATTCACTCATCCGTTAAAGCAACGAAATTGTCATGAAACATAAAAAAGAATGAAAAGTTCAAAATCATTTTTAATGTCTCTTAAAATATTCAAATAATAACTTTTAGCAAAAAGTAAAAGCAAAAAACAAATAAAATTAAAAGCAAAATTAATGTATAACAGAAAAATGACTAGTACAAATAAATAATATCGTTTCAAAATAACCATTGAACTTTTCAATAATTTCCATGTTATTTCAATTGAAGAGTTCAGTTAACATTATATTTTTCCAATTATGATAGTGTTTAATTGTTGTTTTTGCAAAAAAAAATCATTTGAAAGATATTGTTTTACTTAGAAACACAATTAATTGTCAGTATTATTATTATTATTATCATATTATTTTAATTTTATTAATTTAGAACATTTTAAATTGTATTTAACGAACATTTATTAAAAAAAAAAAAAAAAGGATTTAAGAGGAGTGTAAGTGTAAAAGTTAAATTCTTTTAAAATTTCGGAAAGTATTTTTCAGATTTCCACACTGTTCTTTGCATTTAAATATGTAAATGTCATGCAATAAAAGATAAATTCTTTCTAAAGGGGATTTGTCAATAATGTAAAGGATAATTGTTTTTCAAATTTCAAAAAGTATTTTTCACACTTCCACACAGTTGTTTGCATTTCAGTGTATAAATGCCATACAGTAAAAGATAATACTTTTCCTAAATGATCTGTCAATCAATTTCGACATTTCTGAAAGCTTCACGATGCCCATTTATTGCAAGTCAAGCGGGGAAAGGCGGGGGGGGGGGGGGGGGATTATATGATTATTTTGTATGACTCTTGTACACGAAGATAGGGAAAAGGTAATATAATTATTCTTATTCCGTGAAAATGTCACAAACCTGTTATATTATTTTATCAAAGATTGCCTTTCTAGAGTAAACTGCAAAATCTGTAGTGAAACTATAATAATCAATTTATAATAAATAATCTCTAAAAAAAGAGTTAAATTGAACACGTGTCATTTGTTAAATATATCAAAACACTTTAAACCCACTTAAATTGAAATTTTATTTAAAAGATGTTAAAAAAAAAAAAAAAAAAAAATATATATATATATATCCAAAGCTTTTCGCTTTAATAGTGAAGCATCATCAAGGATTTTTATCCCTGATGATGCTTTACTATTAAAGCGAAAAGCTTTGGATAATTTTTTTTTCACTTCTTTTAAATAAAATTTAAATTTACGTATGTTTAAAGTGTTTTAATATATTTAATCAATTTATAATTCTTATTACTAAAAGTCGTTTATTTAAACAAGTTATTTGCACACATTTCTGTTCCATAATAATCTGTCTTCCATCATCGACCTAGAATACCATAATAAAATTCTTTATACGTTAATGCATGGGCTCGTTTTCTGGATGAGGGGGGTATTTTTCGTGGTAAAATTTTCTGTTTTTTTTTTTTTTTTTTTTTTCCCTCAGTCTCCCAACAAAATCAGCTATGTTACTAAAAATTTTCTTCTGAATGTTCCTTCAATATCAGCTAGTATGTTGTAACCACCATAAAACTTTCTTCTACATTTTTTTCCATACAAATTATTTAATAAAATTAATATTTATTCAAACTATTTTCCACGAAATATACAGTTGGAAATGATTTTTATCGCACAGAATTATTACTGTTGTTATTACTGTTATTTATCACTGTTGAATAAAAAATTTAAGAAAGTAAATTAAAGAAAAGTATAGTAGATATTAAAGAAAGTATAGTAGTATTTTTATTTTTAATCGATCCAGAATATTATTATAAAATTCTTTTTCATTAATACGTGGGCTCTTTTTCTGGGAAGATATCTTTCGTGGTAAAACTTTTTTTTTTTTTTTTTTTTTTTTTTTTCCAGAGTGATTTTTTTTTCCAGTCTCCCAACAAAATCAGCTATGTTGCTAAAAACTATCTTCTGAATGTTCCTCCAATATCAACTAGTAGTTATGTTATAACAACCATGAAACTTTCTACTATACTTTTTCTATACAAATTCACGTATTATAAATTATTTAATAAAATTATTATTTATTAAAACTATTTTCCACGATATATGCAGAAGAAGATTCTCTGCGATTTTCATCGAAGATAATTATTACTGTTGTTATTACAGTTATTTATCACTGTTGAATAAAAAAAAAAAAGAGAGAAAAAGAAAATATAAGTTAAGTAGAGAAGATTTAATATAAGTTTATACAAGTTAAAGTTAAATAATATATATTTGAATATACGTTAAGTAAAGAAAATTTAAGTTCTTATTTATCCTTTAATAATTTTATAAATGTAATCGGAACAATTTAAACTAAATTGAGTAATTTTTCTTAAGTTAATTGTTACTTGAATCTTATGATATTCAAGTGCTACACGAAAATTAGAAATTTGATAATAGAAGAATTTATTATTACGAATAAATAATTACTAAATAAAAGAACATATAATAATAATGAAAAATTAAATTAAATGCATGTTTTTTGGTACAATTTTTAATTTATATTTTGGTTAAAATCTGCTTTACTTTTACTTAACTTTCCAAAGCGAAGGGAAAGGGCTCTTATAATGCTCAATGTGCCGCCAAAGTGCGATGCGTCGCCAAAAGTGGAAGTACTGCTCCAGACCCCCTCTTCTCGTCTCAGGAAAATGGCGCCGCGGAGTTGTCCTGTGTAGAAAAAGGGGGTTAAAATTCTCGGCGGAATTGTCCTATGTGGGGAATAGGGGATTAAAATCTCGGCGGAATTGTCCTGTTCCGATTTTTTATGCTAAATGTGAATATGAAAATTTTTATATTCATTTCTGAATAAAGTTAAGAAACTCACAATTCATGTGAAAGGAAAACGAATTTTAATATACTTATAAATATGATTTTTCTTGATGTCTTTATTTAATACTGATAAACACATACCTTTGCGATTGCTATTTTTAAAAAACTGAGTTGAAACATCTATTTTCATAGCATTTTTATGAGGTTGGATTGAGATTTTTTTAGATAAGAAAAAGGGAAATGTTTCGTTATTCAATTCTTTGAAATATGAATGAAAGCATGACATTTCATGCATTTTTCAATTTATTTTGATATATTGAATGAATAATGCTTTGATATTAAATTTAAAAGCAATCTTAAAATTTTCAGAAACAATGTTTCCAAACTTTTTTTGAGGACGATTTCTTTCAGCCAGCATAGACTAAATAAAAACGATTTGTCTTTTTATTTTATGATTTTTTTTATTATTATTTATTTTTTCCTTTGGCACAGTTAAAATATATATATATATATATATGTGTGTGTGTATTAAAGGTAAAATTGAGAGAATGTTCGAGAGAATTTTTCAGAAATTTATATAGTAACCGTTTCAAAGGGCTGCAATTTATAAACAAAGTTAAGAACCCAATCCCTTTTTTTTTTTTTAGGATATTTGTATATTTAAATCGAAAAATAGCTATTGTAGTAAATTATGTAGAGCAATTGCAGAAAATGAGTGAAAATTCCGTCATACTTGATTACTGAAAAACTTAGCAATTGAATCAATACCAATTTTTTAGCCATTTGAAATTAATTTAGATATCTGAAAATAAAATGTTTTTGACTTTTGTGTAGCTTTTGGAAGAACTTCGAGATATTTTTATGAATATAGGAGGCTTGTCAGAAGTACAGTTTCATGGATACACAATAAATAAATAGGCTTCTTTCACAAAATTATACTATGTGTAGGACAGAATTTAAATTTCATTTCAATTCACTTGACCGCTATCAGCCTTTATTTATTTATTTATTTATTTTTCATTTAATTTAAACATAATGGTTGTTAAATAATATAGTTTTTATTCACTCGATGAAATTATTTTACCAGCTAAATACAAAGAATTATAAGTAATAATTCTATTCAATGTACGCTTTTTCTAATCAAAATTTTTTATAATGATATCTTTAAAAGTAAATATTTTAAACTACAATATAGAAATTGCTACAGAATTGCTCTATATATGTTTAAAATTTTGTAATTTCTCTCCAAGGTATCGATCCATTTGTTATAAAGTCTGCAACAGTATTTATTTCCTAATTAATTTTCTTTAAGTAAATATCCATTAAAATAAAATTTGTTTTACAATGGAATGCTTGCTAATTATGTAATTTCGGCTTTAAATAATTGATCTGTCTCTCATTTATATATAAATTTAATATATATATATATAAGTCTGATTCTTTTTATATTATTATTATTATTAAAGATAATTATATTTTTCTTTTATTGTTTTGTTAAGGGAAAAAAAAAGTAGAATTTTTAGTATATAGTGCATTGTATAAATTAATGTAAACACCAGATTATTTGTTGGTATTGGGAATAAAAATATTTTATCTAACAACGCATAGACGAATTGAAACTATATTATCAATGTAATAATAATAACAAAAAAATATATATATTTATCGAAATATATTTTTCCTCATTCCTGTTAGTTTGAATATTTCATTGACATGTTTGGTATGAATCTGGTGTAAAAATTTCCGAAAAGTTCAAATCCGTCAAAATTTTTACTCTGTCTTTAATAGTTGTGAAATTAAAGAAACGGACTGTGCATTAATTATCTTCAAATTTTCGGAAATAAAGTAATCTATTAGCCACACCTAACTGCTTCGCACTCACAATAGGGGTTAAAAGGTTGCTTCCGGCATTCCCTCTTCCGCCAATATTTCGCCAACAGACTTTCTTCGCGAAATAATATATTCATATACAAATTATGCTTATCTATTACAAAAAATACCATGTGTTAACATAAATACGATTAGTTTAAATAAACAATCATTTTTCAATTACCAGAATTAAAAAAAAATCGATAAAAAAGTTTATTACACTTAAATATAGTAAAGAACTATTTTCTATCGCGGAAGTACAAATTCTACAGGCTTGTACACACTGTCAACTTATCCTTTCCCCGAGTATACAGTCAGTAGCAAAAGTATTTGAGCGCTAGCAATAATTCCTACGTAAAAAATGTACACTTAATACTGCTTTGTTAAATAAATCCTAGCTGAATCATGTTCTTAGTCAGTCTAAGAACATGATTCGACAAGAATTTATTTAACAAAACAGTATTAAGTGTACTTTTCTTATACAGGAATTATTGCTAGCGCTCGAACAATTTAGTTACCGACTGTATCTACCAATAAGTATTTGGACACTTTCAGATTTAGACGTTTTGTCATATATCTAGAAAAGATTTTTTGGAATCATCTTGAAACTTTGGTTGTGTAAAGAACATGTTACACCTGATATATTTCAGTAAAAGTTGTGTTCTGAAGAGGAAAAAGGGTTCAGTAAAAAATTAAGCAAAAATCAAAATGTTTTGGATTACCCTGTAAAAAGTAATACTTTAAATGCGTTTTAGCTGTAGCATATGATTATGAAGATTTTTCTCATTATCGGTATAAACTTTTATAAAGCTACCACATATATTCATGGAGAGATAACGGTTTTCTTTTTTTCAAACTGCAAAAGAAAATTTCAACTTTTTAATTGTAACACGTAGAGTATTAGACCCAACGCAAAGACATTTTTAGAAAACCTGGCATACTCCATTATACACAGCATACTGCAATCAGAATGCAAAAAATCTTAAATATCTTACAAAATATGAGCAGTTTTACTAAATAATTTTTAACTACGCATGCGCTAGCTTTTAAAAAATTTCATTAATATAATTTAACAGCCAAATGTATTGAGCAACTTATATGAAAACGCCAAACACTTATCGTGTAAATTCAAAAAGTTATGAGAGATAGAATGAACAGAAATTCAGTTCTAACAAAATAAAAGCTAAACTATATAAGGGGGTTTACACACATTTTTATTTATTTATTTATTTATTTTTTATTCAGTCAATGCCCAATGGTAATACAGTGTTCGCTGATTGTAAACAAATATTGATAAAAAAAAAAAAAAAAAAAAAAAAAAAAACATCTTCCCTTTTTCTGTTTTTTTTTTTTTTTTTTCCTGAGAAGAAATGAAATTTTGTTCATTCAATCGCTCATAACATTTTAAATTTACGCGATATTTGTTTGGAGTTTTCATATATGCTACTCAATACATTTGGCTATTAAATTATGCAAATGAAATTTTCTTTAAAGCTAACGCATGCGTAGTTAAAAATTAGTTAATAAAAATGCTCACATTTTGTAAGATATTTAACATTTTTGCATTCTGATTGCAGTAGGCTGTGCCTAATGTAGTATGCTAAATTTTCTAAAAATAGCTTTAAATACCCTATGTGTTATAATTGAAAAAGTCCTTCCGGCTTATTTGGAAGGGAAGGTTGATTTGTTTTACCTTATCAAGTAACCGTCATTTTGTTTCGAAATGTCGGCTACAAATTATTAATGGAATTGGTAGAAATATTGATGTAGGCTACGCACATATGGAATTTTAAGCAAATCGGTTCATAAATACCTTTTTATGTGAATTTAAAATTTTCAAGTGGACAGCGCTTGGAAACAAGATGGTGGGCCAAGTTAACAAATATATCAAATGCATTTGTGAGATAAGTCTATGTACAAATTTAGTTCGAATTAATTCAGAATCTCAAAAATCATCGTGTTGAAAAATTAAGCGGATCAAAATGGCAGAGAAAGTTGCTCAGTGAACTAAGATATTGTTTCAAGTTTGTAAATAATTCTATTTTTATTTTATTTTATTTATTTATTCATTTATTTATTTATTTATTTGTAAATTCTTTCAAAGAGGCTTAGTAAATTGATAAAATGTTAACTTTCTGCATTTCTAGTTTGTTTTAGAGTTAAAACAGCCTCATTTCCCCTCAAAAACGCATTAAGAAGCTTCAATAAAGCAGGTAATGGATTTGGCGACTTTTCCCCCTTGGCGACTTTTTTGGCGAGAAAATCCTTACTATCGATATACCAAAGATGGACACTGTAACGTCATTGGTTGACGAGTTACGTGAAATTTCTAAATTTTTCTGGGTTCGATAAAGGGGTGTAAAATGTGGCCGAACGCGCCAAGTCAGTCAGTCGCAGTTGAGTTTCGCCAAACGCTTGCATGGTTTTTGAAGGAGTTCTGAGCCTTTTTGAATGAGCCTTGCTTTATGTTAATGCTTTGATGCAGTTTGAACTATGAATTTGCTGTTGACAGCTGTTATTTAAGCTGTGTTTACTGGTGAAACTGAAGTTGAACCGACCTGTATTCTTCTGGAATTTTCTGTAAATTACTGAACGTTTGCAAGTTTCGCCTTTCGTTCTCGGACAACTTACGAACCCCCAAGTACGCAACAATATTTGCAAAATAAGTCCACTGTCCAACTTTGGTTCGAATAAACTCATTCTTTCAAAGTTATCGCGATAACAAAGCCTCAAGTGGACGCAACTTGGAAATAAACTTCCCCATCGAAATCATATATGTTTGAATGAATAATCCATTTTTCAACTTTGGTTTGAATTGATTAAGTACTTCAAAAGTTACCGTGATAACAAATTTTCAAGTGGCCGCCACTTGGAAACAATATAGTGGAGCAAGTTGCCCAGCAAACACATCCAAGCATAGGTTCACTACCAAACTGTAGTTCGAATCAGTGCAGTTTTTCAAAAGTTATTGTTATGGCAAATTTTCAAGTGGCAGTCTAAGTGGCAGTCTAAGTGGCTGCTACTTGCAAAGGAAATGGCGAAACAACTTGCCCAGCGAAATCATTCAACATATTTATATGATAAATTCATTGTCCAGCTCTAGTTGAAATTAAATCAGTATTTCAAAAATTATCGTTATAAGAAATTTTCAAGTGGCACCACTTGAAAAACAAAAGTGGAGAGAGATGCCCAGCGAACTTATCTGAGATATTTGAATGATAAATCCGCTAACCAAATTTGATGCGAATTGATAGGGTATTACTAAAGTTACCATAATCATAAATTTTAAAGTGGCCACCACTTGGAAATAAAATTGCGGATCAAGTCACTACAAGTGAACTTATCCAAGGTATTTGAACCATAAGTTCAGTATCTAACTTTTATTTGAATCAGTTTAGTATTTTAAAAGTTATGGTGATGACATATTTTCAAGTGGCAGTGTGATTTCAAGTGGTCTCCACTTAAAAACAAAATGGCGGAGCAACGTGATTAGCATACTCATCCAAAATATTTATAAGTTCACTGTCCAAATTTGGTTCGATTTGGAGTATTATTTTAGAAGTTATCGTGATTTTAAATTTTCAAGTGGTAGCCTGATTTCAAAGTGGCACCGCTTAACTTAAGATATCCGAAACTTTGTTAAATATAGCGGATAAAGTTCATTAATAAACTTGATTGAGGCACTTGTATTGTCTATATATACTTCAAAATTCAAAGAAATTTGGAATGCGCTTTTTACAATGTAAATTTGACAATTTCAAGTGGTCTCCACTTGAAAAAAAAATGGCGGAGCAACTTGGTTATCAAGCTCAATCAAGATATTTATAAGATAAGTTAAAACACTGTCCAAATTTGTTTCGATTTGGAGTATTATTTCAGAGATTATTGTGATTTCAAATTTTCAAGTGGTAGCCTGATTTCAAAGTGGCACCGCTTAACTTAAGATATCCGAAACTTTGTTAAATATGGCGGATAAAGTTCATTAATAAACTTGATTGAGGCACTTGTATTGTCTATATATATACATCAAAATTCAAAGAAATTTGGAATGCGCTTTTTACAATGTAAATTTGACAATTTCAAGTGGTCTCCACTTGAAAAAAAAATGGCGGAGCAACTTGGTTAACAAACTCATCTAATATATTTATAAATATGTTAAGACACTGTCCAAATTTGGTTCTATTTGGAGTTTTATTTCGGGAGTTATCGTGATGACAAAATTTTCATTATAGATAGATAGACATATATAGATAAGCGAAGTGATTGCTGTAGGTCGATTTCTAAAGAAATCAACCTAAAAAATTATATCTCCATGAATATTTGTGGTGTAGTCTCATAAAAATACAGAGCCAAAACGCATTTAAAGCATTACATTTTACAGGTTGATCCATAATATTTCGATTTTTGTTTAATTTTTTACTGATCCTCTTTACTTCTTCAAGACCCAACTTTTGCTGAAATATATAAGGTATAACATGTTCTTCACACTACCGAAGTTTCAAGATGATTCCTAAAGAATATTTCTAGCTATTTGTCAAAACGTCTAAATTCGAAAGTGTCCAAATACTTATTGGTGGATAGTGTATTACGGCAGCCATCTTGAGTAGACAGCGGTTTAGCTTCATTTGCACTGCATGCTGATACGCCTTATGCCAACTCCACTTATGTCATTCATCCAAGGATGGGCCAATGTGTCTGGTAAATATTCTACAAATTCTAAAATTATTCATAGAAATGAAAAAACGAACAGACAGACAGATCAGTCAAGGTAATAACCATTTTTAAAGTTTTTTAGAAAGTATTAAAAGTATCGTATAAACTATTCTTAATGAAAGAAAAGTTAATTATATCAACAAATGCATTTTTTTTTAATTACTGCATGAATTAATAATAGTAATAAAATTAAAAATTATTCTAATAAATTTCGTACATGTATATTTCCACTTTAATTAACCATTACCCTCTAAGATATATCTTCTGTAATTGACAGTCAACCCTCTGAATTTTACAGCAAATTGTTACAAATACGTGTACTGGCTGGGCGTAGCTGAAATGACTTTCTCACGTCTGTATGTTTCCACTTAAATTAACCATACACTCTAAGAAATTTCCCCGCTGTATATTGACTGATAAAAGGTGTTCCACTCAATGACCGTAAAAATAAAGTTATTTTCGTTAAAGTTACAAACCTTTTTCTGGAAAAAGGATAGTGACCCTTTAATAAACTATCAACACTCTGATTTTTACAGAAATTTGTTACAAATACGAGAACTGGACTTTCTTCAGGAAGAAGCGATCTGGCCGTGTAATTTAACAAGTAATTCTTCGGATTTTACTGAAATTTCTTTGTGTGTTTAGGGAGATTCTTTAAATGTAATGTGTAAAATTTTAGTAGCAATGAAACTGATAATAAGGCGAAAAGATAATTAACCTAAAAAATTGCAATGTGATAACACAGATTTTTAAATTTAAATTGACATTTTAATATTTAGTCATTGTCTTGTCATTTATTTAAATGATTCACATGTTTGTGTTAATAAACTAGTTGGCATAGGTAGACTCTGCACAGTTCCCCATCATATTTATGTTCTCACAAATTTTTAGTGCGAGACATATTATAATCATGTTAAAGAAATGAATTTGACCAAAGCTTGATACAGTGACAGAGTGAAATCCCCGCCTAATAGGCTATCCACCGTTCACTTCGATATATTTATCTTATTCTAATCTATTAATTTATTTTATCAGGGTCAATTCCGTTGTTTAGTTTTCATGCTACTATTTCCAATGCAATAATCCTCAAAATTCATATTTATATGAAAAATTTACAATTTCGCTATGTTGATAAAATCGTAAATTACGAATAATTTACGAAAATTACCTATTAGAACATTTGTATTCAATCATGTTCAAACAAATATCATAAATGTAATTTTGAAGTTGTCTAATGTATTTATGATCCTCAAAATGGAAGTTTATGCTCAATTTTGCCTTATTCTGACATGTTAAGTAAATCGTAAATTCCAAATAACTCACGAATTTTTTAAATTGGAAAAATCATAGTCTATGATATTCATGCCAGTATCCTAAATAATATTTCGAAAGTGGTTTGACATCTTTACGATGAAAATATCCATCATGATTGACGTTTATGTGAAATTTTGCTCTATTCAGTCATGTTAAGAAATTCGTAAATTTCCAATAACTTACGAAATTTTTATATTGGAAAATTCATAGTCATTCATATTCATGCCAGTGTCCTAATTAATATTTCAAAAGTAGTCTGACATCTTTACGATGAAAATATCTCTCAAAATTGACGTTTATGTTAAATTTTGCCCTATACTGCCATGTTACGAAATTCGTAAATTTCCAATAACTTGCGAAAATTTCAAAGTAGCATATTTATAGTTACTGATGTTACTTCCGGCATCAGAACTAATATTTTAAAACTGGTCTGACATTTTTACAGTAAAAAGTTTCCATTTAATGCACGTTTAAGTGAATTTTTGTCCTATTCTCCCATGTTAAGAAAATCGTAAATTTCTAACAACTTACGAAGTTTTTAAATTCGAATGTTGCAAATGAATAGGGTTCTTGCCAGTGTCGAAAGTAATATTTTAAAACTGATCTGACCTCTCTGCGACAATTTTTTCTTGAGATATCGTGTACACAGACTAACAAACTAACGGACTAACGGACTAACACACTAACAGACACCCTACAGACAGACACCATACAAATTTTGTCATTTTCGGATTCCTCACACTTGAACACGTGTAGAAAAGTCAAAAAACCGAGGTCGAAAATTTTCACGATTACCTAAGTTCCCCATACCTATAGTATGATGGGGAACTAAAAAGAGAGTTTTAGAAAATGGAAAGGTGGGGACGTCTCATATTTCAAAATTAGAAGTGGGAACAAAAGCAGAACTTACAAAAAAAAAAAAAAAAAAAAAAAAAAAAAAAAAAGGTGCACAACCATCAGTTTTAAATTATAAATTGCGACAAAAGCTTTACCTATTTGTATCGATCATCTTGAATGAACGTGCAAACATTTTTGTTTTTATCTGAATGTATAACGAAGAAAGTTTGTCATTATATCTGGCCGGATTATTAGATTATATCAAAACTGGTACACTTATTAATCAAGACAAAATCTAACTAACGCCGTATTTTTTAGTTTAAATTTAATCGGATTATTCGTCCAAAGATATAAAATGAAAGCTTCGTTGTAAATTAAAAACAGAAAAAAGACAAAGACAAATGGATGCCAAAAAAGAAGTAAATAAATTTCTTTTTTATGTCAAAAAATAAACGAACCTGGATTTTATTTATTTATTTATTTTATAATCAAAAGAAATTTGAAGAAAATAGTGTAAAAGAAATAGAACAGCTTTACTCTATAAAACGATGTATATTATGCAAAGAGGTAAATAAAGTAGAGTGATAAATGGTAACCCTGACATGGCCCAACATGAGTCATGTGAGATGAACCATCTATGCATTGGTTTCCTTGGTCACATACAGTTTATTTTCAATAAATTTCTATGGTAATGGCTTGGAGATTGTACTTGGCGAAAGTAATAACCGCCAATTTTGTTTTTGTTTACTTACGTAATATATATATATATATATATATATATATATATATATATATATATATATATACTTGTATTTGTTCCAAATCATTTTTGTTTATATTTTACTTCTTTTTATTTCGTGAGGTCAAATTTTAACCGATAAAATATTTAAAAATATTTGAGAAATTATTATTTGTTTTTTAACTGTGTTTTTAACTTGTGTTTAAACTGATAAACCGCAGAAGGATGATCCCTGGCGTCATCTGCGCATGGGTGAAAAAGGCTGGTCCATTTATAAAATAGGAATGTCCGTAGTACCTAGGGATGTGTTTGTTTATGGGTATGAAAAAATTATAAACTCACTGATTCCATTTCTTTTTCCCCCCCAGGGGGGTACCTTCTTCAGGTATTCAGGGGGAGTCACGCCCCCCGGGCCCGAGTGATCTTTTTTTATCTTCTTTTTTTTTTTTTTTTTCGTTTTTTTTTTTTTTTTTTTTTTAACCTTCTACCTTCTTTTCTTTTATTTCAGTTTAGTTTTATTTTATTTTATTTTTTATTTACTTACTTATTATTATTATTATTATTATTTTTCCCCCTAAGTTTTTGGCATTTTTATTGCTTTTTTGTCCTTGTTTGTATTTTTGGTTTTTACTGCCAATAAGGTTTTGGTACTTGTTCGTGTTCATTGTTCTTTAAAAAAAAAAAAAAAAAAATTAAAAATTTGAAAAACTAAAAAAAAAAAAAAAAAATGAAACTACTTACCTTGTTTTACTCACCTTTTTGTTTTCTACTTACCTTATTTATTTTTACTCACCTTTATTTTTTGGTCTTGTTCTTGTTGGTTATACTAAAATTACTTAACTTCTAATACATTAACCAAGCTGAAAACGGTGTTGATGTGGCGCTGGTTATTGGGTTGGCGATTTGGTGAGGGTCTCACGGTAGTCTAGCCTTGGGAGAACACTGGGAGACTGGTGCCCTTGGTGAAGGTGAGACAACGGTGACTACTCGAACGAGAAACACCGGACTAACACGACTACCACATGTGATTCCCAATCTGGGTCGACGGTCTGGTAGCTGGTGAGTGGTTATGGGTGTCCCAGGGAGCGATTCTGAAAACCCTTTGCTTTCCGTCCGTTCAAGAAATGGGCTGATTTGTGGGACTAAGGAAACCCTCGACCCTTTTTACTAATCTCAATATGGCGACAAACAAAGGAAATACGAATAATGCGTCTGGCTCGGGCCAAACTAGTGAAAATTCAAAGGCGAAAACTTGGGCGGACAGAATGGAAGAATTTTCTTCCACTCTGAATGAGAGCAATGTATTTATGACCTTGGAAGCTAGATTTTTTGTGATAAAAAGAAAAGAGGGTGATTTTCTAAGGACATCGCCTTTTCTTATACAGAAAGCATGTCAATCAATAATGGGCGATCCAAAGTCTATAAAAAAACTGAGATCGGGCGAACTTTTAATTGAAGTCGAAAATGCCAAACAAGCTAACAACTTAAAAAAATGTAATCAATTTGCTAATATTCCAGTCACTGTTGATGTCCATAGAACATTAAATACTTGCCGTGGTGTCATATCTGAACCTGACCTCCAGTTTATACCAGAAGCCGAAATTCTTGAAAACCTCAAAGAGCAAAAAGTTATCGGAGTAAAACGTATATCCATATTTCGCGACAATAAACCAATTCCAACTAAACACATTATCTTAACTATAAACTCCCCAAAACTCCCAACATCAATAAAAGCTGGGTATCTTGAATGCCCCGTCAGACAATACATACCAAATCCGTTACGCTGCTTCAACTGCCAACGTTTTGGCCATTCTAAAACATCCTGCCGTGGAAAACAGACATGTGCCCGTTGCAGTGCCATTGGTCATGACAGTCAAAATTGCGAAGCCACAGTATGTTGTGTAAATTGTAAAAAAGATCACCCGTCATATTCTAAGTCTTGTGAGAAATGGAAAATAGAAAAAGAGATTCAAACCATTAAAACAAAACAAAATATATCATACCCAGAAGCCAGAAAAATAGTAGAATCTAGAACACCCATCGTTGGTAAATCATATGCTGCTGTTACTTCCACCAAAAAAATTTGTAAAACAATAGCTACACAAACTGACTCTCTAATCAATACCAGCCCCCCAGTTGAAACTGTTTCACGTAATTTTACAAAAATACCCAAAACTAGCTCTCCACTCGAAACTACAGTGAACAATTCCCAAAACTTACAAACCAAACCAAATCAGTCTTCTAACTCTTCACAGTCCTCTTCATCAAAATCAAGAAATTTAAAGAAAATTCCACAAACTGCTAAAACCTTATTGTCTTGGAAAAGTCTTAACTCTGCCTCTCTAAAGCATTCTAATTCACCCTCTCGTCTCAATATCATCAAGAAAAAGAAACTAACAAAATTGCCCACTCCCACTACAAATAAAAATAATAAAGGAAATCTTCCAAAACAAGATGATACGATCTGCCTCCATCCTTCTGATGGAGAAGACGGTATGTCTACTGCATCAGAGGATAATGACGTGGATGTTATAATCTAAAAAAAAAAAAATCATGACTAATTTCATCTCATGGAATTGCCGAGGTTTTATTAATAAACGAGATGAAATAAGAGAAATAATCTCTTATCATCGACCTGTATGCTTCGCTTTCCAAGAAACATACTTAAGACAAAACGATATTGTTAAAATCCGTGGCTATCAGTGTTTCAGGAAAGATTTTACACATTCTGATAGAGCTACAGGTGGTGTAGCCATTTTAATCTCTAATAATATTCCACATTCATGTATCACTTTAAATACCGATATCCAGGCTATTGCAGTTCAGATCCATAGACACATACTTATCACTATCTGCACTGTCTATTTACCGCCAAATATGACCATTCGCCCAAGTGACCTAAATAGGCTTATTTCACAACTGCCGACAACTTTTTTAATTCTTAGTGATTTAAACGGGCACAGTCCACTTTGGGGTAGTCCCGATATTAATCCTCGTGGACAAAATATTGAAGACTTAATCACTGACAATAATTTATGTATTTTAAATAATGGTGACAATACCTACTTCCATGAACCTTCCAGAACTTTTCATGCAATAGACCTGGCCATCTGCTCTCCATCTTTGTATCCGTATTTCAATTTCTTTGTTAGTAACAACCTTTATAATAGTGACCATTTTCCTTTATTTTTATCTTTTTATAATTTTAATGATCATCATCCTACAAATCCACATTATATTTATGACAAGGCCAACTGGACTACTTTCACTATAAATGCAACCATCACGTACGAAATGACTGAGGGTGATATCAACAGAGCAATCACTGATGTCACAAAGTGTATTATAAATGCAGCTGAAATTAGTATTCCAAAATCCTCTGGACGTCTCAGTAAAAATTCAAAGCCATGGTGGAATGAAGAATGCAATAACGCAAAAAGACAGCAACAAAAAGCTTGGGGAATTTTTAGGAGGTATCCAACTACTGCTAATTATATCGCATTCAAAAAAGCAAGGGCAGCCGCACGAAGAATCCGCAGAAACTCCCAAAAAAATTCTTGGATTAAATATGTTTCCAGCATTACCTCCAATGTAAGCAGTAAAAAGCTTTGGCATCGTGTCAAGAGAGCAATGGGAATTCATTCTAATCAAAGTATTTCATTTTTAAAGGATAATGGCCAAACTATAACATCTATTAAAAATATTGCAAACACCATTGGTAGAACTTTATCTGACATATCCAGCTCTAATTCCTACTCTGAACCTTTTTTGTCATATAAAAATAATTCTGAACGATCATCAATCAACTTTCACTCCCGCTCTTCACCAGACTACAATAGACCTTTTACAGAAAATGAATTAAAAAATAGTTTGAAACATTGCCATAACTCTGCTCCCGGACCCGATGGTGTTACCTACATTATGATTAAACATTTATCAAAACAGTCTCTTAAAAATCTCCTTCATCTTTACAATAGGATCTGGACTGAAAATATTTTCCCCGTTGCTTGGCACGATGCTATTGTTATTCCCTTTCCTAAACCAGGTAAAGATGCTACTGACCCAAAAAATTACAGGCCCATTGCTCTTACAAGCTGTCTATGTAAACTATTCGAAAAAATGGTAAATACTAGATTGGTTTTTATTCTTGAAAAAAATAATCTGATTTCTCCATGGCAAAGTGGTTTCCGACGAGGCCGTTCTACGGTTGACAATATTTTATTATTAGAGACAAATATCCGCAAAGCTAATGTGAGACGTAACCATTTGGTGTCAATTTTTTTCGATATTGAAAAAGCTTATGACAAGACATGGCGGTATGGTATTTTAAAAGATCTTTTTAATTTGGACTTTCGTGGAAATCTCCCCATTTTCATTCAAAACTTTTTAAGAGTCAGACGCTTTCAAATTCGTATAGGATCAGTTTATTCAGATTTTTATTTTCAAGATGAAGGTGTGCCTCAAGGCAGTGTTTTAAGCGTCACGCTTTTTTCCTTAAAAATAAATGATATTTTGAAACAGCTGCCGCAAAGTGTCCATGGGAGTTTATATGTTGACGACCTGCAAATTTCTTGCCAGGGAAATGACATGCGCTTCATAGAACGACAATTACAACTTGCTATAAAAAACATAATTAAATGGACAAATAAAAATGGTTTTAATTTTTCTGCTGACAAAACACAATGTGTGCATTTTTGTCGTAAACGAGGTCTTCATCCTGATCCTGAGATTCTGATGAATAACCGGCCAATTTCCGTTGTTGACACTGCTCGCTTTCTGGGTGTTATTTTCGACAGAAAACTGAACTTTATGCCACATATTTTACATTTGAGAACTAAATGTGACAGAGCACTTAATATTTTAAAAGTGCTTTCTAACACTTCTTGGGGAGCAGACCGTCCATCTTTACTCAAAATTTATCGAGCCACTATTCGCTCCAAACTTGATTATGCTTGTCAGGTTTATGGCTCAGCCCCTCACTCTTATATTAAAAAACTTGACACAACACATCATAGTGCGCTCAGAATTTGCTCTGGTGCTTTCCGTACGACTCCAGTCCTTAGTTTATATGCTGACTGTGTGGAGCCTTCTCTCACTGATATTAGACAAAGACTTTCTTTTGAATTGTACTATCGCATCCTTTCTCATCCTAGTCATCCACTTCACTCTCATTTAAACTGTAATGATCATAATATTTATGTGAATCGCCCATCTTGCATCCCACATTTTGCTCTTAGGATTAAAAACTTTCTTGCTGGCACCTCTCATATTCATACCAATGTCCGTTCTCGTTCTCTCTTAAACATGACACCTTGGAACTTCCAGGTTATTTCTTGTCTTCATCCGTTTAAAGGATTTGACAAACCTAACACTGACGCTTCTGTTTTTCAGGCCCTTTATTCATCTCATCGCTCTCATTACAAGGACTACGTCGAGATATTTACAGACGGCTCTAAGACAAGCAATAAAGTCGGTTGTGGTGTTGTCATTGGTAACACCAGTTTTAGCTACCAACTCCCTAATTCATTTTCCATCTTCTCTGCAGAATTCTTTGCTGTTGAGGTTGCTCTTAACATTATTTCATCTCATCATAGTAGAAAATTCATTATATATACAGACTCAAAGAGTGTTCTTGATTCTCTCTCTTCTAGCTCTTGTAACCTGACTTTCATTTCGGTTTTAAAAACTTACAACGACCTTTTGAAAAAGGGATTTGACATCTTGTTTTGTTGGGTTCCTGGTCACGTAGGCATTAGGGGCAATGAAGCAGCAGACAAAGCCGCAAGGCAGGCTTCCATACTTCTAAACTGTCCTGTTCCTTACGAGGACATAAAGCACACACTTAAAAGCTGTCTTAAAAATATGTGGCAAAGGGAGTGGAATAACCAAAGTAATAATAAGTTGTATGAAATAAAACCTCAAATTTCAGTCTGGCCTACACTTACCCCCAGAAAATATGATGTTCTTATTACACGACTACGAATCGGGCATTCAAGATTTACCCATAAACACTTACTACTTGGACAACAGGAACCTGAGTGTCCAAAATGTCATAATAGTGCTTTAACCATTCGTCATGTCCTCACCGACTGCCCTTGCCTTCGTCATCTTTACCGACAAAATTTTAATTCATCTTCACCCACTCTGACGAGCCTTTTAGGTGTAATTCCTCATTATCATCTGACAAACTTCTTGAAGGAGGCTGGTTTTTACTTTGACATCTGATTTTATTATTTACAATGTTCATTCTGTTTTTACATCTGTTTTATTGTATACACTGTTTTTTATTATTTTTAATTTTATCTTGTATGTATTTTTGCTTCATTTTTCTACTGTGATTTTTTAATGGCTTTCTGGATGGGTAAACCCATCCAGAAACTACTGTCTCTTTTATCCGTTTGCTTGGCGCAGCATGTCCAACTTTGGACCTTGCGCCAAAAAAAGCCATTCAACCAACCAACCAACCATCCATTTCTTTTCCTTTTTTGAACTGATTCTTGAATATCTGGTTACATAAATATTTTACGATTAATTAAAAGAAAGAAAAACTGATAATATTATAAAGGGATAGTTTTTGATTTAAATATAAATATTACTCATTTAAAATCAAAAATAAAAGATTTGTCAGTATTTTGAAACATTTGAAGTGTGTAATACAAATTAAAAAATTATGTCAATTATTATTTACAAACTAGTATATAACGCCGTCAAAAATGACGGAATGTGAAATCAATTAAGGTAGTGAATCAACGAATGCTTTGCCAGCTTCGCTGGTCACTATATTTAAAGGAGACTAATGTGAAAGTTGTACCTCACTGGACTAATGTGCAAGTTGCATCGAACGAACAAACTATTTAAAATGACACTATTTAAAATTGGATGTTGCTTTAAATATTTTTTAAATTGCTGAAATTGGAATTAAAGTTTCTAAAATAATAATGGCCATTATTTTAATAAATTAAAATTAATTGAAAAAGCTTAAATAAATAAATAAATAAATAAAAAAGGAATGGAAATTTCTGAAAGTAAACAAATTTTGTGAAAAAAAGTTGTTTATTATAATTTTATTAAAACTATAAAAGATGTATATCGAAAGATTCTATGATTTATGAGCATAATTTCAAAACTACTCAATAAAAATTCAAATGTTCATAACAAACATTTTAAATAATTAAAATAAAATTGAGAAAAATCGCTATAAAGAAATGAAACAGCTTCAGTATAGAACCCCTTGGCGAAATTTGAAATTTGGCTCGTTTCTCCCCAAGATCTTTACTCACGCAATCGCCATAGCCATATTAATTCATCGCCAAAGGGATAGTAAAACTTAAAAGCCGCCAAGGGACTTCTATGCTAAAGCTATATCAAAGAAATTTTAAGGGAATTAAACACAGTTATTGCGTGCATTTATGTAAAAATAGAATAAGTCCTATTGTACTAAGTAAATTTTGTTTTGCGCAGAGTTTTATATCTATTACTCAGAAAACAAAAAAAGGCTTAAGATTTTTTTTTTTTTTTTTTTAATTTAGCCAAATGTTTATTTATTTATTTATTTTAATATATAGCGGTGGTTGAGAAAGAAAACTGCCAAATCGCCAATTGACGATCCTTACATAAAATTAGACATATTCTTTTAAATTACCATTTCGACTTTTTTTTTTTTTTTTTTTGTCTAAATCACGCTTTTTCCATCATTTTATTCATTTCTCCAAACCAAAGATAAAAATTCTTTTTCTTTATTTTAATAAATTGTTTAGCAATAACACCAGTTCAGAGGATTAGTTTTTAGAAGCTTAAGCTTTTATTATTAAGAAGAATATTTAATTCATTTTTTTCAAAAAAAATTTTAGTCGCCTGACGACCCGGAGATTAGAATTTTTCAAAGCCTTTACTAAAGTACTTTTTTTTTTTTTTTTTTTTTAACTTTTTCCCTATTTTTTTTTTTTTTTTTGTTTTTTTTTTTGTTTTTTTTGTTTTGTCGCCAAGTCGTAACTTTTAGTCTCTTGACGACCCGGAGATTAGAATTTTTGCAAAGCCTGCACTAAAGTACTTTTTTTTTTTTTTTTACTTTTTCCCTAAATTATTATTATTATTATTATTATTATTTAGTCGCCAAGTCATCAAAGTCCGTCAAGGCCGATCTACGCGAGAAACAATAGTTTACCCTTCATTTCTGTTGTTAACTGTAAATCTACTTTTTTAGCAACAACGCTTCTGATGCAGGGAAGATATTCCTTTGCACTAATATCGAATCAAAATGAAAAAATTAAATAATACGCTTTCTCTGGTTTTAGTTTAGAAGTGAATATGTTATAATAACTGTTTTAACTTCCCACATTGTAAAAAATTCAATAATATTTAAACATGAAATGTCATATATGCCTATGTTCGATTACATTCATAATTGTGTAACAATATTATTGATATTAAATTTCGTGTATAGCTTATAGCTAGTTCCATCATTCAAGAATTACTTTGGAAGCAGGATTTTTTGATAATATGAAGATCACCTATGATAATATATAAACTTACGCATTATTCATAAATTTTCTTAATTAGTGATCATGGCAAATACATTTAAATGTGAGATTTGTGGGACATATACAGGTGAGCCAAAAATCCCTGACACATTTCAAACATTAATATAAAATCAAATATTTGATGTACGAGAATACAGATTGTACTAGATTGTTTCTTACAATGTTTAAGAAAATAAAGAAGTTAGTTCAAAATTCTTCCCATAGAAGGCGCTGTACTTTATAAACAGTAGAGAAAAACGAAAGGCAGCAATCGAACAGCATTTTGCATTTATTTCATTAATTAAATTACAACATTTCAAGCTACATAGAAATAGATAAGCAGCGCACTCTATGGGAGAAATTCGGAACTTTTTTTTTTCTTCTTCTTCTTAACCAATCTTTATACTGTAAGAAGCATTGTAGTGCAATCCAGGCCCTCGTACGCAATTAATTTGGTTTTATATTAAAGTTTAAAATGTGTCAGGAACTTTATCTCACTCTTCATATTTTTTTAGACTCTTGTAATTTAAGGCATAAGACCACACTGATAATTTAACAATGTATTTATTTATTTACTTATTTTTATTAAAATATTAGGTTGATTTCTTTAGAAATCGACTTTTTGCAATCACTTCGTTTATCTATATATATAAAAGAGTAAACTCACTGATCACTGACTCAACACGGCCGTGGCGATCCTATGGGAGATAAAGTCACAATTTTTGGTGAGCAGGTTGGTATTAGGACTGACTCTGACGCTCACTAAGACGGTGTCGTTAAACTTTTAACGACGTTATAAAAAATATCATTCAAAACCATGTCGCTACTTTGGCGACGTTATTTAGATATAACTTTGTATAAATAGTCATTAATAGTCATTTTCAGAATTTTAAATTGAAATAAGATAAATGGCTTACCTTACCGGTCCAGAGTCGTGGGGACTGCCGGCCACTGATACTTCATTCCTATTCATTGGTGTTGATTGAACACATAATTCGGAAATAATAGGATTTCAATTACTGTGACATACATTTATTTACTACTACAAAGACGAACACGAAGAACACACTGAAGAGAAAAGAAGAAAACAAAACATTAATATCGGCGTGCAGCGCCATCTACAGATTTTAGATTTGACCAATAAGTAACACATTGGCCCCCGGATGAACATTGATTATATGTTCATTTTATAATCGTAACTATATCAAAGAGAAATTAAAGTCCACCCAAAAGTCATAGTTTGTAAATATAAATTTTTAAAGTTTGTTTTAGTCTTTTTCACAAATTTCTACTGGATATAATAATTGGAAAGGACGTCTCATTGTTCCGGTAGCTGTTTTTAACTCACAAGATCGTACCTTTCCATCGCCTACCGGGAAACACTTGAGTGACTACTCCTAATTTCCATAAATGCCTTGGTAATTTAGAATCGTGGATTAAAACAACATCGTTTAGCGAATATTCTCGAATACTGGAGTGTCGACTTGTCATGGCGTTTTTCAGCTGAAGAAGGTATTCCTTCTTCCATCTTGACCAGAACTGGTCCAGTATACGTTCCTTATGGTTGAACCGTTTTATATATGTTAGAGAAGTTCCAGGAAGCACATGGGATTTGAGGTGAACTATAGGTAAGGAAGTTAGACGTTGACCTACCAAAAAGTGTGCTGGCGTAATTGGAGAAGGTTCTCCAGAGTCCGCATATACATATGTTATGGGTCGCGAATTTATTGAAGCTTCAATTTCACATATAACTGTGTGTAGTTGTGTGTGTGTTAAAGTGGTTTTGCCAACTACCTTTCTTAATGCAGTTTTTACGGATCGAACCAGTCGTTCATAGAAGCCACCCCAGCATGGCGACATTTCCATGATATATTTCCATATTATTTTGTTATTACTGTAGTAATCTTTTACATTAGGATCGCTAATTATTTTCCATATGTGCTTTAATTCGACATCAGCTCGATGAAATGTTCGTGCGTTATCGGAATATACTGTATGACAAAGACCACGCCTTGCTACTATTCTTCTGAATGCTAACAGGAAGGTTTCGGTAGATAGGTTCTCTACCAATTCTAGGTGCACTGCTATTGTTATCGCGCATGTGCACAACAATATGTAGTATTTGGCGTCATTATTTCGGATGTATAAGGGGCCTGCAAAATCAAGGCCTATCACTGCAAAGGGCTTTTGTTCATTGATGCGATCTGCAGGTAACGGAGCTGTTATCTGGGCTCCAGATCGAGCATTAAATTTTACACAAATTCTGCATCTTCTTAATACGCTCTTTACTGCCTGTCTTCCCTTGATTACCCAAAATTCCTCCCGTAATTGAACTAATGTATCATTAATGCCAAAATGAAAAACCCTTTCATGCGCATTTTTAATTAACAAATCAATTAATTTACCCTTTGAAAGCAGCAAGATCGGGTGTTTTTCGTTAAAGGAATAATTTGATTTCTGAAGCCTTCCTCCGATACGCATTATTCCCTCGGAATCCAAAAATGGTGAGAACTCAATTAAATTTGAATTTTTCGAAATTGGTTCCCCATTTATCAAACAGTTTAATTCATTCGGAAAACTAATTTTCTGTGTATATTTAACCCACATAATTTGCGCACTACCAATCGATAATGAACCCCTAACTTTCTCGTCTTTAGGATTCGCGTTGTTAAGAAATCTCTTTATCCATGCCGTAATTCTGAGAACTCTTAAAATGTTACTATATTTTTCAAGATCCAATATTGGTTCAACTGTTTCTATAGAGATTTTAAACTGAATTATTTTTTCAGGTGTTTTCCTTTTTTCTTCGGTAATATATTGCGTGTCTACCTCTTCCCCAATATCATTGCCTTTACCATTTAGCTCAGATAACCATTTTGGACCTTTAAACCAAAAATCATTATTAACTAACGCATTTGCGCTAATACCACGAGTAACTAAATCTGCGGGATTATCCTTTGTATTACAATATGACCAATTTTCGGGTACTGACAATTCCTGAATTTCAACTACTCTATTTTTAACAAAGGGTTTCCATTGCTTCGCCGATCCCTTCACCCAGTGTAAAACAATAGTAGAATCTGTCCAATAAAATTTCTCACTGTTAATTTCTTTAAATATATCACAAATATATTTCGTTACTCTAGCTGCTATCACCGCTCCCATTAACTCCAATCTTGGTAACGTTAGTTTCTTTAGCGGCGCAACTCTAGCCTTTGAAATAATCATACTTACATAACATTTTTTATCATTACTGATAACCCTAAAATATGCAACACAACCATATGCAAGTGGTGAAGCATCTGAAAAAATGTGTAGTTCTACACACGAATTTTTCAAATCAACATACGTGAAATAGCATCTATCTATTCGAATTTCTAATAAATCCTTAATTTCGTTACACCACTTTATCCAAATTCCCTTAAGATCATCCGGCAATTCCTGATCCCAATCCATACCTCTTTCCCACATTCTTTGAAGAAAACACTTTATCCTAATTAAAAAGGGAGATATAATCCCAATAGGATAAAAAAATTTAGCAGCTGTATGCAATACATATCTTTTCGTATATACCGATATATCCAAATTTTCAACTATAGATTTCAAAGCTAATCCTAATTTATCACTATCTTTATCCCACACCAATCCAAGAATATTTATTACACTATCATTATTTACCTCCGAAAAACAATCACTTTTATCCCACATGTTCTTTAATTTCTGTGAATTCGTACTAAACTTTCTCAATTTCATTCCAGCCTTTGCTAAAATATTTACCGCAGTAGAAGTTAATTCATAGGCACCGTTTGCGGTATCGGAGCCATAAAGCAAATAGTCCACAAACAGAGCTGAATTTAACATTTCATAACTATCCGGATAAATTTCCCTATATTCCTTAATGTGTTTCTTAATTGTTGCCGTTAAAAAGAAAGGAGAAGTTATACAACCAAATGTCGCTCTGGTCATTCGCATTATTTTATAATTCTGGGTGTCCTCGTCAAACCATAAAAACTTCAGAAAATTTCTATCGGGTTCCGCGATTTCTATCATTAAAAATGCTTTTTCGATATCTGCGCAAAACGCAATCTTAAACATGCGAAATCTATTAATTACATCCAAAATTGGTGGTGTAAGATATGGCCCCTTTACGAGACAATCATTTAAAGATTTACACCCCGAAACTCTACTGGAACAATTAAAAACAATTCGTACCTTTGTTGTTTGTTTTTCCCGTCTAACATTTTCACGATGTGGGGCGAAATACTCTTTCTGTGAGCGACCGCATTCTTCAACGATCCCTAGTTGTTTTTGTTCTGTGATTATCTGCCTATATTGCTCAAAAATCCATTTATCCGCTTTTAATCTTTTTCTCAAATTATTGAATTGCCGTTTAGCATTTTCAAAATTATTCTCAAATTTATCAATTCCATGCTCATTCCATAATAAATGAGTAACATAATGACCCTGTTTATATTCTAACTGTTTATCAAATTTATTTATTATTTCCAGATCGGAAGTAGAAATCAATTTATCATCATTTATTCCCAAACAATCCAACGACCATAACCTTTGCAAATCAGTAGACGTAGAATCGGATGATTCATTTTTTTTCATGCATGGATGTTTTTCATGTAAACAAATAGAGTTACCACATTCAATCTTTAACACAGAGGCGCCAGTAATTAAGTTGTCTGGATTCTTTACTGAATTATTATTGCCTGACAACGTCCATCCTAATATTGTGTTAACCGCAAACAACGAACGATTAATTTTCTTTTTATTTTTTTGGAGACGCCAATATAAACCTGCCCCTATCAATATGTCTGGAGCCTTCGAATGCAATTGAGAAAATTTATTTCCTTCCCCCTCATTCGAAACCAAAAGTTTTCGAATTGATGCGTCATCGACTATTTTTAACTTCGTGAACGATATTTGATTCACGACCAATGCCTCAACATAACATTTTTGTTTGTGGTTTTTTAAATGAGACAATTCGAAATTTACAACCGAATATTCTTTTTGATGAGGCTGATCACAAGAAAACGGGTATATGATTAGAGTTTCTTTTCTAATCACCGGCAATTTTAATTCACGCGCGAGTGATATATTAATAAAGTTTCGCTGAGACGCATTGTCAAATAATATGGCACACTTTAGAGAGTTTAAATTAGAATTATTTGTTATTCTTGCGAAGCAAGTTTGTAAATATATTTCATTATTCTCAAGCGGATTTTGTACAGGACATTTGTAAGACACTACAGAATTATCATTTTCGTAAGCACTGTTCTCAGAAGTATTTGTTTGGGTATGTTCGATGTGATTTTTATCTCTCATTTGAGCCGTTGTTGGAGTTTCCGATTTTTGCTTATAGCAAATTAATGTATTGTGTTTTCCTGAACATGTGTCACATTTGAGACCCGATAAACAAATTTTAGCTGTATGTTTACCTCTTTTGAAACATAAATAACAGATTCCCTGTTTGCGTAAAGACAATTTTTTGTCCTCTAAATTTAATTTGCACATTTTACTATCGTGATCATTTACTGCATCAACACAAAATATACATTTACTAACAGTTAATTTAAAGGCTGATGACTTTTGCATTGTGTTAGAATTTTTATATCCCGAACCAGATTTCCGGTAGGAAGCATTATTATTTTCCGATGATTTTGAATCAAATCTGGAATTTGAGTTTTTATACCCGCTATTGTGAGTTTCTACTTCGCGTTTTAAAAATAAAAAGGTTTTTTCCCTAGTCTGAACTTCTAATTTTAAATGTTTTAACAAATCTTGTACATCCCATTCCTCGGATTCTGTTTTCATTTTATTATAGTCTATCATAATACAGGTAGGTATTAATTTTGTAACAATTGGAAATATCAAATTTCCGTAGGATTTTAAATCCACACCTAAATTTTCCAGAGATTTTATATTAACATCAAGGGCGTTGTGCAGTAAGCGTAATTTTTTAATCTGATTTGGAGATTTAACAGGGTTCAAATTTAATAACGCATCGATTTTATATCGTATTATAATATCTTTTTTTCCAAATCGAGATTTTAATAAATCAATTGCGGTATTGTAATTTTGATCTGAGAGTGCTAAACCCTGAATAGCTGTTAGAGCTTGGGCTTTAAAAAAGCTGCGTAAATATACGAATTTCTCAACATTAGATAAATCCTTATTTTTATGTATTGTTACTTCATACTGGTTCCAGAACTCGATCCAGTTTTCCGGAGAACCCTCATAAACAGGAATTGATATCTTGGGCAATCTCACGGAACTTGCATTACTTCTTTCTAAATGTAAATTAGATGTTTGCTCATTTCTTGGCTGCGATAAGATCGGAGAGATATTTAAATTTTTAATTTTCTCTATCTTATACATAATTTGAGCTTTTACATCAATAATTGAATCCCTGTATTCTTGTCGCGATTCTATTTCAGCTTGTAGCTCGTTGAGATCCGTGATTTTTGCCTCTATCTGATCTTCAACTTCAATAATTTCGTTATTCTTGACTTGCAGTTTTTCTAACTGGGATTCAATTTCGTAAACATTTAACCCTTCCTCGGGTTCCATTATCTTTGTATTTATCGTATTAATTAATTTAGTACACAATCCCTTTAGGGTAGAGCGTTTTCTTTTTAATTTATCAAGTTCCGTTGCCATATTTGATTAATTTAGAAATTTGGACTATAGAATAAAGAACAAATCTAATTTACATTTTAAGGGCCTGGCAGTCCCTGTTCGGGCGCCAAAATTTATGTCGTTAAACTTTTAACGACGTTATAAAAAATATCATTCAAAACCATGTCGCTACTTTGGCGACGTTATTTAGATATAACTTTGTATAAATAGTCATTAATAGTCATTTTCAGAATTTTAAATTGAAATAAGGTAAATGGCTTACCTTATCGGTCCAGAGTCGTGGAGACTGCCGGCCACTGATACTTCATTCCTATTCATTGGTGTTGATTGAACACATAATTCGGAAATAATAGGATTTCAATTACTGTGACATACATTTATTTACTACTACAAAGACGAACACGAAGAACACACTGAAGAGAAAAGAAGAAAACAAAACATTAATATCGGCGTGCAGCGCCATCTACAGGTTTTAGATTTGACCAATAAGTAACAGACGGGATTTTGCGAAATACCCTCGTTCCCCCCAAGTGGGGCAGAAGGCAAAAACCACCTTTATAAGCATAACTCCACTCCTAATTACTTCACGGTGAAGAAATTGCAGATGGGGAGACTAGACTTGAATACAAAAAAATCCTTTTCTGCAATTTTGGATTTTTAAGGGAGGGGGGGGGGAGGGGGGAGGAGAGTTAAAAATGAGATTTTCTGAGGCGCAGAAAGCAAAAACACCTTTATAAACATAACTCGACTCCAAATTACTTCACAGTAAAAAAATTGCAGATCGGGAGACTAGACTTGAATACAAAGAAAAAAAAAATCATTTTCTGCGATTTTGGAGTTTTGGATTTTTATGGGGGGAAGGGTGTAAAAATGATTTTCGGAGGTGAAGAAGGCAGAAACACCTTTATAAGCATAACTCGGCTTCAAATTACTTCACAGTGAAAAAATTGCGGATGAGGAAACTAGACTTGAATACAAAAAAATCATTTTCCACGATTTTGGATTTTTGTATTTTTAAGGGGGTGGGGGTGGGGGGTGGGGTTAAAAATTATTTTCGGAGGCGCAGGAGGCAAAAACACCTTTGTAAGCATAACTCGGTTCCAAATTACTTCACGGCGAAGAAATTACAGATGGAGAGACTAGACTTAAGTACAAAATAGTCATTTTCTGCGATTTTGGAATTTTGGATTTTTAAGGTGGGGAGGGGGTAAAAAGGATTTTCGGAGGAAAATTAAGCAAAGTACGGATTTTCGAGTAAAACTCTTGCAGTAATAGCTCAAAGATATACATATAAAAAAAAAAAACGCCTAGCGTCTTCTTGAAGGTATTTGCAAAAACTCATTTTTGATTTTTTCCCGATTTTCGATTTTGGTGGGAAGTTACGAGGGGGCAAATTTTACCCCCCCCCCCCTTTTAGCGCATAAATTCGTCCATGGAAATCTATAGGAGCTGAGGTCACAAATTTTAGGGCGTGGTTTATTTACGTGTGTCCAAGACCCATTGTAACGGAATCTTGTGAAAGTCCCTCTCTTTACCCCTTGGGGGTGGGGTAGGGTGGGGAATAAAAGAGTAAAATCACTGACTCAACACAGCCGTGGCGATTCTATGGCATATATACTCGCAAATTTTGGTGAGCACGTTGGTTTTAGGACACTGACGTCCATTAAGATGGGATTTTGCGAAATATCCCCCCGTTCCCCCCTGGGAGGGCAGAAGAAAAAAAACCCTTATAAGCATAATTCGCTCCAAATTGCTTCACGGTGAAGAAATTGTAGAGAGAGAGACTAGAGTGCAAAAAAAGTATTTTCTGCGATTTTGGAGCTTTGGATTTTTTAGGGGGGGGGAGGGCTAAAAAAGATTTCCGGAGGCAAATTTAACAAAATACGGATTTTCTACCAATAACAGCACAAAGATATAGAAAATCGCTAAGAGTCTTCTTGAGAATATTTCCAAAAACTCATTTTTGTTTTTTTTTTTTCGATTTTCGATTTTTTTTTTGGGGGGGGGATTACGAGGGGGCGAATTCGAGCCCCCCCCCCCCTTTTAGCGCTAAATTCATCCGGGGAAATCTATAGGAGCTGAGGTCACATATTTTAGTGTGTGACTTACTTACGTGCGTCCAACACCCACTGTAATGGGATTTTGCAAAAAGACCCCCCCCTTTCTCCCTTGGAGGTGGGGGCAATAAACCCGTTTCCAAGTATAACTTTGCTTCAAATTATCTTAGCAACATTAACTTGTATATGTGGGTTGTTTATACCTTCCCAACGCGCACAGTAAAGGGATTTTACGAAATTTTACCCTCCCCCCTTTTAGGTCCGGGGGGAGGCAAAAACACGCTTATAAGAGTAACTGTGCTCCAGATTATCTCAGGATAGCGATTTTTTGATATATCAATTGGTTATGCGTACTTAAGACACATACTACAAAGAGATTTTGTATAATTCTGTCCTATTCCCCCTTGGGTTTGAGGGGGGGAGGGCAAAAAGCAAGTTTCCAAGCGTAACTTTGCTTCAAATTATCTCAGTAAGATTAATTTTTACATGTGGGTTGTTTATGCATTCCCAACACGCATTATAAAGGGATCTTGCGAAAATTCCCCCTCCCCCGCGCTCTTCAAAGGCGAGGAGGGGCAAAAACGCTTTTAAGAGTAACTCTGCTGCAAATTATCTCAGCATAGCGATTTTTTAATATGTCGATTGGTTATGCGTACTCAAGACACACAGTACAAAATGATTTTGTAAAATTTTACCTTATCCCCCTTGGGGGTGGGGGGTGGGGCAAAATCATGTTTCCATGCTTAACTCTGCTCCAAACTATCTTAGGCGATTTTTTATGTGCGAGCTGGTTACGCTTTCCCAACACGCACTATAAGGGGGTTTCGTGAAATGTTCCTTTTCTCCCCTTTAAAGGTGGGGGGGGGCAAAAACACGTTTCAAAGAGTAACTCTGCTCTAAATTATCTCAGGAAAGCGATTTTATGCTAGGTCGATTGGTTATGCGTACTCAACACACAAATTACAAAGGGATTATTTGGAATTCCGTGCTATCACACCCCTTGAGGGTTGGGGGGATTAAAAACATGTTTCCATGCGTAACTCTGTTCCAAACAATCTTAGAATGGCAATTTTTGATGTGTGGACTGCTTATGCGTATTCAACACACACTACAAAGTGATTTTGTGAAACTCCACCCTACCTCCCCTTAAGGGGCGGGGGAGGAAAACACATATTCATGTGTAACTCTGTATAGTTTAAATTATCTTATGAAGGAGATTTTCGATGTGTGGGTCAGATGTATCTAACTCATAATATAAAGATATTTTGCAAAATCCCCCCCCCCTCCTTTCCTTTAAGAGCGGGGAAGGGGCTAAAAAACACGTTTAAAAACATAACTCTGCTTCAAATAATCTTAGAATCCCGATTTTTTAATGTGTGGATTAGGTATATGTATGCAACATGCACTATAAAGGTATTTTGTGAAGTGTGGCGAGTGGGAAAACCGCTATCGAAGGTATCGAGAACTTTAACTTAGATTTTGACTTATTTCAATGTTTTATTATTATTATTATTGATATGGTATTTCGAGACTTCATTTCAATATAATGACCAGCGAAGCGAACAAAACCTGCTAGTCCACCTGTCTATCTATCTATAATGCAAATTTTGTCATCACGATAACTCCCGAAATAATACTCCAAACCAAAGCGAACCAAATTTGGACAGTGAACTGATCTTATAAATATCTTGGATGAGTTCGTTAACCAAGTAGCTGTGACTTTGTTTTCATGTGGCAGCCACTTGAAAATTACAAACCCACATTGTAAAAAGCATATATTTAAAGCAAGATTTGCTTGAATTTGGATGTAAATATAGGCCACATGAGGGTCTTAAAGAAGTTTATTAATGAAGTTTATCCGCCATTTTCAATAAAGTGGCAGATATTTTAAGTTAGGCGGGCCCACTTTAAATCAGGCTTCCACTTGGATCCCAAACACCTTTTTAGCTGCCCTTCCATTGCTGATGCCCTCCTCAAGATAGACAATGACTGCAACATGGACCTTTTATACTCAGAAAAAGCCATAGACATTGCCAAGGCTGTGATCCACGCTTTTGGCAATATTTAGTTTTTATCTCCCTTTCTTTGTTATTATTATTTTTTCCTCCTTCTATTTAGAAGGTTTTTATATGAAATTGACTTTGTCTTCGAGTCACGTTAATAAAAAAGGCGCCTCCTTTAACGTAAATATAAGCCGTTCAGTTTGTCGCTCCGTGGCTTAGTTGATAAGAGCGTCACGTTAATAACGCGGTGGGCGAGAGTTCGATACCCGAAGGTCTGGCGTGTTAATTTTTGCAGATAATTAATAGAAAAAGGTGTCAATTGATAACAGAAAACTTTTCGTTAACTACACAATATCTTAAGAATTTTTGAAGAGTTTTTTTTAAGAAGTGTTTTCTTTTTTTAGATATTAGAAAACACAAAATATTTTAGATATTAAAAAAAGCTCAGTTGGTTAGAGCGTCGTGTTAATTTTTGCAAATAATTAATAGAAACGGTGTCAGTTAATAAAAGGAAATATTTCGTTGTGTAAACAGTATCCTAACAATTTTTGAAATTTTTTGAAATAGCTTTTTATCTAGTTACTAAAAAGCACAAAATAAAAATTTAAGTAAAAATAAATAAATTTTTTAGAAGTTTTTTATTGAAATTGGATTTCGTTATCGCGTCTTCGTGTCACGCTAATAAATGAAGCACCTCAACTTTAAAGTAAATGTCAACAGGCCTTATCGTCGCTAATTGGCTCAGTTGGTTAGAGTGTCAAGTTGCTAATGTGATGGTGGTGAGTTCCATCCCCTCGAAGGATCGATGTGTTAACTTTTGCAGATAATTAATAAAAAAAGTGTCAAATGATTTAAAAAAAAAAAAAAAAAAAAAATTCATTGTCTACACAGTAATCTAAGAATTTGAAAGAGGTTTTTTTTTTTTTTTTTTTTTTTTTTAGATACTAAAGAGCACAAAAGTTAAGTAAAATAAATAAATAAATATTCTTTTAGAAGCTTTTTATTGAAACTGGATTTTTAGCATCGTGCCTTTGTGTCATTCTGAAAAAGAAGGCGCCTCCTCTTTCATGTAAATTTAAACAACCTATTTCATCGCTCGTTAACGCATTTGGTTAGAGCGTCATGGTGATAACGCGATGCTCGTGGGTTCGATTCTCGCAAGCCGATGTGTTACTTTTTTGCAGATAATTAATAGAAACGATGTCAATTGATAAAAGAAAATCTTTCATTGTCTGCACAGTATCCTAAGGAATTTTGATAGTTTTTTTAAGAAGTTTTTTTTTTAGTTACTAAAACGCCCAAAATAAAAATTTCAGTAAAAATATAATTAAAAATAAAAAAATTAATAAATTAAAATAACACTGAAAGTTTTTTTTTATTATTATTGTGGAGTCCTAAAAAGCCTAAAATAAAAATTTATTCTAGCAGAGGGATGCTATAAAATCACAAAAGTTTTAATAACAAGAAAATTTTAAAGAAAAATATAGATATTTCACTTTTGCAAAAGATGAAAAATTTTAAATATTCCAAATATTTTAGAAAACATTCGAGAACAATATTCCTTTTGTATGAGTATTTGTTAGATTTTTCTAGAATGTTCTATGGTTTTTCTTGATTGTTCTTAGACTTTTGGTTAGAGCGTCATGCTGATAACGCGATGGTCCCGGATTCGGGCTTGAAACACGATATAGAACTTTTTTGCAGGTAAATAATAGAAAAAAAAAATGTCAATTGATAAAAGAAAATCATCCGTTGTCTACACAATATCCTAAGAAATTTGAATTAGATTTTTTAAGAATATTTTTTCCTTTTTTTGTAACTAAAAAGCACAAAATAAAATTTAAGTAAAAGTCATTTTTTAAAGTTAGAAGCTTTTTATTAAGAAGCCCTAAAAAGCATAAAATAAAATTTTTTCTGGGCAAAGACATGCTAAGAAATTAAAGTTTCAACACTAAGAAAATTTTAAAGAAAAATATAGGTACTTTCCTTTTGCAAGAAATGAAAATTTTTTAATGTTCAAAATATTTTAAAAAGCTTTCGAGACGTTTGAAATTTGTGGTCTAAAGAATGATTATACAAAAACTAAAAACTAAGAGTATTCGTCTCGAAAGCTTTTTAAAATATTTTGAACATTAAAAAATTTTCATTTCTTGCAAAAGGAAAGTACCTATATTTTTCTCTGAAATTCTCTTAGTGTTGAAACTTTCATTTCTTTGTAGCACGTCTTTGCCAGAATAAATTTTATTTTATGCTTTTTAGGGCTTCTTAATAAAAAGCTTCTAACTTAAAAAAATGATTTTTACTTTCTTCTATATGTAAATAGAGAAAGTATTGGATTCGCGAAAATTATCGACCTCCGTTTTTTGACGGATCTACACGTTTTGGGATGTCCTGAACACGAATTGATAGTTTTTAGAAAATGTCTGTCTGTCTGTCTGTGTGTGTGTCTGTGGTTTAGTGTTTTCACCATATCTCACGAACCAATGAATGAAATTCAACCAAACTTGGTATATAGTTGGACCCTGGCGGGGCATTGTGTTGATTAGATTTGGGAATCAATAGCCCAGCAGGTGGCGCTGTGATCGCATTTTACGTAAATTTTTAACATGGCAGTATAGGAAAATTTTCGTATTTTTCACCGTATCTCACGAACCAATGAATGAAATTCAACTAAACTTGGTATATAGTTGGAACCTGACGGGGCATGGTGCTGATTAGATTTGGGGATCAAGTGTCCAGCAGGTGGCGCTGTGATCGCAAAATTTCGTATTTTTCACCGTATCTCACGAACCGATGAATGAAATTGAACCAAACTTGGTGTATAGTTGGACCCTGACATGGAAAGGGTCTGATTAGATTTTGGGATCAATCGCCCAGCAGATGGCGCTGTGATCGCATTTTATGCAAATTTTTCACATATGGCAGCATAGGACAAAATTCCGTATAAATGGGCATAATGAGAGTTATTTTAAACTTGTGATTGTAAAATTAATATGAATTATTGATAATAGTAGTAGTTAACTAGGAAAAAAATTTTGTGCATGGGGGGGCATCGCTTCCCCCCTAGGGGGAAATACCCCTCCAGGGGGGGTAAGTTTTCACAATGGGTATCTTTCGAAAGATCAGGTTGATAATAGTAGTAGTTAACTAGTAAAAAAAAATTGTGCATGTGTGGGCATCGGTTCCCCCCCGGAGGGGGCAAAGTTTCAAGATGGGTATCTTTCGAAAGGTCTCGTCAATACCTTTAAAACGAATGATTGAACTATAAATCTGTGACAATTTAAAACAAAGTTATCGATTTTTTTTACTTTTAACGAAAAAAAAGAAATCGAAAGAAATCGTATTTTTTCTAATTTTTTAACATGGCAGTATAGGACAAAATTTCGTATAAATGTACATAATGAGAGTTATTTTTAACTTGTGATTGTAAAATTAATATGAGTTATTGATAATAGTAATAGTTAACTAGGAAAAAATTTCTGCGCATGTGGGGGCATCGCTTCCCCCCCTGGGGGGTAAATTTTCAAGATGGGTATCTTTTGAAAGATCTCGTCAATACCTTTAAAACGAATGGTTGAACTAGTCTGTGATAATTTAAAACAAAGTTATCGATTTTTTTTACTTTTAACAAAAAAAAAAAAAAAAAAAAAAAAAAAAAAATAGAAAAAAAAATCTTTTTTTTTTTTTTTTTTTTTTTTAATATTGTTACTGGTTGAATATGTATTACTTTTAACAAAAAAAAAAAAAAAAAAAAAAAACCTTAGAAAAAAATCGTAATTTTTTTTTTTTTTTTTTTTTTTTTTTTTTTTAAATATTGTTACTGATTGAATATGTATATAGGAAAATATAGAAGAAAGTCTTGTGGTGGCCACAACATACTAGTTTACTTAGATTTTATTTTATCACTTCTGCACTTTGTCATACACGACAACAATAATAACAACTTGAAAATTTAAAATTACGATAACTTCCAAAATAATACTCCAAATCGAACCAAATTTGGACAGTGTCTTAACTTATCTCATAAATATTTTAGATAAGTTTGTTAACCAAGTTGCTCCGCCATTTTCTTTTCAAGTGGAGACCATTTGAAAATTTCAAATTTAAATTGTAAAAAGCGCATTCAGAATTTGTTTGAATTTTGATGTAAATATGGACCACATAAAGCTCTCAATGAAGTTTATTAATGAAATTTATCCGCCATTTTTAATAAAAGGGTAAATATCTTAAGTTAAGCGGAGCCACTTGAAATCACGCTACCACTTGAAAATTTAAAATCACAATAACTTCTAAAATAATACTACAAATCTAACCAAATTTGGACAGTGTCTTAACTTATCTTATAAATATTTTAGATGAATTTGTTAACCAAGTTGCGCCGCCATTTTGTTTTCAAGTGGAGACCACCTGAAAATTTCAAATTCAAATTGTAAAAAAATATTCCGAATTTGTTTTGAATTTTAATGTAAATATAGACCACATAAGGGTCTTAATGAACTATATTAATGAACTATATCCGCTATTTTTAAAAAAGTGGCGGATATCTTAAGTTAAGCGGGACCACTTGAAATCAGGCTACCACTTGAAAATTTAAAACCATTATAACTTCCGAAATAATACACCAAATGGAACCAAATTTGAACAGTGCCTTAACTTATCTTATAAATATCTTAGCTGAATTTGTTAACCAAGTTGTTCCGCCATTTTGTTTTCAAGTGGAGACCACTTGAAATTTTCAAATTTAAATTGTAAAAAGCGTATTCAGAATTTGTTTGAATTTTGATGTATACATAGATTATATAAGTGTCTAAAGGAACTTTATCCGCCATTTTTAATAAAGTGGCGGATATCTTAAGTTAAGCGGGGCCACTTGAAATCAGGCAACCAATCGAAAATTTAAAATCATAATAACTTCCGACATAATACTCCGAATCAAACCAAATTTGGACAGTGTGTTAACTTATCTTATAAATATCTTGGATGAGTTTCTTAACCAAGTTGCTCCACCATTTTATTTTCAAGTGGAGACCACTTGAAATTTTCAAATTCAAATTGTAAAAAGCGTATTCCGAATTTATTTGAATTTTGATGTACATATAGACCATGTAAGTGTCTCAATCAACTTTATTAATAAATTTTATCTGCCATTTTTAACAGAGTGCGGATGTTATAAACTAAGCGAGACAACTTGAAATTAGGCTACCGCTTGAAAATTTATAAACAGGATAACTTTTAAATTCAATTCGAACCAAAGTCGAATAGTGATGTTATCATATAATTATCCTGGATAATTTCACTGGTCAACTTGTTCCAACTTCTTGTTTCCAAGTTGCAGACGCTTGAAATCGCACTGCCACTTGAAAATGTACAATCAAGATAATTTTTAAAATACTAAATTGATTCAAACAAAAGTTAGATAGTGAATTTATGTTTAAATATCTTGGATACGTTAGCTTGGTAACTTGATCCGCAATTTTATTTCCAAGTGGAAGCCACTTGAAAATTTGTCATTAGGATAACTTTTGTAATACTAAATCAATTCGCATCAATTTTGGGTTGTGGATTTACCATTCATATATCACAGATAAGTTCGCTGGGTATCACATTCTGCTTCTTTTTTTCTTTTCCAAGTGGTGGCCACTTGAAATCACGGTACCACTTGAAAATTTCTTATCACGATGATTTTTGAAACACCGATTTAATTTGAACTAAAGTTGGACATTGAACTTATCATACAAATATCTTGTATGATTTCGCTGGACAAGTTGCTTCGCCAATTTGTTTCTAAGTTGCAGTCAATTAGACTGCCTCTTGAAAATTTCTCATAATAATAACTTTTGAAACACTGCACTGATTTGAACCAAAGTTTGACAGTGAACATATGCTTTAAATATCTTGGACGAGTTTGCCTTGAAACTTGCTTCATTATATTGTTTCCAAGTGGAACGTGTCTGTCTGTAGAATGTCTGTTAGTTTGTTAGTCCGTTAGTTTTTTAGTCTGTTTACACGATATGTCACGAACAAATGATCGCAGAGAGGTCAGACCAGGTTTAAAAATTACTTTCAAAACTGGCAAGAACCCTATTCATTTACAACATTCGAATTAAAAAACTTCGTAAGTTATAAGAAATTTACGATTTTCTTAACATGGGAGAATAGGACAAAATTTCACTTAAACGTGCATTAAATGGAAATTTTTTGCTGTAAAAATGTCAGACCAGTTTTAAAATATCAGTTTTGATGCCGGAATGAACATCAGTAACTATAAATATGCTACTTTGAAAATTTTGCAAGTTGCTGGAAATTTACGAATTTCTTAACGTGGCAGCATAGGGCAAAATTTCATATAAACGTCAATTTTGAGAGATATTTTCATCGTAAAGATGTCAGACTACTTTTGAAATATTATTTAGGATACTGGCATGAATATCACTGACTATGAATTTTCCAATATAAAAATTTCGTAAGTTATTAGAAATTTACGAATTTCTTAACATGGCAGAATAGGCCAAAATTTCACACAAGCGTCAATCTTGAGGGATATTTTCATCGTAAAGGTGTCAGACCACTTTTGAAATATTATTTAGGATACTGACATAAATACCATAGAGAATGAGTTTTCTAATTTAAGAAATTCATAAGTTATTTGTAATTTACGATCCTCTTCAAATGGTAGAAGAATGCAAAATTGAGCATAAACGGCCATTTTCAGGATCATAAATATATCAGACAACTTCAAAATAACATTTATGATAGTTGTAGGAACATGACTGATTATACATATTCTAATAGGAAAATTTCGTAAGCATTCGTTATTTAAGATTTTATCAACATAACAAAATTGAAAATTTTATATATAAATATGCATTTTGAGGATTGTTGCATTTGAAATAGTAGCATGAAAACTAAACTACGAAATTTACCCTAATAAAATAAGGTAATAGATTAGAATAAGATAAATATATCGAAGTGAACGGTGGATAGTCTATTAGGCGCGGATTTCATTCTGTCACTGTGTCAAGCGTTTTTTCAAATTCATTTCTCTTAACATGATAACTATGCCTTAAGAGAATGTCTTGTTCTAGAAATTTATGAATATATATATATATATATATATATATGATGGGGAACTGAGCAGAGTCCACCTATGCCAACTAGTTTGATTTGAAAACTGCAATTATTATTATTAATTACTGAATGATCATTATTATTATTATTATTATTATTATTATTATTATTATTCAGTATATAACTAAAGACGGGTATAGATAAAATTTGAATCTTAAAAATTAAAAGCTCTTTTATTTAAATAAGTTGAATATTTAAAATAGAAATTTGTTGGTTAGATGAATTTTAATGGCACAAGGTCAAATTACCCGACAGGTTAAAATAAGTAATAAATCCGACTAATAATAATCATGAGTAATAAACAACTTATAAGAGAATATTTTATTTTACTTTATCTTTATTCTGATTACATCGATTATTATTAGTTTACATCGATACTGTGAGTTTTTAAAAGCCAAATAAGACATGAATATTAAAAAGAGATTATTCTTGATACTATTCAAATATTATTGTTAAAACCTTCTCTTGTAAAAAGTTTGGTCTGGTTCTGTACGAGGATTTTCACTCAAAAAGCTATTTCTTACACTTGGTGATATTGACTAAAATAATGTCTACATAAAGGATGCAGATAAGATCAGTAAAACAATATATATAGTGAATGATAAGTGAACATAAATAGCATTTGGGGTAGGAAGGCTCTTGCTCCCCCAAAGTAAGTGCTTGTGTGTTAACTTTGTAAGCCCTATTCTGAGAAGGCTAAGAAAAAATAAGACATACAAAACATTAAAAAGTAAATAAATAAATAAAAATCTGTCAAAGACGGAATTTAGTTTAATGCGGAAGACTATTAATTTCAATCTGTAAAACTTTTATTTTATTTTATTATTTATTTTTTTATCTCATCTTTTAACCATAAAGCTGGGCTACATACATTTTAAAATGACTGACATGAAGTTAAATGAAGTGTTGCAACCTAAATTTCATACTTTGGTTAATTAAAAAAAAAAAAAATCTGATTGTCGTGTCGGAAAATTGTTTGCACCCCTGGATTCATAAAAATTTATCCTTTCGTATGGTACCGAATATTTAACGCGCTAGGACTGATGTTTTTAATTTATTTTGCTATTAGCAGGCTGGTCACTATATTTAAAAGAATTTAAAAAAAAGAATCAGTATTTTTTATACCGTTCTACAAATTAAAACTAAAAAGAAAATACATTGAAATTGCTTAAAATCTTCGCTTCGGGCCCTCACTGCCTTCGGCAGAGACTTCTTCACCGCAACTTCTTGGTACTGGATAATTTAATTTAATTTAATTTATGGAAATGTCAATAATATAGGAAAAACTGCACTAGTCTTTTTTTTTTTTTTTTTAATAATAAGCAGAACGCAAAACGTATAATATTTTACATGGAAATATTTTGTATAATAAGACCAATTAAAAAAAATGCTTTTCCTTTTTTTCCCACTCGCATAAGAAAAATATTTAAAATAAAATTGAGAAAAAATGCGCAAAAACATTGAAACAGCTTGGACCTCTTAGAGGAATTTGAAATTTAGCACTAAAGTAGCTCAGACGTTTCTCGCCAAAATGTTTACTTACGCATTTGCGATACCCATATCAACTCCTCGCCCAAATGACAACAAAATTATAAATAATTATAAGATTTAAAAAAAAGAAAAAGAAAAAACTTTTTATATACCATGTTTTTAAACTTTCTGTTGAATTTTATAGCTGTAGAACTACATTAGCCCTTTATCACTGTGTAGAAAATTTTTAAAGTGATAATGACATCAAATTTTGTGATATTCATAGTTAAATTTTTTACAATTTTTTAATATTCATGTTCAATTAAATGCATTTATTTTTATGTCGAAAGAAAATGAACTCGTATTTTTTTTTTCGCAACAATTAAATTATAGCTAATATTTATTTTCATATTTTAATTAATTAAAAGAAAACTTTGCAACGTAATATCTTTAAATCTAATAACTTGATGTACATAGTGTCCCCATAAAAAATGGACAGTTTTTAGAGCTCTTTTAAAAAAGTATAACATCTATACAGCATCTTTTCAAAAAAGTCATCAGTTTTTACTAAAAAAAATCTGGAGTGGCTCCACTCGACTTTCCGAACATTGAGTAATTAACAGTTTTGTAGATAAAGTAAAGAAAGAGGAGTTGTTAAACAAACAAAAGAGAGAAAACCATAATAGAGTGTTTTAGTACTTTTCTCCATGTATTACACGATGTTTTATTTAACGCTACTGAACTTTGAGCCCATAGATCATAATGATAAAGAATTTTTCGTTGTGTCCCTGTAAAAACCTATAAATGCTAGATTCACCAAAATGCTTATATTTAGTGCAACAGCGATTTATAATACTCATATAAATTTTCAGCTCAATTGAATAAGGCGTTTAGATGCTATCGCACTTTTAAAAATTTGGACCCATAGGCCATAATGTTAAAGAATTTTTCTTTGTGCCTGTAAAAAAACTGTAAGTGCTAAATTCATCAAAATCTATACAGTTCGTGCAACTGTGGCCTATAACATGTGGACAAATTTTTTGCTCAGATTAATAAAGCGTTTAAACGCTATCGCACTTTTAAAATTTTGGTCCCATAGACCATAATGATAAAGAATCTTTCCTGGTGTCCCTGTAAAAAAACTATAAGTGCTAGATTCACCAAAATCTATAGGGTTCGTACTTTGGTGACTTACAATATACGTACCAACTTTCAGCTTATTCGAACAAAGCGTTTAGACGCTAGCGTGTTCACCCACAGACATACACACATACACACACACATACATACATCATCGTAAAAATAGTGAAAACGGACTCAGGGGACATCGAAACGTATAGAAACATCAAAATCTCGAATTCGGATTTTTGACATGATTACAATACTTTCCTCACTACAGTGTTCGGAAAGTACAAAGGCCGACTTTCATCACCAAAGTAGTTTACCAATCAAAAATAAGAGTGGTTCACCTGGATGTGTTCCGCAGACAAACTCTTTGTTTTGCTTATATAGATTACACAAAACTGGTCTACGAAAAATTCCATATGTATATAAGCTTTATATATATATATATATATATATATATATATATATATATATATATATATATATATATATATAAACTTTGTATAAGAATTTTTGTTCGGTGAATATTTAAATGATACTTAAATTTCCTTGGATTGAAACAACATTTACGTTGCCATAGTAAATTAAAGTAGTACTAACCAAAATTAAGGGGACTTGGCACCTTTGACTCGGCACTATTGTAGGTTTCTTATAAAAGCTTATATTTCCATTTAATATTTATAAATTCCACTGTATTTGGTTTGTTCAGTAAGATATATCTGTACTGATAAGTGTATATTAACAATATAGTGTAGTATAGCCATATAGTGTATATTAACAATAAAAAAATTATAAAATAATAAAAGACAATAAAAAAGGTGGCGGTTGGGTGGGCAGATGTTAGAATACGGAGGGGGTGTGGTGTTTTAAGGCTGGATGGTTGGGTGGGACTGTGAAATTAAAAAAAAAAAGCAGAAGGCTTGTTGAATTTACTTTGTATCACTATGCAAACTTTTTTTTTTCCATTAAAATTTCTGTTTCTTCTTTTTTGAGTTGTCAACTATTCCTAAAATTCTAATTATACTATTAAACACATTGTAATCAATCAATAAATTTCATTGTTAGCTCGTAGTTTCATTATTATTCATCTGCTTTGAAATTTTGCTTTTTTAAATTCATATGACTCCTATTCTGGTCTTCGCAGGCTGGGGGATTGTTGCCGGCGTGAAACTAGTTTAACCCCACAGGCAGGTCACAAGCCTTGCCGTAGAGTCCTGCGCGGGTCGGGTAAAACCCGACCCGAACCCGACAGATGAATTTTAAATCAACCCGAAACCCGACCCGAACCCGACAAAAAGATTTTCATCAACCCGAAACCCGACCCGAACCCGACAAAAAAATTTTCATCAACCCGAAAACCGACCCGAACCCGCAGCAGAAGTTTTTTTGCGACCCGAACCCGACCCGAAACCCGACTTATCTAACCCGAACCCGAAACCCGAAAAATAAATCAACATTACTTATTCATCTAAAAATCATGCAAAACAAGGTAAAATGATATAACATGATATAAAATAAAGTAAATTTTCATTCACACAGTTGGTAAATTATAAAAAAAAACTAGTATGTTGTGGTCACCACAAGACATTCTTCTACATTTTTCTGTCAAATTCACTAAGTGCGAATAATTTATTAAAACTATTATTAAAAAGTTTAACGTGATGAATGCAAATAATTTTCATCTTAGGGAAATCTAACACAATCTCCAAAGAGAGACAGTTTTATCGTCTATAAATAACTTCTTAAAGAATGCGTTTTTATAATGGTTATCTCACATATCATGGTTCGTGCAGTTATATGGCATAGAATTTGAGATATAGCCATCCTGTTATCGATTAAATTTGCAGTATAACAACGCCAACTATTGGCCGACAAGCATTCAAACTGAGTCAGCATAATGTCTCATAATCTCGCCTTCTCACATATTAAGTTTTGTTTGATGATACACAATAGAACATGAGATATAGCTTTCCTTGTAATTGTATAAATCGCTGTGTAGCAGCGCCACCTGCTGAGCGGTTGACATCAAAAGTTGACAGGGGCTAATATATATTAAATGACACCTACATACAAGTTTATATGAAATTATGTACAGTAGTTCTTGAGATATAGCCTTTCCTTAAATTGCGGAAATCGCTGTGTAGCAGCGCCACCTGTTGGCTGATAGGCATTCAAATTGAATCTACATATCTCATATTGGTCTTCTCACATATCAAGTTTTGTTGGATTATACGCAACAGAACCTGATATATACCCTCCCCTGAAATTGCAGAAATCGCTGTATAGCAGTGCCACCGTCGAGCGGTTGACACCAAAAGTTGATAGAATCTAATACCTTCTTCAAATAAATATTGAAGAAAGTAAAAAAAAAAAAAACTTGTAAACTGCGAAATCTTTTCAATTTCCAGAATGCAAATGCGAGGTTATACTGTATTTGTATTTCTTTAATTTATATATTAACAACAGTCGAGAAAGATTTATAATACTTTTCTAATTTTCATACAATTTCTACAAAAGATACATATTAGTTCCGTTGAAGAAAAGAATACAGATTCAGATACAAATACGGATCTATTTTTCTGGCGGATTTCCGCGAATACGAATAGGGAGCTCCGGTACATGTCTACCCACCAGCGACCGAGCGGTTCTGCGCTCGAAGCTGGTGCATGGGAGGTGTCGGGTTCGATCCCTGGTCGCGCTCATCGACCTTGCCGTTCGGAGTTTTCCGTGGTTTCCTCCGAAACACGCGTAAATACGGGCAAGGCCCCTTAGAAAGACTCAAACGGAGGGCAATCCCCCTATAGGCCTGGGACACATCTGGAGTCAATCGGCCTTAAATCCTTCAACCAACCAACCGATACATGTCTAGTATGTGCAGAATGTTTAAATTAGTTACATAGTTGTAAACATGCCTATAAATTTTTGTTTGTAATTGTAAAAAATATTTTGAAAGGTGTTCTCAAGTCGACCCGACTTGTTGAAAACCAAACCCGACCCGAACCCGAACCCGACCCGCAAGAAAAAATTCAGTCAACCCGACCCGCAAGAGAAAAAATTCTGTCAAAACGACCCGAACCCGACCCGCGGGTCGGGTCGGGTTCCAGGACTCTACCTTGCCGCCTGCCTCCTTCATTCCTTTCTTAAGTTTCTTAAATTATTTCATAATTTCGATAGAGTGTATGTTTTTAAGTTAAGATTTGTTGTGTTAGTTTATTGATTTGTTTGTTTTGCAGGCTGTTAATTAATAAATCTGATTTCTTTAAATATGTGTATTTCATCCCCTGATATTTTTTATATTTTTTTTTATTTTTCTGAACTTTTCCTACATAAAAAATTTTTAATCTTATTGGTCATTGGTGTTTCAGTGATCTTGTACCTGTTGCTTGGCTTCTACTATGCTTAATCGATCATCATTATATATATATATATATATATATATATAACATTTTATGTATATTGATAGTAACTTAATTTTCCAATTATAGGCTACACAGTAAAAAATATATTAAAGCCTTGTTAAATATTAACTTACCATAAATAAATTAACTTTAATAAACCTTTATGCGCAAAAAATCATTTAATTATTTTTATTTTATGTTACACAATAAAAAAAATAAAAAAAAAAAATAAATAACCAAAAACCTATCTTTTTTTTTTTTTTTTTTCGACGGTGAAATATTTTGCTAATTTTCCGATTTTATTTCTTTTTACTTTAAAATTATATTCCAATCACATTTGTATATAAATTTGTGGATTCAGAGAAGTGTTAATTTTTAAAAAATGTCTCTGTATGTGAATGCTGAAATTTAATTCAAAATTTTTAACATTCAAATATAAAATCATTTCTACAGAATTAACTAATCAGGGAATCCACAAAATAATTCTAAATGTGCTTAGAATATATTGTGAAAATGCCATAAAGTAAAATCGAAAGAAAAAAATAAATAAAAGTTTGTTAAAATTCGCGAGGGAAAAAAAAAAACAGTTTTTAGAAAATTTTAGTCATATATACCCTTAGAAAGAAACACGCTGGATGAGTCATAAACACATGCGCACAAAACATCTATGTAAATACGCTTGTAATAAATAATTTATAAACTTAGCGTCACTTACTTTTATAAATGTGCTTAGAATATATTGTCAAAATGCCATAAAGTAAAATCGATAGAAAAAAAAAAGTTATTTTTTTAACAAATTTTCAGAAATTTTTAGTCATATATGAGCCGTTCAGTGCACACATCGACTAACTCCACTTTTTGAAAAATCTTAAATTTTATGTCAAAGCACTTGGTATAATCATAACTTTTTGTATTTATAATAACTTTCCGGAATAATAAAGATTAGCACCGTTAAATGGCAAATTTTTTTTGGCCATTGAATAATAAGTAATTTATTTCAGAAGCCATTTCGATTAACTCCATACTCTAATGTAAATCGTTTCGGTAACGCTGTATCTGTTCTGGCCGTGCATCGACGCTTATTTGTTTTTAAACAGCGGAAGATGCTCTCTCCCTCTCAATAATATTCGTAACAAAATCGCATCGGTAAACAGATAAAAAGAACAACGTTTACAGTAGACTTTACCTGTAGTAAAAGTAATATATTTTTTTCTTTTAAATTATACTGCTAAAATATTAAATTATACTGCTAAAATATTAGTTAATGCGCTGGATAAAGTTAGAAAGGTCCAAACCCTATCTCATACAATTCAAATGTGACTATAATGAAGATACAGAATTTCAAACCATTAATATAAGAAAATCTTTAGTGGGTAGACCGCAAAGTTTGAAAAATATAGATCAGCCTTTATTATATCCTAAAGGTAGAACTGTGACAAGGGAAAAATGGAGAGACATGATGGACCTGCTAAAATTCATTCCTCCTGTTAAACACGATTACTATAAGAACTTGTCAACAAATCGAAATGACGAATCCTCGCATACAGCTGATGAAGAAGACATTATTTATAATATTGCTGAATCATCCCAAAGAATAATGCCGCTGACATAAAACTGCTATGAATTAATTACAAAAATTATAATATAACAGAACTGACAACATACATTCTTATGGAAAAGCTGTGATAAAAATGTATAATAACTAACTTTTTCTGTAATAAAAAACTTAAAAATGTAAAGACTTAATTTAACTTTATTACTTTTTTCAGTTGCCAAATCGATTAACTCCACCAGTCACATAAAAACTGTAACATTACTGACGATTGTTTGTTGGCTATTCTTTCTTATTAATTTTATACACCGTTAGATGAAAGCTATATCTGCAATTATGCATTCTACATTATATATTTGAATTCATATTATCAGAGGAATTTTAAAAAACAATATACATTACATCATCGCGTTTCTCAACTTTTTGTTTTATGGAGTTAATCGATGTGTGCACTGAGCGGCTCATATGCCCCTACAAAGAAACACACTGGATGAGTCATAAAGACATACGCACAAAATATCTATATAAATACGTTTGTAGTAAATAATTTATAAACTTAACGCTTCACTTACTTTTATAAACGTGCTTAGAATGTATTGCCAAAATGCCATAAAGGAAAATCGAAAGGAAAAAAATAAAAATTAGTTAAAATTTTAGAGGAAAAAAAAAAATATTTTTTTAACAGTTTTTCAGAAATTTTTAGTCATGTACACCCTTAGAAAGAAAAACACTGGATGAGTCATAAACACATGCGCAGAAAATATCTATATAAATACGTTAGTAGATAAGAAACACCGGTTCTGGCGCAGGAGGGTGAGGCACTGAGGCACCGGCAAGTCGTGCGGGTGCCACACCACCCCCTGAGGGCCTAGATGACTTGGGGTTGACCTTGAGACATCCTCTAACTTAATCGTAAAAGATGATGAGGGTGTTAATGAAGAAATTTAATTAAAAAATTAATGAGTGATTTTTTGTAAAAGGTGACGATGGTTTTAAAGAGATGTTTTCGGTAGAATGAAAAAAGCATGCTATTGTTTGTGACTCATTAGGAAATAAATTAGGGAGTTAATTAAGAAATTAATTAAGAAATTAATTAAGAAATTAATTTGAAAAAATTGAGAAATAAATAAGGAATCGACTGAATTTAAGAATGTGGATGTGAATATACTATGAAAGAAATAGAGTGACCTGACTGGGGTTCGAACCCGGCACCTGGTAGTAAAAATATTTCCATAAGACAGTAGTTTTCGAGCGTGAAACCACTGACCTATGGAAATATGATCTGACGGTTCTATTTTAGGTATGAATGTGTGTGAGTGTATATGATTTTTCTATTATATGTCGGCACAGTTCTTTTTTAAACTGTACAAACATATATTTTTTGGAAACTCATTTGAAGAGTTCCTTTCTTTTCTTTGAAATCCTCCAAAAGAGGATTTCTTATTTTTTTATTTTTATTTTTTTTTTTTAAAAAGGGACCCACCATCCACCCGCCGCATGTGTGCGACGCCCCAATTTTTTATGAACTTGAATCATCATTTCTTCTTATTTTCTGATCTTCTAACTTTTCTAGAATCTTGCAACTTCATTTTCAACCTTCTATGTTCCAGGTCTTCTAATTTTCATTCTTCTAATTTTCATTCTAGCAAGTTTTAGATCTTCATGTTTTCAAATCTTCAGTTTTTTCTTTGATGTTTTAAAGGGGTCCCGCCATCCACCCGCCGCATGTGTGCGACGCCCCAATTTTTTCTGGTCTTCGAACTTTTCTAGGATCTTGCAACTTCATTTTCAATCTTCTAGTTTTTCATTCTGATCTTTAATCATCATTTCTCCTTAATTTTCTTTAATTCGAGTTTAAGATCTTCTAATTTTCATCCTTTCAATTTTCAGGTCTTCTAATTTCCATTCTTGCAAGTTTTAGATTTTCATATATTGAAATCTTCAGTTTTTTCTTTGATGTTTTAAAGGGATCCCACCATCCACCCGTCGCATGTGTGCGACGCCCCAATTTTTTCTGATCTTCTAACTTTTCTGAAATCTTGCATTTTTCAGATTTTTTTTTTTTTTTTTTTTTTCATTTTTTTTTCATTTTTCATTTTTTTTTTCATTTTTTCATTTTTTTTTTCAATTTTTCAATTTTTTTCAATTTTTAAGTTATTTTGTAATGCCCATAAGCCAGAGAAGAAACACCATCATCCAAAATGTATCGTTTGTCGTCAAAAGGTGTTAAAGAAATCTTATTTTGTTTAAATGTATATATTTTATGACATTCCTGCCCAATTCTCGTTTGCTCTGATATATTGTATTTTAAATTATTGAGGCAATTTATGTAATCTTAATGTTTAATTTTTTTCTTAACTGTTATTGTAGAAATCCCCTTCGCGGTTTTCTTTTCTCCATCTTCAGATTTAATGCTATACATTTTAGCTTTGAGGCCTACAAATTCATGGATGAACCGCCCGTTTAATTCGTCTTTGAACTTTCCCAAAACTTTCTTGTTATGTTCTGAATGAAGCGGATGGTCTGTAGGGTAATCGGATGTGTCGAAGATGTCTTGGTGTTGTAGCATGTCTTGATAGATGTCAGGTGTGGTGATGTGATAGGTCAGTGAATCTGTGTCGGTGAAGAGAAGTTGGCTTGGTCTTGGTATGTTGGCTTTATGAAGTCATAGTGGAATTTGTACATGTGTAGTTTGGAAAGTTCCAGGATGGTGAAGCCGATGTAAACGGGACGGTTCATCAAGATGGATTTTTTAACCCGCTCCACTGCCGCTAAATTTTCGTCAAATATTTTAAAATTGGTGTAAAGAGGTGAGGCAACAATCTTTTCTGCTCTTATGGAGGAGTTTGTAAGTTCTATTGATCGTCGTTTTCTTAGATTTTCTATTGTTTTCCGGAACACAGCATTGTTGAGTAACTTGAAAAAGTTCTTCTGAAAGGCGGACTTGGATTCTTTTCTTTTATCTGTATTGAAGGCAATGTAGGGTTTGAGCCAGGGTGCTTGTTTGAATTTTAAAACTTTGTGTTTCTTGGTGAGCTTTAATCCTTGTTGAATGTAGTATTGTAGGTTTCTGTAGTGGGTGACATATTGAATTTTATTGTTGAGATTAGGTGTGAGTTTCTTGGAAGGGTGGAATTTTCTGTCTTGTAGCATGTGTTTGGCGAATGGTGAGAGTATCTGTTCTGTAATGTGTAGAGGTTCTGGTGCCAGTGGATAATCGTTGTGGTTGTCGTGGAGATGCTGTGGATATTCCAAGTCCACCTCGAAGATGAAACCTTCTGCTGCGTCGGGTTGTAAGTTGAGGATTATTTGAGAGTTGAAGTCTTCAGGGTCAGCCCACTGGAAGCCTCCATAAGGCAGGGGGTCTGAAGCTGAATGCCCGTAAAGGTTATTTGCGTCCCAATACATAATGTATTGGGATAAAGTAGAGGGATCGAAGTCTTGAGTTCTTGGGATATTGGATTTTGCATGTCTATGGCTAATCATGGAAACCCCACCTCTTACACCTTTTTCTATGAAGAGAAGCATATTGATATCAGTGAGTAGTTCGAGGTCTACCCCGTCATTTTTAAACATGCCTGCCATGATAGACCGGGTGCTGTGAAGCTGTGAGTGGGATCTAATCCATAGTATTTTAAGCACAGTCTTCGAAAGTTTTCGAAGACGTCCGCTAACAGCAGCACGTCGGTCTTCACGTACAGGTCATGGTACTCCCCAAGATCTTGGATGTTAAAGGCCTCCCACACTTCAACAGCATGATCATAATCATCTGAAGAAATATCATCATCAGTCAAATCGTTGTGGAAGGCCCTTGGGGGTGGCAGCTGTTTTTCACCGAAGGTGTTAAAATCGGTGATATGACTATAGGGGTAGACCCCTTTTCTTAAGAGGAGAGAGCAATCTGTTGAAGGAGGGAAGTTTTCAAATAATAATTTAAATTGATCTGGATCTTGGTTCTGGACGAGTTTATCTAAGGATGAGGGGAGGAACTGGAGAGAGTCCAGGAAGATGAGCTGGATGGGGCAATTTTTCTTAATTAATTTGAAGGCTATGTATTTTTCTAAGGTGTTGGGGATGACTTCTATTGTGTGATCTTGCACTCTTCCAAGTTGTAACATGAGGTGGTGGGTATCGTAATTCTTGCTATTGTGAAAAATGATGGGGATGGATTTTGGCTGCTTGTAATTCAAGTTGCAGCTATTGTGAGCCGCGCCACGAAAAGCTCCAGAAAGATGATCGTGGTCGCGCACTCTGTTTTTAAAGAGCCTGTTGTTACATATGGAGCATCTAGTTGCTTGTTGAAAAGCTCTCTTCTCATCTGGGGTAAGCTGCATGGGTACTATTGAGTTTAATTTTTGGGCTATGTCATCTTTTTCGTATAGAATGGCTTCTAAGAAGTGCCCAACGGCATCGTCACCCCTATAAACTTGAATGGGTTTATAAGATTTACCGTCGGGCCCTACGATAAGATAATCATAGCCACAAGGAATATGTTCTGAAGTTTTGATGGTGAAGGATGTACTATTATTAGGTGCGACAGTGGAGACAGGTTTTAAAAGAGCCTCGAAATCTGCATATATTACATAAGATTTTAAGTGTTGCATGTGGATGGAGGTGAAAGAGAGAATATTATTATTACTGGATGGCATTTTAATTTGTTGGATGGAGTGATTTTTGCAATATTGTTGATGGTCTTTTAAAAGGTCTTGTCTGGTAAATCTATGGAGGCATCTATAGCAGTAGTAGGTTTGATGTTGGTAATTTGTTAAGTGGCCCATTAATCTTGAGAAATTTTTTATATAAATATAATGCTGATTCCCCTCAGAATCTTCTAATAATAATAAATTAATGACATCTTCATCCTCTCTCGGAGAAATATAGAGAGGACAGATGTCTTCATCAGCATCATATATAAAGATATTTATTCTTAAATTATTAAGTTTTTCAATTTCTGGAATTTCATTATACGGAACTGGGCAGGAAATGTCATTTAAAATTATTTCATGCTCATATGGGTAATATTTATTCACTCTCTCAGCATCTCTTTCAAATTTATATTTATGGGCCAGAAGACACCATATGAGACATTTATTATCTGAGAAATTTTGTATATTTATTAGGGCTTTCATGGATTTTAATTTCTGAGGGGTGTTTATGAATGAACCGCCGCGAAGGGGTATATATTTTGCCACTTTTAATTCAAGGCATTCAATTTTATTAAATATCCAGTCGGATCCCTGATTTTGAAAATCCTCCATATTTTTCTCAATTTTCACAAACATATTATTTATATTATCATTTAAGTTGTCTGGGGTTAATTCTATTGTACATTTGGATGAGAAGTAAAATGAGGCTCTCTCTTTAATTTCATCTCCATCCACCTTGATAAATTCTGCCTTGATTATTCCATGCCATTTTATTGATTTTTTCTCATGAATTTCACTAGTTAAAATATTGTAAATTTCATTGTTACTATTATTAGAAAATAAATTTAGGTTGCTTTCCTCCTCAGGCTCAGGATAAAGATAAAAATTTTTGAAAACGTTGAGGGCTTGTGTGGTTTTTTTAATTCTATTATTATTATTAATTTTGATTTTCTTCGAAGTTTGGCCGCTGCTCGCCACACTTCCATGGGTTGTTCTTTGATGTTGTAGCAGATTGAATTTAGTGAGAAATTTTAAATCGCAATTACTACATGAATGTGGAAGGGCCTTTTCATGTACTATCTTGTGACGTCTCAAATGATCCTTACGAGAAAATTTCTGCTCACATTCATTGCATTGAAAAGAAGTTTGACGTTCATGAATTCTCAGATGTCTCTCTAGATGCTGTTTCAAAAGAAATTTTTTGCCACATTCATCACAAGAAAACAGTTTTTGCCCTTCATGTACCTTCATATGTCTCAAAAGATTATCTTTTCTTGAAAATAATTTTTCACACTGTTCACAACTGATGGGTTTTTCTGTGTTGTGGGTACGAAGATGCCTTTTAAACGTTCCCATATGTGTAAAAACTTTTTTACAAACAGGACAAGTCTGAAATAGACAAGAAACCCTATTTTAGAATTTTAATTATTTTTAAAAATTTTAATTATTTTTTCACTAACAAGTGTTTTTAATCTAGCAAGATTTTTTTTCTAACCTACCTTTAGCGAGAATTTATTTTAAAACTTAAAGATAAATTTATTTTTTTCTTCTAACAAGATTTGTTTTCTAACTTACTATTTAGAGAGAAATTTATTTTTCAAACTTGTAGGGAAATTAGTTTTTGAAAACCTAACATTTTTTTTTTCTAGAGGATAGGAAAGAGGGAGTTTGCACCTAAACGCGGACTGAGGGGCGGTATGCGCCTGAATTTCAGGTCGTGCCTTATGCTCCACCTCGAGTCATGAAAAAGGACAAAACTCCCAAAGTACCGAGAAGTTTTTACCTTAGATTTTGAAGCAACAGTTGTCTCTTCCATGTCATCATCCGAACTATCAGCATCCATCCCATCATCAGTTGAGATAGTAGGCATGGGTGTGGTGTTGCTGCAACCACTCTCGCCAGTCAACTGCTCGCCTCCGTCTCCAGAAGCTACCTGGTTAGAATCCTAAAAAATAACAAAAAGAAAAGAAAACAAGTTTTAATTTTTTTGCCTAAACAAGTTTTTTCAAAAGAGGATTTTATTCTAACTTTTTAATTTTATTTTAAGTGAAACTTTTTAAATTTATTTTAAGTGAAGCTTTTAATTATTTTGTCTAAACAAAACTTTTAATGTTACTTTAAAGAGGGAATTTAATTTTAAAGATAATTTATTCTAAGTGAAACTTTTAATGATAATTTATTTTTTTATTCTAAGTGAAACTTTTAATGATAATTTATTTTTTATTCTAAGTGAAACTTTTAATGATAATTTATTTTTTTATTCTAAGTGAAACTTTTAATTATTTTATCTAAACAACTTTTTTAAATTACTTTAAAGAGAGAATATTTTCTTTACAACTTCAAAATTTTTGAAGCAAAAATACCTTAGTTGAAGTATCATCAGATCTCGACATTTGTGGAATTGGTTCTAATGCACTGGATTGCTCCACAACATTTATCCCCGCTCCAGTCTGAACAACCTTGAGCAAAAAAGAAAAGAAAGAAAACATATTTTTTAAAACATTATATATTATTCAAACAGTTAAACAGAAAAAGTGAAATAATTCGTACCATATGACTTTTCAGATGAACTCTAAGTTCCCTCGAATTGTAATATACACCTCCACAAACCGCACAGTGTAGCGTTGTTTCTACAGGTGCTTCACTTAGATAGGACGGACCAGCCTCAGTATTTAATTATGGTACCTAAGAAAAATGCAGAAAAATATTTTAAGTCCAAATCATATGTTGAAATTGTCCTAGAAAAAAAGAAAAAATTCATTTTTCTTACAGGTTTTCGAAGGAGCGAGCGGTTAGCAGGCACCTGGTTCGAGCGACGTGCAGAATGAACACCTTCAAAACCAGGGGGTACTTTAACAGTAGACTTAACGGTGGTCTCAATCTGAAAAAAGAAAAAAAGAATATTTTGAGTTCAAAATATATTTTAAAACATTCTACAAGTTTTTAAAGAAATTATATTTACCTCCATATCGCTATCTGTAAACTCCTCGTTCCAGTCAATTTCATTGACTGAGAATAAGTCATTGACTTGAGTCGGTGTCAACCCGAAGCTGATTTCAGCCTATAAAGAGTGGGGAAAAAATATGTTTTTTACATATTTTATCAAAAATTTATATATAAAAAGTGTAACTTTTAATATATAAATAAAAAATAAATGTTTCTAATACTCACATCGCACGCACAAGAATCCCAGAAAGTGCTCATATTTAATACTAAAATGTTAAACTGTAAAAGAGAAAAGAAATAATAATGCAGAACTTCAGAGAGAGCAGTGAAAGGTTGTTCTCAGTATGAATTCTGAATAGGGAATGAGAGAAGTATTTATGATTTTACCCATCCCACCCCATCTCGGATGGGGGGAGAGGGGATGCGCATAAGAGGTTAAAATGTGATCTTTCGTTGGAGGTCTTGGAAGGGGGATGGGGAATGATTCTCTGCCTGCGTCCTCTTCCAGAGAAAGAGGGTTGATTTGAAATGTTATTCCCTTTTTAGGTGCGGTCTGCAAACGTGACTAGTTTGAATTCCGTAAAATTAGGCAAGGTAGTTACGTTCGATTGAATGTACAGAAACATTTAAAGGAAGAAAATGTAGAATTCTTTACAGATATTTTTTCGAAAAAGAAGCTATTTTCCCATACATTTCTCTTCAAAGCGAAATTAATATTTCTCTTCAAAGGAAATTAAAAAATTTTTTAATCATTCTAAAACAAATTAATATTTTGTTTTCATCCCTCAAATACATTACTTCATGTAAATTAATATACTCTTTTTTCTTTTATAAGAAGAATTATTCTTCATTCATACAATTTTTATTTCTGAAGTAAGTTTTTCCCCCAAGTTTCACTTTATAGAAAAAGATTTCTCATTGAACAATTATTAAAAATGAATTATTTTTTAATACATTCTTAATTATTTTTTCTTACAAACAATTTTTAATTCTTAAGTAAGATTTCCCTCAAGTTTCACTTTACATAAAAAGATAACAATTATTAATTCCCGTTAATTAAAAAATGAATTATTTTTAATACATTCTTAATTATTTTTTCTTACAAACAATTTTTAATTTTTAAGTAAGTTTTTATTTATTATTCCTTAAATAAGTTTTTAATTCTTTTATTTATTCCTTAAATAAATTACTTTTTCTTACAAATTCTTTTTCAAGTAAATAATTTTTAATTCTTTTTTATTTTTATAATATGAAATTTTTTCCATTATAAATAGATGAATTAATAAATTTTCATCATTCTAAATAAAATAAATATTTTTTATAAATTAATGTTTTCTTTAACAATAATTTTTTTTTTCTTCTTTCTCAAATAAGTTTTTTACCTAGAAAATAAAATACATAAAGAATCTAAATAAATAAGTTTGAGATAAAACATAGACAGATTTTATATTGAAACAAAAAGTGATTTATTCAAACCATTTATACATTATTTGAGAAATATTTCTCAAAATAAGTTTGGAAAAATTTCATTGTCAAGTTATCAAAGAAATTTTCATTATAATTACACAAACCTTGTTTTGAAATAATGTTTTGAACAATTTTAAAAGTGTTCAAATGTAGCAAAACAGTTTCTTCAGAAATGATATATTTGTCATAAGTGTTTAACATTATACAATCGTGATCGGACTGACAATCTATATTCAAATCACACCCGTTACATTCGAAAAATGTATTAATATTTGATCGAATTTCACTACAAATTGATGATAGATAATGGTTTTGTGCGTCTGAGAAAGTTAAATGATTCTCACATTCAATTGTCTTGTTTGAAATCAAAGTCGGAATTTGTTTCACGAGAACAGATTCCATTAAACAGTAAGAAATTTTACTTTGCAATTCGATCAATCTATTGATTTGATCTTTGAACATTTTTAAGCCAATCGGTTTTAGATAAAAGCCGGAATTCTTTGTGTAAAACATTTGTTGCATCAAACACATATCTTCATTCACAAATGCTGTTAACAGTTGGTTGTTTGATAAAAAACTATCCTTCACAGAATTGAATTTAAACGAAGATATATTTTTTTGAAAATCTAACCATGTCATCGGTGATAATATAACACCCGATTTTGTAGGAAAACGATCACCAGCACTATTTTCTGTAAAATTACGAATGTGCACTCTTAAATTTTTTTCATTTTCCAAAATGATTTGCAAGAATTTACACCAACCTAAATCCCATTCTCCTAGGATAGGATTTAATTTCTGCCTATGTTGAAAAAAATTATCCAACCAGTCATTATTTGGAATTTTACAACATAGTTCACCACTAGTAGATTGTTCGTCAATACATTTTGTAGGTAACAATTCATTAGAGGATGATTGTCCAATATTATCAGAGGGTGATTGTTCGTTTTTTTCACTAGAAGACTGTCCACCATTATCAGGAGACGATTGTTCTAAGTCCAATCTAGATCTTTTCAAAGGTCGAGAAACACTAATAATATGACGAAAAGTAAGACTTATTCTTGCATTCTTTATCGAAGGATCTACAGCAATACCGTGAGTGAAAAGTTCATTCGTAGGTTTAGCCATAGTGTATAAACAACCATTGTCTAATTCAATCACTGTAGAAGACGTGTTTGGCTTTTTAAATTCAATTTTCCTTTGTGCACCAAAACTGAGCACTGCGATAGGGAAAGTATCATCCAGACTGAATTCGTTATCTTTATGTTGCGAAATGTAACTTTGTCCATTGGCATACAAATTTAATAAAACATAGTTGTAGGTACATCCAATATGCTTTTCGACGATGTTTCTCAGTTCCATCATGATTGGGGTCCAAGGTTGGGCAGCAATTTGAGTACCGCTGAATGCATAGACCAAACCGTCGTCGCCAAATGCTAACATTTTTCGTTTCGGCATAACATCTTTTCCCCAAATGTTGAAGGTGGGAGTGTAAAACGGTAAAGTTTTCAACTCGTTAAAATAGGCATCAGCTTTTTCCTTCTCGATAAAGTTAGGATAATAACTAACATTAAGACCATTTTCATAAAAGTGGATACTCAGTTTGAAATAAAGTTTAGCACGATGAAAAAATACAACTTGTAAAACCGAGAGCAGGAGGCAGAATGAATGCTACCCCCTCAACTCGTGACGTCAAACCCCCCGCTCACAATTGACAAAAAATAACGAATGGCCAACCTGTGACGTCAAACGCGGGAAATCAATAGTTGCCACACACCTTAAGGGTGTAAAAGGAATGTCGTCTACCTGGCGCCTCCCAACCAACCTGTGTGGTCAGCCGTGGGAACCCAATTGTTACCACATACCCTAAAGCTATTCAAGGAATGTCTTCATCCCCTCCACCTGGCCCCTCCCGGGTCTTGTCTAAACTTGCACGTGTGTACATATTTTAATGAAAGAATGAGGAGACATAAAATAATAAAAAAATTAATTTTATTTAAGAATGATCCAAAATGGGTTTGCATGGGATTGTTTTCTAACTTTAGGTGTTGACATAGGACGTGATAACAAATTTTTATTTTTAATGAAACTTTGAGGTACATACATTTCTTTGAGAACTTGTAACAATTCACCCTGTGCATTAATAGGTACTTTTTTGTTTGTAGAAAAAATTAAATGAAAAAAGTCTGCAATGTTAGAGTTCTGTATTTTTTTATTTTTAAAAGACACTATTCCATTTTCATTCCACTCTAGTTTGTGAGGACTTGTCTTAAGAAATTCGAGTAATTTCAAAGCTTGTTTTTTCATTCTTGAAGGTACTAAAGTTAAAGGAAGTTGGTTATAGTCAATTTCTTGTTTGATATGTTCAGGATTCACAGTCTCTTGTGTTGGTAAGGGTTCTTGTTTCGCTGAATCTTGTTTCACAGAATCTTGTTCGGGTTTTGCAGGCTGTTGCTCAACTTCTTCATCAGAACGTTGAATCCAAGGCAGATTGTTTTCTTGTAAATTCATTTTTCTTTGCAATAATTCATAATAGCGTTGCACTTTTTCATAATCTGGTAAGGAACTGTTTAATATTTTTAGCAAAGCTTTATCCAATTCCCTTAACTGCTTTATAGAAGGTGTGAGTTTGTTCAACGCCTCTTCAGGTACCAAAGCAAATTTTTTAGCGAATTCCATGGAAGAGTGTGCTGATGGCTGATATGGCAGCGGGAATTAAGACGTTTAAAAATCCACCTTGTTGAACAATCAGTTTCTTTTTAGTGAATAAGGATCCTTTTTTCGTTCCAATCTTTCTAAGAGTCGATTTATATTTCGCCAACGATCGCTTCTGAGTAGTAGAAAGAGGCACGTTTCCTTTTAAAACATTCAACGTACACTCGCAGATAGCTTTAACAGTACGATTAGGTAATTTTTTAAGAAAATGTTTACGTAATTTATTGGGGCAAGTGCGAATCAATTCCAGGTCGCTAAGTTGTTCTCTTGACAAAGTCATGTTAGTAACTAACTCTTCACATACACTAATACTTTATTTATACTTGTATAAAAACTGAATTTGATTGGGTAGAATTTGTGTTCGCAATCTCATATCTTCATCCGTCTCATTTTTCAAATCGATAAACAAGTATGAGAAGGGTTTCTTTGTAGCATCTTCATACACTTCTTGAAAAAATTTTGATTTTTTGGGGTACAACTGCCTACTCAAATGCATAATTTGACTCATGTCGCGACGATTTTTAAACAGAAAAATGTACTGAGCATTTAAAGACACTGTTCTAATTTCACTCCCTTTTTGAAAAAAATTTTGGGTTAAAAAAACACTTAGATTTAAATGGTGACAACCTTTCGTGAATAACGAAGTCAAACGTTTATCGTTACTGCATTCGGCCATTAAATCATCTATCACAAACAAAGTATTACCATTCAAATAATCTTTATAATTCGATGGGAAACCTTCTACAAAAGTGACATCAGGTATTTCATCGTATAAAGTTTGATAAATACCATAAAACCAAACCACTTTGTCGATGGTAGGATAAAACATTTGTTCTTTAAAATGTAACAAATCTCTCATAAAAAAAGACTTGCCACATCCTGTAGGACCGGCAAGAATCATAGTGCAGGGATGTTGTAGACGTGGAAACTCCATGATAAATGAACACAGACACAAAATGTATACAGTTTAAATGAGTGTTTATTGATAAAAATTAGCATACACACGAAATCTTTTCGCAACAAAATCATAGACTCGATGGTCGTTACAGATATTCTTGGTCACAAACATAGACAAAAATTCTTTCAGGGTTTTTCCCCTACATCTACTATATAAATAATAAACACAAAATTGGCCACAAACGGCAGTTATAGCACTCTGAAGCATCAGAGGATTATAGTTCACATGTGAAAATCGGGATGCAAAGTTCATGATAGGTCCTTTAAAATAACCGAGGTCGTTTCCATACGAATCAAAGAATTCCACTTCATCATCTGATTGTAAGAAAAAGGCTAACCAGTGGGTTCCGGGTTCAGACGAGTCATCTGTGTTACATACGAGGCAAGCTGGATAACGCACGACCACCTCGGGTAGATGATCACTTGGGAAAACATCTAAAAAATATTTTTTCGTAATTGTATCACTGGATAAAATATTCTTGATTTGCAGAGAATCCATTTTCATTAATTGGCAAAGTCACATAAAACGTGTCGAGACTTGGTGATTTCAATAATGTTTTCAAATTCTGCATACACAAACACAGAAATGGTGGATTGTAAAGCTGTGGAGAATTTTATCTCAATTCTAAAATTTCCTTGTTGTTGTAAGTTGAGGTGGGGGCCGTCACACAAGTCAGGACTTAGATCGAAAGCATACAAAGTATGACCATTCACGAAATCTTCTCGTGAAATATAATTTCCGGCATCACGATTGAAACCCGAGAATAATCGATGATAAGCTCTTATATAGTTTTTATCCTCGAAATTCAATTCCAAAGGTTTGCTAGGAACAGGTTGACCATCCATATACACACTTAAAAAGTTAACATTGTAGTGATGAAAGTAAAAAGGGTTTAAGTCATATTTACCGCTCATGGCGGCATTATCTAACAATCCAATTATGACACGTTTTGGCATAGCACCCAAAAGTACATTATCTTGCATAAAAGACATACTTCCAGCAGGTATTGTATAAGTCTTGCATAAAACTCGATCGATGGGATATTTTGCAGAATTTTTTTTCCAAAGCTTTAGCATGTCCTAATAAAACTCCGGGGTTCACTTTCACTTTTCGAATAAACAGCGAGGCATGTTCTAACACAACGTTATATTTCTTTTCCTGTCCAGCCACTTGCTTTGCCATTAAACAAAACTGGGGAGTGCTTCGAATCATTTTAATTTTCAAATCCACCATATTCAGTAAAAGTCGATTCTGTTGAAAAATGTCACAGTGTAAAGGACCGATCATATCTAAAATTTTACTCGTCTTGGTGAGCTCATATCTTTTTAACAATCCAGGGTTTTGGGGAGTAGCTTGTGTGGGATCGGATACAGTTAAATTTTCATCTTTGAAAAAACATTCGCAGGTTAGTAAACTTTTTTTAGCATCTTCACCGAAATTCAACAGAGTTTCAATGCAGGCACGGTATGGATATGTGTTACTCCAAGAGGATATTAGTCTTTCGTTCAGACTCACGTCGATTTGGGAAAACAATGCATGAAAAAATAAATTAACAGGTGCAACAGGTTCTTTATCAGCCAGAGCGGTTCCGTCAGCATTCACAATTTTCACTTTTAGGTACATGTGCGAGGAGGATAAATCTATGTATTCTTCACCATTACCCGTGATGTTAAATTCCACAGGTCCCCCATCACGGATATTCGCCAGAGGATGAAATTCAACGAAATGTCCTTTTTCAATAGCCGTCTGTGTAGGCTTTATCAAAAACAAGTCCAGTTCAGATTTGACACAGGCAGGGGAATCTTTATGAATGAGACCCGACATGATTAAGCAAAAATATCGTGTGTCTTCGCTCTCTTCACTTTGGGATGAATGATGGTTTTGTTAGATCGCTTTCTCTTTTTATAGCATTGTCCTGAACCAATCATTGTTTTCATTTTTGTTGCAGCTTTGTCAGTTAAATTTTTTCCAGCTTCTTTCAACCGACGCTTAGCAACATTTTTTATATCTTCTCCTCGTGACAGGTCGTTCAACACATCTACACCCGTATGAAACAATTGTTTACCAACAGCTTTCGCACCTGATTTAAAAAGGGGTACTGCAGCTCGAAAAAGAGATCGAAACAGCCCACCTAATCCATATCCTTTTTGTAGTGTAGAACCTTGGTAGTAGTTCAAACCACTACCTGACTGATGAATGTAATAATCTGCAAAAGATTTCGCACAACACTTGTAAGGAACAAACATTATGAGAGGTACTTTTGTCTAAAATGAAGTTTCACGATCAACTGCCCACGCTCGAATGACACCAGTCGTCCTGTGTGCGTCCTTATAACAGTTTCAATTGTTTGAAAGTTTTTCCTTGAAAGAGGTACATAATGTGGTCTGTCAAACATTTCGTGAATCATATCACCATCTTTACCTTTCACAGTAATTACTCTAAGCAAAGGGGATACTATATGACTAACGATCTGAGGTTCTGCTATATCCGAATATATGTAAAGTAATTTTAAATCAAAATTCGGGTCAGCTTCTTTAATCCCTTCAAAGTATTTAAAAGGACTATCGCGTATAGGATCCTCATTGTTAGCCAATTCGATCGGATAAAAGCCTAAAGTTTCGGCGAGTCCTGGTAATAACTTTATTCTAGCTGTTGGTTTTAATCCAATTTTCACTTTTCTAGTATGTTTGTTGTAACTTATCTGAATTAAACCGTTGAAGTCTTGATAGTTCATCCATTTTATAATGTCTGAAGGGCTTTCAAAAAATCCGAAGGGGATTTTAGTTCTTTTCATCGTTCCAATACCTGCATCATATTCGTATTCATTTCCACCGTCAAATATATTACTCCACATATGTGGATAAATCAATTCCACAAGTCCGACCCCCCATTCTCCTTTCAGATCAAGAGGGGAAGGTAATCTCGTAATAAAATGTGAAATTTTATTTTCTGGGTGAAATTTCAAAGAACTGTCAGAAGGTAGCGTCACGTAGAAAGACATGTTGGCGAATGATTCTCAAAAGAAATGTCGTTTCAATTTATAAATGAAATAAATTAGAAGCCAGTATCCATTGGTCGAATTTAGAAGGATAACCTTTATATTTCACTTTATACTCTAATTGCCCTTTTCTCATTCGCTTTTTTAAGATTTTTTCGATAGCAAAGTTCTCTTTAGGTTGAACTTTTTGAAGTTCTGCGTAAAATGTCCCTAAGATAGGTTCGTTCATCAAATCCTTGATCCGGTAGACGGGCGGTTCCCGTTGCACGCACTCGGTCACGATGAAGAGTTCTTCCGTCCAATTAGTTTCATATCCTTTTTCAAAGGTTAATTTTTGTTTGGATACTCGAACCGTATCCCCCGGTTTAAACACGCAAGGCTTTCTCTTTTCATTCCCCATATCCCCGTACAGAGTAAACCACACGTCGCTTTCATTTTCCTGGGTTACTTCGACGGGTGCCATTTTAATACTCGAATGATAAGTATGGTTATAACTATAAAGTAATTGATCTAACACGTCTACGTAGCGGTAAGTACGACGACTGGTAAAATATTTCCACATTTTAGTTTTTAAAGTACGGTTAAATCGTTCTACTACGGACGCTTTCGTGTTGTTAAAAGTTCTGAAAAATTTCACATCTTCCTCTTTCAGAAATTTTTGAAACTTGTTATTCAAAAATTCCCTTCCTGCATCCGTATTCAAACAGTTGTGTTTTCGTTCAGAGAAAATTTTTTTAAAAGCTTTCACAATCTCTTCACCTTTTTTAGATTTCAGAGGAACCACCCACGCTCGTTTTGAGAGGATGTCTATACAAGTTAAAATGTAGCGAAAACCATCGTTAAACTTTTGAAGAGACGTCAGATCAGCTAAATCTGCTTGCCACTGTTGATCAATTCTGGATACTATGACACGGTTCGTGGGGAATTTTTTTCGAATCGGCTTGTGAAGTGAATATGCATCTATTCCTTGTAACCATTCTCGAATTTTTTTCTTTGATAACTTGCCGCGGACAGCACGGTGTAAGGCATCTACACCTCCAAAACTTGCGGTTCGGATCTCGGTAAGTTTCCTCCATGGCAGCACGTATGTGAAGGCATCACATTGAAAAGGATAAATTTCCCGTATCGTTTAAATTTAAAATAAAATCAACGTTAAACTTCCCACCTTCAGAAAAAATATAAAGAATCGAAAAGACAACGCACATCACAAAATAAATGCAGAACACGAAAATCCCTTCCTCTCGGGACGGTAACATGACGAACACTAAATGATATTCAATCGAAAAATACATATTTATATCTAAAATAGCGTCATCAGACTATATTTCCATAGGTCAGTGGTTTCGCGCTCGAAAACTACTGTCTTATGGAAATATTTTTACTACCAGGTGCCGGGTTCGAACCCCAGTCAGACCACTCTATTTCTTTCATACTATATCCACACACACACATTCTTAAATTCAATCGATTTCTTATTTATTTCTCAATTTTTAATTATTTTCTTAATTAACTCCCTAATTAATTTCTTAATTAACTCCCTAATTAATTTCCTAATAACTCACAAACAATAGCATGCTTTTTTCATTCTACCGAAAACATGTCTTTAGAACCATCATCACTCATTAATTTTTTAATTAAATTTCTTCATTAACACCCTCATCATCTTTTACGATTAAGTTAGAGGATGTCTCAAGGTCAACGCCAACCCATCTAGACCCCTCAGGGGGTGGTGCGGCACCCGCACGACTTGCCGGTGCCTCAGTGCCTCACCCTCCTGCGCCAGAACCGGTGTTTCTTATCTACTTACGTTTGTAGTAATTAATTTATAAACTTAGCGCTTCACTTACTTTTATAAACGTGCTTAGAATATATTGTCAAAATGCCCTAAAGTAAAATCGAAGGGAAAAAAATAAAAAATAGTTAAAATTCTAGAGGGGAAAAAAAATAATTTTTTAACAGTTTTTCAGAAATTTTTAGTCATATATACCCTTAGAAAGAAAAACACTGGATGAGTCATAAACACATGCGCACAAAACATCTATATAAATACGTTTGTAGTGAATAATTTATAAACTTAGAGTCACTTACTTTTATGAATTTTCTTAGAATATATTGTCAAAATGCCTTGAAGTAAATTCGCGGGGGAAAATAAAAAATTAGTTAAAATTCTCGAGAGGAAAAAAAATTAATAAATTTATTTTTTTAACAGTTTTTCAGAAATTTTTAGCCGTATATACCTTTAGAAAGAAGCACACTGGATGAGTCAAAAAGACATACGCACAAAATCTATACTATTATATTAAGAGCAAAACTTTGTTTGTGGAGGGTAAATCTTTGAAACTGCTGAACTGATTTAAAAACTTCTTTCACTGATCAAAAGCTACACTATCCCTGAGTGCTATAGGCTGTATTTAATTTTGATAAAATAAATTTTAGTTCAAAATTTGAGTATTTTAATTAAAATCCCCATAAAAGCCATAATAGAAATGGATATAATGAAATATTAAAATAATTAGCTGCTGCCAACATAAAACAAACTTTTACATGTTCATTTTGTTTTTTAAATATCTTGACATGAAAAGAAAAGAAATATATTTGCACGTGAATTAAATTGAAATTCATATAAAGCTTTGTGAAATGTTAAACTTACACGTTAAATCTGACGTCATTATAGATTTAAAAGTATTTATTTTCTAATAATATAATTTGATACTAGCAGGCTTTGCCCGCTTCGCTGGACATTAAACTTAAATGAGTTGTCAAAATGCCATATCTTTATTAATAACCTAAGTTCTCGCTGTGATTGGTAGAGGTTTTCTCGCTCCCAATGTGAGGAGTCTGGGTCCCCACTGTCTTCGGCACAACTTACCCACTTCTTACTTCCCCACCCTCAGCGGGCGAGTTCGAAGTTTTGCAAAATCCCACTAATGTACATAATGCGTATACTTAATCAATATCCAGCACACACCAAAATTCGCCATTCTAAAGATAATTCAAAGCGAATTCAAACGGAAAAACATGTTTTTACACATGTTTATTGCGCTCCGACTCCGAGAAGGGGGGGGGGGATTTCGAATTTCGTGAAATGCAGTTGCAATAAGTGCCAGATGCATACAAACAATTTACGTACCAAATTTCGTGACCACAGAAGTCTTTAATAGACAGTATTATAAATAAATAAATACCAAAAGCACAGCTTTAATATGGGACCCCTTTGGTGACTTTAAATATTTTAAGCCATTTTTGCGATGAACTGAATTAGCTATCTCAATTGTGCAATTAAAGATCTTGGCGAGAAACGTCCGAGCTACTTCGGTGCCGAATTTCAAATTTTGCCAAAGGGATCCAATACTAAAGCTGTTCCATATCGAATCTGGATTGAAAACGGAAAAAAGGTAAAATAAATTAGAAATATCAGACCTATATTTATAAATTTGATGCCGAATGAAAGGGGCGATTTTGCTGAATCCAGGCGTTCAAACAGTTTTTCGATGCGACAATTAGATTTTTAAAAAATAACTAAAGTATGAAATTTAAGTGGCAACGGAAAAACGGATAAAGGGAAAAATAAATTAGAAATATCAGACCTATCATTACAAATTCAGTACCAAATGAAAGAGGTGATTTTTCTGAATCCTGGGGTGTAAACAGTTTTTCGATACGACAATTAGATTTTATAAAATTAACTAAAGTATGAAACTTAGATGGCAACACTTCATTTCAATCTTTTCATAATTTGTAGTGAAAATCACGCGAATACAAAAGTCTTTAACTTAATAATTTATTTTTATAATTTATTTTTTCATTCAAAGCATTTTAGTGAAAAAATATTTATGGCGCATGCGCAGGCGTTTTTTACACACAATTTAAACACTAATCATAATTTTGAAAATTTCTATAGATATAATTTCAAGATGGGTGAAGACCTAAGTTTCTGCCAAGCGCCGTTGAATTCCGTCCAGCCGTTCTCGAGTGATGCCCGGACAAACATGTTTTAGTCTTTTACCCCCTAGGGGGGAAACGGGGGGGAATTTCTGAAAAGTTGATAGATATAATTTTAAGTTGGGTGAAGACCTAAATTCCTGCCAAGCGTCGTTGAATTCCGTCCAGCCGTTCTCAAGTGATGCCCGGACAAAAAAGCGACATTCGGACACGATGACACACACACACACAGGCAAAATTTTCTGAAGTCATTTTCGGCTTTCATGGGGTGTAAAACGTGAAGATATCGCAAAATTTTTCGATTCCGACAAATTTACAGACAAAACTCTGATTTTATTAATATAGATGATATAATATAATGATGTAAGCATTAATGTTTAAACTGATGTGTGTAAACGAAAATGGAATTTAAAAATAAATAAATTAATTAATTAAATTAAATTAAATTAGAAATTCAAGCTTCTAAACTTTTATTAAATTATTTATTTTAATTTATAATTGTTGCCAAAAAAATTTACGAGTTTATTTTTCGACATATAATAAAATATATTTTCACGCGAATAATAATATAAAAAGTGAATTAAAAAAATATCATCTACATTTCATTGTGCATTTTTTAAAAGAATAATTGAGAAGTTGAAATTTATTTGGCGACTATTTTTAGCAACTAACAGTTATGACAAGTAGCTCAATATACATAGCGCATACAGCCATTACTGAAATGCAAATAGCATTTAATTATTTGAGTTACATTATGTTGATTAGAAAACTATTTAATCTATCGATGTTCTATATTAATGTATAAAGAGGAAAAGTTTATATGTATATGTAGAGAACGATCACTAGAACTAAAAAGCCGATTTCTTTTTCTTTCTTTTTTTTTTTTCTCTCTCTCTCTCTCTAATCAAAAGTTACACTGTCTCTAAATGCTAGAGGCTATAATAAATTTTGTTAAAATAAATTTTTAATTCAAATTTTCAATATTTTAATTGAAAAGAAAGCATAGATTTGATATCTGTCGTCCTTGGCGATTTTGTATTTGGCGATCGAAAACGTAATAAGAAAATCTGTATATTTTCGTATTAACGGCCCTCTTCACTTACCGTCGCCGGAAGCCCGAGCCAATGTTATTCTATGGGGAAATTTTCTGTACAAATAACTTATTAACTAATACATATTTTTAAATTCTGTTTTCACATTCAGAAAATTCTCAACTGTTAAACTGACGGACCTTTTTTAAAAATGTATTTTTTTAATTTTTAATATTTTATTTTGAAATTGCACAATGAAAAAATTTCACATATTGAAAATTCGTATTTTGCATCTTCAAAAAAAAATATATATATATAAAAAAATAATAATAATTTTTTTAAAAAGTTCCGTCAATTTAACAGCTGGGAATTTTCAGAATGGGAAAACAGAATTTAAAAATATGTATTAGTTAATAAGTTATTTGTAAAGAAAAATTTCCCATAGAATAACATTAGCTTCGGCTTCCGGCGACGGTGAGTGAAGAGGGCCCTTAAATACGAGATCTATGTTTTCACTTCAATTACCCTACTACCTTAGGTAGTGGAAGTATTGTATTCGGTCCAAAAATTCGATATAGAGTTTCACCTGATTTACATGTTTTAAGGCCTGTTGAGTCCAAAAAAGTAGTTTTTGGCAATTGATCAGTGTGTGTGTATGAGTGTACGTATGTTTGGAATCTTCTGGCTGTCATATCTCCAAAACTAATAAAGATAGAACTACGAATCTTCACAATTGATTCAGGTCTGTTGTACAGATAAATTTTCCAAATTTTTGTGAAAATTGCAAAACCGGAATTGGGTCATCGAAAACCGGAAATGGGACAGTAAGTAAGCCCGTATCTCAAAAACAGCTCTAACGATTTTCTTCAAAGTTGCTATATAAACAACCTATTAGATGCCCTTTTGAATGATATAGTTGGTTAGTTCAGGAAAATTGATAGGCGTCCTCTATAAACAGCTGAATTTCAGATCTCGCAAATGCGTTCCTTTAAAAACGCCTGTACGGATTTTTTCGAACTCGCCATGTTAACTTCCTGTTAAATATCCTTTTGTATGTAATTATTGTTTTTAGGTCAATAATTGAGTATGATAAGTTTTGATAAAAGTTGGTATCTCCAAAACGGCTCTAACGTTTTCTTGAAAATTGTTTCATTAATCCAAGCAACAATGCTTGGACGAAACGTCGTGATGTTCTTTTTAACTGTATACTGTAAACTTTTAAACTAAGTCTTTTGACTTGGATTTTAACGTGTAAAGTGCTGTGTCTTATATGTTTTATCAATTCATTAATCCAATTTAGATAACCTTTCTCAATATTGCGTGCTTATTACAGGAATATTAACGGTCATCATGATTAGGTAGTTCAGTTTTAGATCTCGGAAATTCGTGTTTAAAAAAATAATTATGTATTTTTTTTTCCACCTTAATTTTTAACTCGCTATGTAAACTCTGTTGTATGTGTCTTTATACGTGTATCAAGTTTCTCTTACTGGAAAATCTCAAAAAATGCATATAATATCTCCAAAAAATTGTATATAATACGTGCAATAGTGGGTAATGGAAGTCGTGTGGTTGTTTCACACCAGATTCTGTAATAGTATATATTGTACGAATATTCTTTCATATTATTGATTTCTCCCTTAATATACATTATTAAAATGACCATCAATTATCGGAAAAGTTAAATATATTTGCGAGATGAACAAACAAATAATAATTAAAGATATTATGACGTCAATTTTATCAAAAACATTTTCATGTCATAGATTTATTTTTCAATATTTTTTATTCATGAGTAAAGAAATGTTTCTTTTTATGAAATAAATAAATAACATTAAGTAAAAATTGCCAACATTTAACAACTAATTAAAAAAAAAATATTTGTAAAATTATATTTTAACTTTTCAGTTAATAATATTGCCTGACTATAACATATAAACTGATATATTTCTTGATTTTTTACATGTCAATCCATCTTTAACTAAAATTTGTTCATCCGTGCGAAGCCGGACGGGTCAGCTAGTATCTATATAAATAGTTCACTTTTATATATTGAAAATAATTAATATTTATTGTTATGATTATTATTGTTTTTAACAAATGAATTGCAGGGTAAGAAATAAATATTTCATTTATAATAATATTAAAACTGATTATGATATTACTAAATCTAAATTAATATACATATATATATATTCAACAAATACTATAAAAATACTACATAAGTATAAACTGGTGCGGCAAAATTCTTTATCACAGTTTAAAATAAACTGAACAAAATATTTTATAGTTTTTAAATGATATTTTGCATTTTTGTGGAAAGCAACTTTAATGATTTAATTCATAAATACAATAGAAGGTAAATATTTTTAAAAATGTTTTCTGCATTAACTTTTACTTATAATGTAAAATCTTATCCTATTATTTAAAAACAAAAATGTTCCATAAATTTAATTGTGTGTTATTAAAAACAATGAAACTGATTAAATAATAATAATAAAAAAAAGGGAAAGGAAAAGAAAGAAAGAAAACAGAAAAAAAAAAAAAAAATGTAACCTATATATTGGAAGAAAATTTCTTAAACTTAATTATTTACTTATAAGAATTTTAATACGGTTTCAATTCATCTTTTTGTATAACATTAATAAAAGAAATTAATTGTTTTTGTGTACAAAATTGTTAATGATAAATTTATTTATTGTAAAAGAAAAATAAATAGGAGTTTGGTTAAAAACTTTTTTTTTTCAATTCCTACTATTAGTTCACTCTCCCTATATCTTGTACAAATCTCGCAATCGATTTTTAACAAACTTCCCGACTAGCTAGAAATTCGAAACTTTCAGGATTGCTCAGAACACGGAGGCAACACAATACTTCGAAGTCCGATTTTCGAATTTTTTATTAGTTTTCTTATAATTAATTAAAATATGAAAATAATAACATCCTAATAGCGTTAAACTAGACATTAAAATATTAGCTATAGTTTAATTGTTGCCAAAAAAAAAAAAAAAAAAAAAATACGAGTTCATTTTCTTTCGACATAAAAATAAATACATTTCATTAAATGTGAACGTTAAAAAATTATAAAAAGTTAAATTATGCATATCACAAAAATTGAAGTCGTTATCATTTTAAAATTTTTATGCACATTCATAAGAGCTCTATGATTCATCAGAAATTTTAAAACATGGTATATAAAAAGTTTTTTTTTATCTTATAATTATTTTTATTTCATTTTTCACGCGCGCTTTTTATTTCCTATCCAAAATTATTTTTAAATTTTTTTTTCGATTGTGTTTGTAAGTAGGAATTGACTTAATTTTCCTTTTTATTTATTACTTGTTTAATTTTAACTAAACAATAGCATAGCTTACTATGACCATCTTTGTACATTTTTGCATGAGTCATCTTGCATGGCAGCATACGTGTGACTCATTATATATGATTAAAATATTACGTTAAATAATATTAAATGATTAAATTTTACTACATTATGTAAACTATGAAGAATACCATATTACTTTAATTTTTATGTAAACTAAGAAGAAAAAAATGACTGGAGTTCTGATATTTGTAAAAATGTTTGTATAATAAACTTTGACGAAATTTTTTCAAAAAACTTTTACTGTGAAAGAAAATTTGATCTGATTTTGGTTAAAACATTTATTTTATAATTAAAATAAATAAATAAATAAACAAATAAAATGTTTTTACGTATGAAAGATTATTATAACTAAACTAGTTATGTAAACAAGTATTCCTTACTGCAGCTAATTCCAACTTGCAAAATTTTAAACCGCATGTATTAAAATCGTCGAAATCTATTAATTAAGGTTTATAGTTCATACTTAAATATGGGGAGGGGGGGGAATCTATAAGTTTTCCATGCAGTTTTCAAGAAAATATTAGCGGCTGTATGACGTCCTGTTATTTCCGATTGTGATAGAAATTCACGTATAAATCATTGTTTACATGTGCATTTTTTCACAATACTTAATCATTTGAATATCGATATAAAGTTTATATATAAATATATATATATATATATATATATATATTATGTAATAAAATAAATTAATTAATTAATAAAAAAAATTAACCTCAATTTTAATTACATATTGCATTGAGTTCTTTTATTAACTCTAAATTGGATTTTAAATTATAGCATTTGATTGGATTTTATTCAGCACACACACACACACACAAAAAGTTTTAGGGTCATTACTTTTTCTACACTCCAAAAGATGGCGCTACTTACTCATTAGTTTGATTTTATGTTTCAACAAAATGACATTCTTGAGTTTCCGAATTTTCGTAATTCAAATTAATCTCAATTTTTAATCAAAATTTAATTTTAAATTATCATTTTTAGTTTAATTATTAAAAATAGCACAGTTCACTCAACTTTATCGTTCAGTTGACAAATACAATTCCAAAAATAAGTTAATCGTTCAGTTATTTAATACGATTCCAAAATCAACTGTGACTTTAACTGTATACTGCCACATGTATGTTTAGTGATCAAGCTACTTATACTAGTTTCACGTGCAATATATGTTAAACTTTAGTTTTATTAATTATTACTGGTAATTCATTTAACGATTATTATTAGTATTTCAATTAATAATTTTGAAATTGCTGCTTGAATTTAAATAATTTTGATTTTCATTTGTTTTTTACATATTATTCTTTATCTTTCAGTTCAATCTTTTCCTTTTTTGGGGTGTTATTGGGTATAACTTGTTGTAAATGTTCAGCAATTTGCATACAACAAGACAGAAATAACACCCAATTTACATGCAATATTCATTCTATACCCTTGAAAATGTAATGAATTTGCATGTTTCAATTTAAGGTTGCTTGATATTCGTAATCTTTTTTTGTATTTTTTCTGTTCCGTCTTATTCAATGTTTCTTGTTTTCATCTATTCAATGTTTGAAAAGGTTTTTAATATATATATATAAATGAGAGAAAGAAAATATTATTTTTTCCAGGTTTTACAATCAAATTTTCCATAATTTTAATAAAAATTTTTTTACTTTCACGGATTTTTTTTTTTTTTTTTTTTTTTTTTTTTTTTTTTTTACCGAAATCCAAATTTTCTGGATATTTCAGGTTTACCCTGATGCGTATGAACCTTAATGAATGAATTGTTTTTAAAAATATTTAAAAAAATAATAATGATTAAAAAAAAAAAAAAAAAATCTTTCTAATATTTCAAACAAACGTCTTAATTAAAATTTCAGATTATATCCTCTGAATTTTTAGAAGACATATAGAAAGTGAGCATTAAACAAGAAATTTCTAAAATCTCATAAAACATTTAAGAACAGAAAAAGTTTATTACTGTTATCATTATTATTTTTCCAGTTTTTCGTTGCACCTCTTCACTCTTCAATGCATCTCATTGGCAATTTTTCTAGTTCTCTGATGTGTGGGTAGTCACTGAACCTATAGCTTCTTTGATACATGCACGAAGTTTTTTATATATATATATATATATATATAAAATTAGTTACAATTTTAAAAAGTAGAAAAAAAAGTAAAGTAAAGCGAGATCAGAAGAAGAAAAAAAAAACCTTTTGATATGTTATGATTTGAAACATTTTTATGCATAGACATTTTATACTACAGCGTATTTTATTTTAGCAGTTCATTATATATATACATATGTAGGATATTTTTTTTTATAATGACCTCATTGACAATAAATAGATTATCCTCAACTCAAGAAACTATACAATATATTACCATACCATAAACTCCAGATACTAAGAGTTGCACGAGTGATATAAAAAAAGTAAACATAATAGAAGTTCTATTATTTTTGATATATAAAAGAATGTTGCAATGTAAAAATATAACGTATTTATTATTAAATTATGTGTGAATAAAAATTGCTATATGAACAAGATATTCAGTAACTCTACCATTTTTTTTTTTTTCTTATTTTTTACCTCGCTATATGTAAGCTTCGTTTTATATGTTTTTACATGTGGGTAAAATTTCTCTTACTGGAAATATTTTAGGTTTCTACTTCTTTAAGTCACTTTTATATCTTCTGATCACATTATCTCAAAACAATCTGGCGTGAAACAACCACACGACTTCCATTACCTACTTTTACACCCATTATATGCATTTTTTAGAAATAATGTGGTTAGCGAAGACATAAAATTGACCTAACGAAGTAGACACCAAACAAATTTCCTATAAGAGAAGGCTAATATATATATATATATATGTATATATAATAAAGATGATCTATTAAGCATAGTAGAAGCCAAGCAACAGATACAAGATCACTGAAAAACCAATGACATCAAAATTTATGAAAAAATAATTTAAGAAACTTAAGATAGGAAGGAAAAAGACAGGCGGCAAGACTTGTGACTTGCCTGTCCATACAAAAAACCCTTAACGGGTTAAAAGTTTGTGACGCAGCACTGTACTTTATGGCTATAAGAATCAGAAATACGGGTCTTAAAAATAATGATATCAAATTTTCAGTGACGCTTTGTTATTAATTAAAAAATACAGAGATTTTCTTATTTGAATTTGCTTTTTTCTTCTATTTATTTTTACCGTGTAAACATTATTTTCAACATAAAATAATATATAACATTTACTCTCTGATACCTTTTCATCGACATCTCTTATAATATCAAAATATGTGTTTTAAAAGAAATGATATGAAATTCCATCAACGCAGTGATGTTACACAAAATGATTTGTAATTAAATTCCAATGCAATTATTTTGTTTTGCATATTAAAGTATATTTTCACACTGATATATTACTTTTAATTTTCAAATACGCTGTTAAATATATCACTTTCATTAAGTTTATATTATGTACTGAAATGTATTTATTTCAATGAATTATTTTATCTTTTGCGTCCCGCCATCCAAAACTATAACTAAAAATTTCATAAATGTTTTCGCTGCAGCACACTATCTATTTGTATGCATTTTCAATTAATTTGGATAAGATGGCACAAAATAAACATTTCCATAAATTTTACTTACAGTTTTGGATAGCGTAACGCAAAAGATAAAATAATTCATTGAAATAAATATATTTCAGATACAAGATCACTGATTCAGATACATAATATAAGCTTAATGAAAGTGATATATTTGACAGCGTATTTGAAAATTAAAAGCAATATATCAGTGTGCAAATATACTTTAATATATAAAACAAAATAATTGCAGTGAAATTTTAAAAACAAATCATTTAATGTAACACCACTGCGTTACTGGAATTTCATATAATTTCTTTTAAAACACATGCTTTCATAGTATAAGAGATGTGAATGGAAAGGTATCAATGAGTAAATGCTATATATTATTTTATGTTGAAAATAACGTTTACACTGTAAATATAAATAAAAGGAAAAAGGAAATTCAAATAAGAAAATCTATGTATAATTTAATTAATATCAAAGCGTCACTGAAAATTTGATATCATTATTTTTACCCGTATTTCTAATTCTTATAGCCATAAAGTACAGTGCTGCGTCACAAACTTATAACCCGTTAAGGGTTTTTTGTATTGATATATATTCAAGAATTTCGATTTCATGGACCTCATATTACAACAGAATGGATAACAAGAATGCTGAAGAATGTAATGGTATAAAAGCAGTCTGTTGGAAGATTTTAAACAATAATGTGTATGTTATAACAGGTAATTTTTGCTGCTCGAATGTGCCAATTGAATAATAATGTTAGAATTATAACGCCTGTATTAGGCACACCAGTAGAACTAACAGATTTATCAAACATTAATGGTATGACTGTAATTTAAATTGTGAATTAAAATTTTGATTGCTTTCTTAACCTTTTCGTTTTAATATTATTGTAAATTCACTATGTGAACTGATGACGGACCATCTTCGTTGCTTTAATATGTTTAATTTGTACGATCACATACATCAATTATTTACACTATATACAGCGAAGAAATATAAGATTCATAATAGGTAGAACATGAAATAATAACTGTGGGCGTCAATAAATTTAAAAGTTCTTTCTTGCCCACGTCTGTTGTACTTGGCTTCTCATGGCCTTCTGCCAAAAAAAGAAAAAAGCCTTCTTTCGGAGCGGAGATGCATAAGTGGTGCGCATGCGCCAACAATTATTTTCAGTATTCTTGTTTGCAAATAAAATGCATTCTTGTTATAAAAAAAAAAAAACTGGATGATTCTTTCAGTTAAGGATTCTTTATGGCCATCTCAGCCAACTAATATAACCTGTGGGCCTGATTTCAGGTCTTCCATAATGTCAATTAACAGTTTCTCTCTAATGTTTTTTAGCACAATTTTCTCTAAAACAGTTATTAACTGTACCAGTTTTCTGTAGGGAAAAAGAAGATTTCCCCTGGTTTTCAAACTTATCAATTTATAAAGTTCTTCATTTTTTGTGTTCTCATCAATATCCCTTGTGATAAGGGAATGGCTACAATTCTCACAAGAAGAAAATTTACTGATTCTGCGAGCCACATAACCTGTAAAAAGAATAAAATAAAAAAAGTCAAAAAACTTTTAAAAATACAGATAAAAAATTAAATACCGTAATTTCACGTGTATAATCCGCGGGTAATCTATAAAAAATTAAAATTGCTATTAAAATAATAGTAGTTAGAATTGAAATTATACACGACGACTGCTGTCCATGTAATTTTAGAAGTGCGGGATATCTTCTAGTGCAGGTATAATTTCTGTTATTGTTATTTTTAAGAAATTTTTTTTTATGTTGCGAGTTATATTCCGCCACAGGTTATTTACGTGAAATTACGGTAACAGTACAAAAAATGTTTGAGAAATTTTCAATGCAAATTGCCAATTTACAAACTGAATTTTATACCTGTAACATGTCCTAAGATAAAATCTGATGATGTTACAAAATCGTAGGAATGATCCTAAAACAACTCCAGAGCGTTTGGTAGAACTTCCTCAGTTAATCCCCTGTCTATGATATCATCTAACAACTTCTTAAAATTAGATGAATCTGGCTCCAAATTCGTAGTTAGGTCATTCATGTCCAGTAAAGTTCTTAACATTTCAGGACCTTGAACAGATGATCCCCTAGGGGTTTTTACAAGGGAACACGTACTGAGAAGTCTATACAGCTGGAGGAAGGTTTTCGGATCAGGGTGATCATTAGATCCACATGCATGCCTCATCATACTAAAGAACCTCTAGATAAAGAAAAGGGGAAAAAAATATATATATAAATATATATGTGTGTGTGTGTATGTAAGTAACAGAAAATGGAAGTGATATTTGGTGCAAATATGTTTTAGCCCACTGCTTGGCAAATTTTAAAATTTGTCAATTTGCATTTCTGAGGAGCATCTCTGGAATTACAATATCTGCCAGTGGCATGTATGTACGCTTCACAAACATCAGAAGCAAGAAAGAAAAAAAAAAAAAAAAAACTTTACTGGATACCCCTGTGAATGAATGAATTTAACAAAATGCATGAGATTTAGTTTTGTAGCAATTACTAATGCACATGTATATATACTTCATGTTAACTTAAATAAATAAATATATATATATATATATGAAATATAAGAGATAAAAAGAAGTAAGAATTAAATTAATATTTTTATATTATAAATTATTAATTTCATGTTTTCAGGGTATTCTGTTTATACTTCAAAGTAATATTGCAAAATAAATTAAAGGAGATTTCATATTAAGGCTGTAAGATTAAAAGCATAAAAAATAACGAACGGAAATTGCAATCGCGATCATTTGAAATAAATAAGTTAATCATGTTAAGTATTTTAATATCTGGAAATATCCTACAAATAATATTTAGTAAACAATAGCAGGCGCCGGAAAGATTCAATTTAAAAGAATAAAATATTTATGATTCTAAATTAAGGGTTGATTACTTAATGTCAAAAAGAGAGCAATAAATAATTGTATTAATGACATGGCGAATTGGCAAATTTGGCGGGTTACAGGCTGTCTGGGAAAAACGGAAGTACAACCAATAAGACCTGTTATTATTAAAAGGATAGCCAATTAGAGAAAAGGGGATGGAATTAGAACTACGCCAAATTACACCAAAAATTAAGGGTATAAAACACGAAACTTGAAAAAATTAGAGAGAGTTTTTTAGAGATATTTGAACTATGATCGGCTAGAAAGATTTTAACTACTGATTAAGCCGGCCTCGGGGCCCGGTCCCGAGGTCCGGAAAAGCTTCGGCAAGTTTCGATAATATATATATATACATATATGTGTATGTGTGTGCATATATATTCATTCGATACACTTAACTCAATCTGCATGAATCTTAAAAATGCATGAAATTTAATTTTGCAGCAATCATATGCAGGAAAATGTTCAGTCGTTACACAATTTCAAAATATCGAGGTTGCCACATTTCAGAAATCTGTCATTACACAGCTACAAAATCAAGATTGCAAAATGTTTATCAACAATCCAAAAATAGTCTTCCAAGCAGTGGGATAAATTATACTTCCCTCTATCAAATGGAATTGACAGGAACCAGTTAAATACTGTACACATTTAAATATATATACGTTAATAACCTCCAGAGAGTCTTGATTCAATCGTGAAGTCATGAGGTAAGAAAAACCACACTAATTCCCTAGAAAATCCATAATCCCTAGAGTGGCCTTTAAAGTGACTTTGAGTCCTATGCATATGTGGATTTAGGGATGAAGCAATAATTATTTCCTATGGAGAACTTTTCCCATTCTTCTAAGAATTCAAGAAAATCCTGATAGCCTACAAATTGGGAAAAAAAAAAAAAAAAAAAAAAAAAAAAAAAAAAGAAAAAGAAAGAAATTAAAAAGAGAGAGGCAAAATTTTAGTACATTTTATAATTTTGGAGGGTTGCAGAAGCAGTCCCTCCTCGTAGGTTGGTTTCACAGAAGAAAAAAAAAAGTAAATATAAATAAATATAAAAATAAATACTTTATAAATAAATAAAAATTTACTTTTTCTTCAGAAGAATTCAGTTTCAGAACCTCAAAGGGTGTTCTTGAATTCATAGCTCGAATCCCAGAATTTATCAATTGAATGATTGTTATGCATGGCCCACAATTTTCTAGTGCACAGTGCTCATCTTTGTATGCTTCCATAGCTGATGCAACACAGGTACTAAAAAAACTAACAGATATAAGTATTAGTTACACAATGAATATTGATTTAGATGAATTATTAAATACCAAATGTAAATCCCAGTTGTAGCCGCTTATGCTGCTGCCCAATATATGTCAACTGAAATTAAAATTTACGAGCCAACACTTTAGAAATATTACAAATAAAGCACTACAAAACTGGCATTTAAAAATAATAAGTGCAAAACTTTGAGTAAAATCCATAAAATGCAAGAACTTACAACAACTGTTTCGGATCATAAGAACACATGACCTTTCGTCAGGCAAACAAGGTAAGCACAAGTGCAGCATGTTTTGCCACTTTATTTGCAGTATTCATGCCTACTTTGTTCATCTGATGAAGGGCCATGTCTTCTTTCAGCTCGAAACAATAGTTGTGAGTTCCTGCATTTCATGGTAATTATTTAAAGTTTTATATTTATCACTCGAGATATATAAATAGCTTTTAAGCTATTTATTAAAAATGAACAAAAATATGGTAGACTCTTAGAAATCTGCAAACACCACAAATCCACACATTATATGTAAACCGTGAATTTTATAATGTAGTTTTTAAGGAAAAAATCCGGACAGAACTTATTTTAATGCTAATTTTTAGAAACTGAATCTAATGAAATAAGGAAAGATAATTAAGTCTTGGTGTTGGTGTTTGGGATAAAAGCCGAATGACTATATATGGGTCCTAGGCCTAGAGCAGTGTGCCGCTGTTGGGGTCTTTCTAAGGGGTCGTAGCCTGTATTTACTTGAGTTCTAAAGAAAACCACGGTAAACTCTGAGCTGATATGTTGATAAGTACTACCTGAGATTGAACCCGGCACTTCCTGTCTAGCAGCTTTGAGCACAGCAGCACTCGGCCACTGGTAGGGCAAAGATCTTGGAGATAAGTACCTAATTTTTTTTTTTTTTTTTTTTTTTTTTTTTTTTGACACAGTGTTTGTATTTGTGCTAAACAAAAAATAACAAAGATTGAAAGATTGCAAAATAAAAAAAAATTAAGAGGGAAAAGAAAAAAAACTGTACTTTGATCTGTATTTCTAAATTGCAATAAAATATATACGCTTATAATACACAACTCTATATTTTATCAGAAACTTATATGCTTAAATTTTGTATTTTGCTTTATGGGATATTAACTTGTCAAATGAAAAATTATATATGTGTGTGTATATATAATATTGTTTTTATTGCATTTATTACTCTTTAAATGCCTTAATTTATTATTATTATAGTACAAATATCTTATATATTTTACATGCTTACTCATATCACTATTGTTTATAATGCATCAAAGCATTAACATTCTAGTTCAGAAATACCAAAATAAATAAATAAATAAATAAAAAGATAGCTGAAATCTACAAAATTCTGAAATACGTACAGTCTCTGGTCACAAGCTGTGTGGTTTTTTGGGAGTGTACTGTATATGATCTTTAAATAGCAGAACATTTCACCAGAGTAAATATTAGATTAATTATTATTATATACTTCAGCTTTTCATTATTTGGTTTTAGTGATCACAATTAAAAAAAAATTTATTATTTTACTTTTATATAAAATGTAATATAATATTATTTTTTTTTTTTTTTTTGTGAGTACAATTATTTAGTTCAAGTAATTTTTTTCTCATTACTTTTGACACAGACCTTGCGTGTCACTGAAATTCCAATCTACATTACTGAGCCACCAGTTTTTCCTTGCTGATATGTTAGAAATGTGTAGAAAATTCATTTACATTGCTTTTGGGACAGATGAACAGTGATACACATTACATTCCTAATAAACAAGCATTGTGAATTGCACTTTGAAAATTAAGTTTAAATTTTCTTTTAAAATTGGTTTAAAAAGAAAAAAAAAGAAAGAAACCTCAAATGCCATGGGAACATTCATCTTTTGAAAAATCTGGGGATAAATGGTCTACATAGAAAGAGAAGGACATGCCTTTAGGTTAAAACTTTTAGGGTTGTCCATTTAAACAATTGCTTCCCAAAATTTCGTGTTGATTTCGCCAAGGTGAGTCTAAAAAATAGGGATAAAACAATAAATAATAAGCATGCAAACATGCAATATAAAATAAAATATTTCAAACTTTTATCAATGAAAAATTTTTTACCGTGAGCTGCTTTTTGGGGGAGATAGAATTCCTCAAATTTTTAATGAGGTGGGGAAAGTCTGATATGAACCATAATTTACGATTCATATCGACCACATGTGGACAACTGATATTTTGTCAACAACTGATATATATACCGAAGTGAGTCCACATACTTCTATTCCATGTGGCTCCATCGCTCACAACTGCATCAACGAAAAAGCCTGATCTTTCTAATAAAATGATGCATTCTATTACAAGATGATGCAGCACTTTTCCGGGTGCAGCTCCTTTGCTCAAAAAGCAAGCCAATGCTTGAACCCATTTACTTTGAAAAGGCTGAAACATAAAAATAAGAGCATGATCTCCAAACTCTTGTTTCTGTTCAGCAGGAGTAAACTGCCCGAGATACATCCTCGGTCCACATACTCCTATTCCATGTGGCTCCATCGCTCACAACTGCATCAACGGAAAAGTCTGATCTTTCTAATAAAATGATGCATTCTATTACAAGATGATGCAGCACTTTTCCGGGTGCAACTCCTTTGCTCAAAAAGCAAGTCAATGCTTGAATCCATTTACCTTGAAAAGGCTGAAACATAAAAATAAGAGCATGATCTCCAAGCTCTTGTTTCTGTTCAGCAGGAGTAAACTGCCCGAGATCTGTAAATCCTTGTATCATCGTTTCCTTATTGAAATGAGCAGATTTTGTTAATTTCATTTCATCAATAAGTATCACACCTATAGTTAATAAAATAAAAGTAGCAATTAAAACTTATTTCCAATTTGTAATTATTAAACATAATTCTGTACTGATAAGTATAAAGGATTTAAGTCCAAAAATGTCGATTTTGAGTTAAGTACATAGTCAGACGCAGAAAAAAATTCTCTATCCATTTGTATAAAGGATTTAAATCCATGTCATTTAGTCTTTGAGTCCATTGGTAAAAATAGATTCAAGTTAGAAATTTAGCATTCATTTATGGTATAAAATATTTAATTCAATTTTTTCCCTTTATTAAATGAAGATTGATAATCACTGAACGGTATAAAGGGTATAAATCAACCTAATCCCTTTTTCCTAATCGATTCTTCTGATTAGTTTTTAGTTAGTTTAACTTTATTTTTCGTCTCCTGAAAAATCAAGAATAAGGACTTAAATTCTTTATACATATCAGTACAGAATTATTATCAATGAATAAAGTTACCTCTGCATTGAGAAACCTTCATGACTGATGCTTTTTTTTAGGCACTCAAAAGTGCTTGACTGAAAGCCATAACAGCCTTTTACTTGTTTTACGTATCTTTGCAGAGTGGATAAACAAGGCAATAAAAGGATTTTTTGCTCCAGTAGATGCATGTAGGCTTTCTTGCTCTTAATACGCAAAAGTAAACATTCGTAGATCCAGGCTACGGAGTATCTCAGGCATTTCCTATTTTTCACCTTGGCTGCTTGTACACAAGCAAGAATTGCTTCCTGTTGCTGCTCAGGTAAGGTGGAGATAGCCTGCCTCAGAAAATTCTCTTTTACTTTTGCACAAGAGAGCCTTGCATTTTTTATCTCCTTTTTCAGCATGGATACCTACAAGAAATTTTATAGTTTCAGGACAATTACTGACCATAAAGGGCATGAAACACTGAAATTCTAATTTCGTTACATTATCGAAAATTTTAACCTTTATAATAAAATTTACCTTATTTTGCAAGCGGGCATGTCTTTTCCATGCATTTCTCTTCTACTGAAGAAATGTTAAAACGAGTAAACAAAATTTCAGACAGAGTCTGTAGCAGCTTTCTCTCTCTATTGTGCACTTTACTGCTTTCATTGCATTTGTCACAATAATCATTCTTGAGTACAGTAACAAACCCCAAACAGCTACTGTACCTGAAAAGAGTAAAATGAATAGTCCTAAATATAAATTATCTCAAAAAAAAAAAAAAAAAAAAAAAAAAAAAGAGTTAAATTGAATACGTGTCATTTATTAATTATATTAAAAACACGTAAAATTGAATTTTATTTAAAAGATGTTAAAAAATTTATCCAAAGCTTTTTGCTTTTAAATAGTAAAGTCCTAAATATCTTTGCTCATGAAAAAATTTTGAATTTAAGAGAATTCATGCTTTTTAATTTAAGAGAATTCATGAAATTTTTTTTATTTTAATTACTCATTCTTAAAAATCATGTGATTATTATTATTATATTTTAAGATATAATAGGTAATTTATTTTGTCTTGCCAAGAATGAAGGCTTTTGCAAATAACTAGGTTATCAACATCAGCAAGGAGATCACTAATGCTTTGTGCGTCTATGTTCCCACCAGAATTTGGCCAATCAATTTCCTTATTATCAATTAAAACCTGTTAGACAAAATTTGCATAAGCCTTTTATGAGTAATTGTATGGATTAATCCATTTTTCTTTCTTTAATTCTGTTTAAATAAAGTAATAGGGAAATTATCTGTCTTCAAATGGCAATTTAAATTTTACAAAAAAGAAAAAAAAAATGACTTGGTCTATCAAGAGTGATAAACGACAAGAGTCAGACATTACAATATTAAGTGAATAAAACAAAGCTGTATAATAATATAATTATTATTATTTTCATAAATTTTACAACTTAAGAGTTTAAATTTTCTAATAAATAATAAAAAGAATAATAGTTTAATTTAAATGAATACTAAAACTTAAAGATATACATGTCTTACTTTTACAGATAAATCTTGATCGATAATTACATGGCGTTCACATTGATATTCCTCATTCATTTTGATGAACAGTAGCATGTTAGTAGCAGCTTTTATCCAGTTGTTGGGCAACACGACACTAGACACATCTAACAGTAAATCCTCATAGCTGACTGTATTTCCAGATGAGTATGATGTCCATCAGAAAGGTTGTCAGTTTTGCTCTTCTTGGGCGAGAAAGTTGAGCGATCAGCTGGAGCTTTCCGTTTAGTTCCCTTAAGGGGGTGCATCACGGATCGTCAAGGTCATCCAAAGCCTGTGTTATTCTATGGCGAAATTTGTTTATACAATTACACATTACCTAATGAATTTTTTTTAATTCTGTTTTCACAATCAGAAAATTCACAACCATACACTGAAGACCCGTGAAACAAAAACTGTTATATTTAATTTTTAACCCTGTATTTTTAAGCTGTAAAATGCGAAAAATACACTTGTGTTGCTTTACTAGCCTCTAACTTATCAACAAATTGCAATATCTGAAATCTGTATAGCGTGTCGCTTTCTCAAGAAAACCAAGCTTTTTATTAATGTTTTTATAAATTGTTTTATTTAAATCTCTATTAATGAGAATATAAGAAACTTTAATTTTTAAATTGAAAAACCTCAATTTCAGCAGAGTTCTCCGCCTCCCATCGGAAACGCCCCGCGAAACTTACGGGAAGTCATTAAGATTGATTGATGATATCGTTCATGTCGAAAGGGGAAGGGGGATAATGGTGTCGTTAAAACATACTTTCTGGGTCCACACAGAATTTTTCTTTTTCAGAGTCCAAATGCATTAAAGAAAAAAAAAGAGAGAGAGAGAACTCTTTGCTTAAAAATCTAATATTTATTTTTTATATATATTACAAAAAAAAAAAAAAAAAAAAAATATGTTTGTGTCCCCGACTACCTCTTTACGAAATCTGAACGCAAAAAGATGCGAAATAACTCGAGGACTCAGAATTGAGCATATAAATAAAATTATTTCAATTAATTAAAAGACATTAAATAAAATCCCTGTAATAGTTTTAGAATTATTAAATATTTAATTAAAAATATAAAAATAAATAAATAAATAATAATAATAAATAAATAAATGAACTTATGAGTTTATTAATTAATTTAATTAATTTATTTTGTCCTTGGCATAAATTCATTTACACGCGAAAAAAAAATAATAATAATAATAATAGTAATGATAATACATACAAACATATATATATATATACAACGGCAACGAACGCCTGCAGAATTTCAAAGTGTTCGCTGACGATGACGCGAATTCCATGATTTTTGCTCACACAAAAAGTGCTCAATGCGCCTAAAGAAGTTTTCACTTCAAAAAGCTTGAAGCTGCTATGAAATCTCACATCAACAGATAGGAGCTTTCATAGCCCGCACTTTTTTTTTTTTTTTTTTTTTTTTTTGTCGATGTTTTGGCGTATTATATTATTATTCATTAATTTTATTTAATATGTTTTTGTTTTTTAATCATGACTTAGATACGTTGGAAATAGATAATTTATATGACTATTGTTTTTATTTCACTAATTTTACGCCATTTAAAAATTTATTTATATTTTCAATACTCACATAGACTAAAATGTCTGCCGCGAAAATAAAGTAGGTTATGACTGACGAACAGTTTGTAAGATAACAAATGTTTTATAAATAATACTAATAATAACAAATAATGTATTCATTAAAAAAAGAAGAAAAAAGTTAGTTTTCTTTATAAAATATGTTTCAAATGATCATTAATGAAGTAAAAGATAAGCTGTTTCGAGCAGTTTAGAAAAAATTACGTGATGATTGTTTTCGTTTTATTAATTTTTTGCGATATTATGTGATTTATTTATAATGATTACGCGTGACTAGCCGAATTCGTCAAGGAGATCCTATACTAAAGCTGTTCCTGAAAAAAAAAAAAAAAAAAAAAAAAAAAAAGTAAATTCGGTTAATTTAAACTAAACCATGAAATAAATTCTTAATTTACTTTTCTTATTATTTATTTCTAATTATGGATAAAGGTTTGTTTTCTATTTTCTCAATACAATGTTGCAAAAGTGATGGTATTTGTTTTCTGTCAAATTAACCTTTTTGTTTTTTGAAGGCCATGGGTAAAATTTTACTGTATTTATTTCGATGTTTTATTGCAGCTATAATGTTAGTTCTCAGCGTAACCGCTGAAAAAATATGGCTATTATTATAGAGAACGTTTTTATTTTGTTCCTAGAGTGTACATAGTTTTCAGTTTTCGGTTCTTGTTTATTTTACTTTCCTGAGTTTAAATACTACCCTTTGATATCTTTGTTTTGCAAATGCAAATGCGTTCATTGTTATTGATTTTTTAATTAGAAAAATGTGATAATTTATTTGATTAAATAAGAAAATGAATGCAACAAATTTAATGCAGAAAATGTAATTTGGCTTTTAATTTCCAATTTATTTTTATTTATTTATTTATTTTTCAGTTTTTATAGTACCTTGTCATGCCCTTATTTTACATCATATATTTATTTGTGTGTGTATATTTATGTATATATAGTATATGTAAATAATGAAAGAAATACAACTGAAAGCAAGAAAACGATAAATTCATTTGTCAAATACCAATATAAAATATGTTACAGCATCGAAAAATGTATCTGAAAACTCATTTGATGTTAAACTTAAAAATTATCCACGGGAGATAACACAGGCCGACATGTAAAATTTTGATTTTATAATTTTGGCTGATATTTATGTTTTTTGGTTTTCTGAAACCGAAAGTGAAGCCAGTTTGTCTCTATCACGTATTGATTTTTGTCAAAACAGGACACAATTTCTTCCATTACTCTTCCACCAATATAATTATATAATAAGTTTTATAGTATTTCTCCATGATTAATTAATCATAGAGGCCTATTGTTGAAATTGTGAAGCCCTAGTGCGACTTAAAACCATATCAACCAACTAACAAACCGATTGTTATGTTGGTATATATAAGAAATCGTGTCGGTAAACACCCTGTATTGACAAAAATCAATACGTGATAGAGAAAAATGGGCTGCATTTTCCGTTTCAGCATATCAAAAAACATAAAGGTCAGCTGAAATCATCAAATCAAATTTTGTAAACTTCATTTTTGTATGCCTGTGTAATTAAACATATTATCTGATTGAATAATAGACAAATGAGAGAAGGCACATAGAAATCAGAAATAATAATTGATTAACCAATCAAATTAAAAATTACTAAATTTGTCTGATATTTTGTAATGTTATTTTTGTCAATAAAAGTTTATTTGTGTATAGATTTGAATTCTTTTTCCTATTTATTTGTACAGCAGTTTTATTTTGTTTGATATCTTAATAAAAACAAATGTACAGAGAGTAATTAACAAATGCTTTTGCCAATATTCATACTTGTAGTTTAAAATGTGCGCATATATATATATATATATATATATATATATATATATAACACTGACCAAATTGGCTTTTGTGTGTTGTGGCAATTTTTTCATCTGTTTATTTTTCGTCTAATTAGAGACTATCTATCATACTAATGAATGTATCTGTGCGAAGGGCAATATATATATGAAGGATAAAATTTATAAACAAAATTCTTTCCTTTTTAATATTATAGTTGAATATAAAACTTTATTCTATGTTTTCCTTTTTCAAAGAAAATTCCTAATTTCAGTCACGATACAAAATATTTAGATTATGAATATAAATATTTTGAAATCAATATACTATTTTATTTCTTAAATTTCAATTTTTTTGCTGATATTTTTTTCAATTAAAGTATTTTTAGGTTTTAGAGTTTGAAAAAGTCTGTTCTATTGCCGTGCACATACAAAGTATTTTAGTATGATAGGGGTTGTGATTTAGGTCTTGTTAATATTAAACCGTAACTTAGCTTTGTTTCTTATTATGTTCAAAAATAAGAATATTAAAAAATTAACATGTCATTATTATTTATTATTATTATTATTATTTGTAATTGAAGTAATTGTAACTTTCAATGCTTCTCCTCTTTTTTACTTTCTCTTACCCATACGTTGAGAAAGTATTGTTTTTGGGTCAAATTTTCGAACGAGAGATTTTGTTATATTTACACGTTTTGAGGTCCCCTGAATACGAAAATCGTGTTTTTAGCAAATGGTCTGTGTGTCTGTCTGTTATCAGCATATCTCAAAAACAAATTATGGCAGAAAGTTCAAACTTGGTATTCTAAATGTGTATCATATAGGGATGCTACAGTAAGCTTTTCGTTAAGATCAAGCAAATGGTTCGTGTACAGGGACAATCAAGAGAATTCTAATACATTACGTCTATGGGGGAAATTGCAGGTAAGTAGAGTTTAACGTTTATAGACTGCACTAAACCAAATGAAACGAATATATATATATTTTATAATAGAGATAGTCAACTGGGAAAAAAAATTGTGTATGTAGGAGCCTCGCCTCCCCCACGGGGAGTAAATTTTCATGATGGGTATCTTTCAAAAGAGCTCGCCAATACCTTTAAAACGAATGGTTGAACCATCGATCTGCGATAATTCAAAACAAAGTTATCGATTTTTTTTTTCGCTTTTTACGAAAAAAAAAAGCTTATACCTCTACTGATTTGTGTACAGGGACCCCCTAAAATATTTCAAAGCATTGCGTTCTATGACAGGCTTTTCTATAAACCCTATTTTCATACCCTTACTGTACAAAAATCTTAATGAAATTGAAATATGTTATACAAGTTCACTATCGGATGTTCCCTGTTGAATATGGAGTTTACACCTCCACTAATTTGTGTACAGGGACCCCCTAAAATATTTCAAAGCATTGTGTTCTATGAGAGGCATTTCTATAAACCATATTTCAATACCCTTACTGTACACAAATCTTAATGAAATTGAAATATGTTATACAAGTTTACTATCGGATGTTTCATGTATAAAATGGAGTAAATACCACCACTGGGGGGGGGGGGAAGTCCACCCTCGAGGGGAGTAAATTTTCATGATTGGTATCTTTCAAAAGAGCTCGCCAATACCTTTAAAACGAATGGTTGAACCATCGATTTGCGATAATGTAAAACAAAGTTATCGATTTTTTTTCACTTTTAACAACAACAAAAAAAAAAAAAAAAAAACTTAGAAAAAAAATCGTTTTTTTTTTTTTTTTTTTTTTTGAGAATAAAATGGACTTTTTTGGATATTTAGTGTCATACTACTTCTCTAATATGGAAATCGTCAGCATTATTATAAAAGATAATTTTTTTAAATAATAATTTTAATTAATTATTTTTAAAAAATAGAATTATTTTTTAACAACCGAATTAAATTCTATATAAATGTAGGTGCGTTAATGAAACGGGGGGTTGAGGGGGGCCGTAGCCCCCCCTCACACAGAATTAATTATCATACAAAACTCTTCCGAAGCCTAATTTGAATTGTTTAACATAGGTTTACATAATATCGTTATTTTACCTTTTAATCTCCAACCTATATTTATAGTATTAAAGTTCAGCGTAAGAGAAAGTCGTGTGAGTGACACACCAGATTATTTTTTTTATTTTTTTTCAACATTCCGTTATTTTTATTTATTTATTTATTTATATTTTATTTATTTATTATTATTATTATTATTATTATTATATTTTTTGTAGAATGCTTTGAAACTGATATATGTTATTCAAGGTAGCTATGGCACGTTTTCTATTAAAAATGATATAAATAACGCAAATCTCCGGCAAAATAATAATAATAACAATACAAAAGCATAAAATTCTAACGGAATAATTATCTTATTTTCATTTTGTGTCCATTTCAAATTATGGATATTAATTTTTATTAATTTTTTTACTATAGTATAGTGTTGTAATTATGACGTCCGAACCTAAAACAGAGAATCTGAAACCTGTATTGCATTTGCTGTAAAATTAAAGCTATTATAATTAAAGCTATTATAATTCGTATTCATTATTATTATTATTAATTTAGAAAAAGGAATGGATTATGTGAGAATCTTTTTAAGAGGTCCTAATCCATATTAACGTGTGTTTTGGAGAAAATGATGGAAAACTCCTAGTGCTAGGCTGACGAGTGCTGCCTTGAATCGAACCAAACACTTCTCATAGCTTAGAGAGTAAAATCTTTTGGTTAGTGGTAGGGTTGCTATTCAAGAAAATGTGTTAATTAAATTAGTAATTCAATGAAAATCGAATAAGCGAATTTTTTCTTTGTATATTTATACTGTGCTTCGAATGGGATATTCGCAGTATGCTGTTATGTCGTATGTATAAATCGTTGTCACAAAAGTTGCGCCAAATGGGTGCAAGTTTATGCGGATCCCGGAAAAAGGGGCACCTGGGGAAAAAACGGGCACTTTTTCGACTCGCAAATTAAGAAAAGTGCCCTTTTTTCCGGATCGCGGAAAAAAAGATACCGGAAGAAAGGGCACTTTTCTTAATTGTTTCTTGTAAAATACTTCTAAATACGAACAATAGCAAAAAATTTTTGTTTTTGCGAGGAGAAGGGGGGGGGGGGGAAAGAGACAGATTAAACAAAAAAAAATCTGTTTCAGAACCCATGCATCATTCATAATTTATAAAACATTTTCCCCATTACTATGACATTTATATATATTGTAAAAAAAAAAAAAAAAATAAGAGTCAGAGGTTGATTTTTATATAAAAGGAAGTTACTAAAATAAATTAAAAATATGCATAGATAAACAAAGATTTTCCAGCATTTTTGTGCTAAAAGAATTAGCTATCGTGGGTGAAATTGATAAAATATTTTTGATTTGATTTGACAAATTTGATTTTGTTTGTTATATCAGTGTCAAACAGCAGACAAACCAACCCATTATAGAGACATAGACGGTAGAAAGAGTCTGATTTGAAGTTTTTTCTTTAATATCATAAAGATTTTTTTTTTTTTTTTTTTTTTAATTAATTTTATGACTTTAAAAAATTGTAAATTTTAATGTCTGGACATAACTTTAAAATAATAATAATTTGTTAAAAATAATTAAATAAAGGAATGAAAAATAAAACTATGGGTTAGGAAATATATAATAGTGCCGTTGGAGCGATGAAATTGTGAAGTTTGGAAGAGCAGAATTTAGAATTGCAGAAAACAGGGCAGTTTAGAATCACCTAGGAGGGGACCTCTGCATAGGATTGATTTTACTTAAAGTTGCAAGTAGAAAATTATTGAAATTATTAATTTTGTTATCCTAAATGTTTTATAATTTATTGCTTTTCCTTTCTGCAGAGATGTAAATTATTTTGAGAAATAATAAGGGCGGTGGGGGATGAGGTTCTAAACTAAAAGCCTTGTAAATATTCCAACTTCACGGGTGTTATTTATCATAGATCCACAGTTAAAATATCAGGAAATGAACGTATTATTTTACTTTTTAATTTTTAACGTTTTCTTAATTAAAATATTTGCAGCTCTGCGTCTGTCGGATTATATTCCATCGAAATTCGAAAATTACATTAAAATTAGACCCAAAAATAAATAAATAAATAAATAAAATTTTTCCTTGAACTGTAATTCTACTTAATTAAATCTTAAGACTGTTTAGACTCAAGACTAAAATTTTAAGGAAGGAACAGGAAAATGTCATATTGTAATAAAATAATGAAAGAAAATTATATTGAATATTTACTGAAAAATTTTAAAAAGGTTATCATTATATATATATATATATATATATATTGCATATTAAGTTTTAAGATCAATAGCATAAGATAATAAAAATAATGTACTTAAAAAAAATCTAAAATTGCGGAACATTTTTAGAACATATGGAACAGTTTTATTTCACATGTATTTCTTTGTAAGAGGGATACTCCCCTCCTCCATCAAACCCACTTATTTATAATGCATAATTGTAAAAATAAACAAATGAATAATAATCAAGGCTGTTACTAATTTGACTTCAAACTTGACAACCTTGCTCAAAATTTTAAGTGGCAACCTAATACGAACTTTAAAATACCACTTTTGAATTTCCTGCAGTTATCTGTTTTTATGTTATTCTGATAACAGATATATATATACAGATCAACCGCTAAATAATGGACTTTTATAATCAGGGAACCTCAAAATGTGATATTATGAAGGAAAAAAAAAAAAAAAAAAAAAAACTAGAGTTGAGAATAAAACTACTAAAAGTAATTCGTTTACATACAGTATGGATATGAAAAATTAATTTTGCTTCGTGAGCAAGTGTTCGTCGGCATAATAAAATATAGCAAAGCACTTCCATCAATTACATTCAATACAAAAGAGCGTTTAGCTTAATTTTGGGTAGCTCTGCATATTGTCGATAAACAATGTTGTGTATTTAAATTTATTCTTACTTGAAAAACTTCTAACACAAAATTAGTTATAATTCCAGCAATTTCCAAGTATAGCCTCAATATATCCAAATACTTTGGAGCTCTGTAAACGAATGATGAATGATTTCCATACCACAATCTACACAAAACATGCTTTTATGCATTTAAAAAAAATTGTTACTCACTTTTGTTTAATCAGCCTATTGATGTTAAATTGTACTTATCAGAACATAATTTATTTGAACTTTGAACCCCATAAACATCATGTATTTGAATTCTCTTGGATATTCCTGTACGTGAACCATTTGCTTTGTCTCAAGAAAAAAATTTAGTGTGGCATATTTATATGAAACCCATTTAAAATACCAAGTTTGGACTTTCTGCTATTATTTGTTCCTGATATATGCTGATAACAGACAGATACGCACACAAACCAACCGCTAAAACATTTTCCAATTCAGAGGATTTCAAAACGTATAATTATATAATAAAGAAAAAAAAAATCAATTTCGAAAATTTGACCCAAAAACAATACTTTCTTTACCCTGTGTATACGTGAAAGAAAGTAAATAGTTAGAATTAAAAAAAAACTTTTGAGTAAACATATTTCCTATTAAAACTTTAAAAAAAAAAAAAAAAAAAAAAAAAAAATCAACCACTATTTTTTAAAACACACTACCGTGGGTTTGAATCTTTCGACAAGAGAGAGAGCTATTTTATGCACTGTCTGAAACTATATATGTAGTATAAATAATTCAATAAACATTTTTTTATAATATTCATATATTTTATGCATGTATTTATAATTTAAAAAAATATTTTCTTCTGTTCCGAAACATTTTGTGTAAAGAATTTTCATTTATTCATTTAATAAGATTAAATTTCTTAACATTAGAATTTAAATCTTAAATCTATTTATTTTAGTGATTTACGTTTCACAAAATATTTCACTGAGCGATGCGATAGTTTGTATATTTTTTTAGCGGCGTTCTTGTAGATAATTGAATACAGGTGGGAAACTGTGTCTCTTATCACCTCTGTCACCCCACAGCTAGGAGAGGAAGTGTCAAAATAATTAAGGTAGTCAAGAAGATAATTTTTCAACTAATAGGGGAATTCGACTATTCACTGATTGGAGCTCTTGGCTGTCAGTTTTTAAAGTTAGGCCAACCCCAATTTTTTCTTAGAACCTGGGTGGCCATGTTGAATAGAAATCTTCATTTCCGGATGCACGCCCTTAATGGAAAAATATTTTGGGCAATTGGGAAATTTGGTGGGAATTGCACCTGGAGCAAGTTTGGGTCTCTCCCGTTCTAAAGTAAAAGTTTCCCCATCTTTACACTGAGAGTGGAAACTACGGATGATGAAGGTTGTTTTCTGTTAGATTCTTTGTTAATCTGTATTTAATAATCTACTCCATTTTAAATTTCACTTCAAATTATTTCATGTACGATAGGGGGCCCACTAGTGATTTGCTATTATAGCCACAAGTGAACGAAATCGTGCATTGGTGCTCAAAGGTGAAAAAGTTCTCCCCAGACGAATTTTTTTCATCTCTCTGAGCTTCTCCTACTTGAAAAAAATTCATTCTTATTGGTCTATGTGGTTTCAGTGATATTGTATCTGTTGCTTGACTTTTATTACGTATAGTAACTCATTATTATATATATATATATGTAAGACTGAAAAGAAAGAAAAGCAAAGGCTATTTATAAAACAATTACCGAAATAGATCCACTTCTACTATCTCCAAAAACTGTTTGCGAAACACTAAACTACATTCACGAAGTATATCTACATCAGATATAAAAATAAAGCAGGGTAAAATTTTATTACATACAAACTTTGAATAAACACCATAAAATGCAATAAACTCGCAACAATTGTTTCGGGTCGAAAAAACACACGACCCTTCATCAGGCGAACAAAGTAAGCACGAGTGCTGCAGTCAAAGCGGCAACGCACAAAATCGTTTAAAATGAAAAGAAAAAGTTTATAAAGTAGAAACTAAATATAGCTACTGGTGTGAGTAGAATTGTACAAAAAAACAAGAAAATAAATAAATGAGTGAGATTAAATATATAACAATCTAAGGATAACAAAAATTAAACTAAAATCTAAGTTACGTGAGTAATTTCCAAGCATCAGAGAAGAAAGGAGTGGAAGAAATATCATTAACAAGATTTTTCGAATTTTTAAATATGTAAAATGCTTCATGAATATCCAAATGGGAGGAACAGACAGGAGATGAAATTATGTTAGTTTTGGAAAAATCAAAACGATGACCTTGAGACCAGCAGTGGGAAGCAATAGAAGATTTGGTAATCTCTTCATTACGAACATTCCGACGGTGCTCATTCATTCTGTATTTCAAACGCCTCCTAGTTTGACCAATATAACCTAAGTTGCAGGACGAACACGGAATTAAATAAATTCCAGAACGGTTTTCGGTGGGAATGGGATCCTTAAGAGAAGATAATTTAATTTTATTGACGGGTTTGTAAATAACTTTGAAACCAAACGGTGAAAGAATTTTAGAGATTTTAAAAGAGAGTGAAGAATAAAAAGGTAAAACAACTGGGATGAGACTGTGATCGTTTAATTTGGGAGCAGAACGTTTAGGATTCTTAAATTTATATAGAGCTTTATCGATGATAGATGGGTTATAGCCACGAGAGAGAGCAAGAGATTTTAAATAATTAATTTCTTTCGAAAGATTAGACGGATCAGAACAAATGTGTAAGGCACGGTAAACATAAGTGTAAAAAGCAGACATTTTTTGTTGAGGGGCGTGGTTAGAGAGAGCATGCGGCGGCAAAGACACAGAGAATGGTTTTCTAAAAACAGTAGTTGAGAAACAATCCTTTTCTTTATTCACAAGAACGTCAAGGAAAGGCAAAGAGCAATCCTGTTCAACCTCAAAAGTGAATTGAATGCATGGGTCAATCGAATTGACCAAAGAAAGTAAATTAGACAAATCGACGTCAGGGGAGACAAGAACGAAAGTGTCATCCACATATCTAAACCAGTGAGGAAATTTATAAATCTTGTTAATGATATTTCTTCCACTCCTTTCTTCTCTGATGCTTGGAAATTACTCACGTAACTTAGATTTTAGTTTAATTTTTGTTATCCTTAGATTGTTATATATTTAATCTCACTCATTTATTTATTTTCTTGATTTTTGGACAATTCTACTCACACCAGTAGCTATATTTAGTTTCTACTTTATAAACTTTTTCTTTTCATTTTAAACGATTTTGTGCGTTGCCGCTTTGACTGCAGCACTCGTGCTTACTTTGTTCGCCTGATGAAGGGTCGTGTGTTTTTTCGACCCGAAACAATTGTTGCGATTTTATTGCATTTTATGGTGTTTATTCAAAGTTTGTATGTAATAATTTTTACAACGCTAGTTTTGTGATGCTTCTTTATTAAACAGGGTAAAATTTGCTAAAAAAAAATTATAAAGTAAGTTTAAAAATTACAATTTAAAGATATTTTTACCTGCAATATTCTAACATTTCTTACTGAAAATCAAAAATATCTGTTTTGTGTTCTTCATATCATGAAAAAAAATTTAGCACGACCTTCAGGTGACATGGTATCTGGGCTGTAGTATTTGGCTTCTGAAGTTGAGCCAACGTAAGTTTGATTTTCTTACAAGTTGAAAAGGTGGGGGGAATAGCCTTTCTTCAATTTCTGAATAGTAAAACATGAAGCTAACTTTGATAAAGGCATTGGTAAAAAATTGAACGAGTCAGTTACTCTTATATCTATAGTTTTATGGTAAATACACCTAATCATAGAGCCATTTGCTATTATTTTTGGAGTAGTTCCTTGCTCTAAAATCCACGTCTTTATGAACTCTCCATCAAACATATTTATAAATATATATTTAAAAAAAAAATAATAATACAAACAAATAAATAAAACTTTTAAAATAAATGTACAAAATGGATAGCTCATGTAAAAATACTTACGCTTTCATATTGTGGGCAATGTCAGTGCACCCTCTGTGCTTTGGTAAAAATAACCATGCACAAAATTTTGGCACGCAGAGTATCCTTTAAGCACCGCTTCTTCACCTGAAGTGTGCTGAGCAACAGCAAAGTTGACTTTATGTTCTCCACTTGACTGATCAGTTTCAAAGTCGAAGAAAATAAGCTTCTCAGAAGGTGTTTTAGTTTCTACAGAACGAAGATAACAATTATAATTACTGGCATCTACGAAAATTTTGGCATGCAGAGTATCCTTTAAACACCGCTTCTTCACCTAAAGTGTTCTGAGTAACAGCAAAGTTGACTCTGTGTTCTCCACTTGACTGATCAGTTTCTAAGTCGAAGAAAACAAGCTTCTCAAAAAGTGTTTTAGCTTCTACAGAACGAAGATAATAATTATAATTACTGGCATCTACGAACTTATCACAAGATGGACGCTTCGTTGCATAGCATATATGATATTCTTTTGAGCAATCCTTTCTTCTGATAAGTTTGCAGCATTATCTGCACTGATACATTTATTTTAAAAATAATAAATATTGTACATTTTATTTTTTCACAGAAAAGCAAAAAAGTAATAAACTAATAATGATAAAACGAAACAAAAGTAAACAAACGAGTGCACTCACCCGATCATACAGTGAAAGTACATGCTGGTTTGACAAAGCCGTATGCGCAGCAAAACACTCTTCTGATTACGGTTCTCGCATCTCTTTGGTTCTCCATTACTGCAATGGTTTCTTTGATAACAAGTATTGATACACCGGTGATTTTCTTGGTGATCATAGGATTTCTCACAAGACTCGCAATAAAAATTACTGGCGTAAAATCCTTTCAAAGTTTTGATGATATCGAAAGGACCATCATGCAGTCATAGGTTTATGCGTTTACTTCTTTCTGAAGCTTTGTACGTTACCTAAAAATAGAATCAAATTATAAATTAAATAGAAGTGCAAAATACGCAAAAAAAAAAAAAAAAAAAATCCCCATATTTTTAAAATTTAATCTCAATTACTTTTTAATATAGAATGTAAATATCTTACTCTGTTAAGATTCTCCGATGAAAAAACAACAATATGTAAATTTAGGCGATTTTCAAATTTTACTATTTCTGAATAAGTGCAAGGTCCCAAAGTAACAAAAGCAGTGTAGTGCAAATTTCTAGCTCTGTTTATCAGAGCTGGATTTCTTCTATTTCTTAAAGTATTAGTTAGTCTTAAACCTTTATTTAAGTGCGCCAAAGCAAATATAATAGCCTTTGCACAACATAATCTTTCGTCATCAGAACTAATGGATATAATACATTTTTTTTTTTCTAAGACGATCTAATTCGATGTTGACAACTTTTCTTATGCGGCCAGCACCAGAATTCCGTCTAATTGTAACAACATCAATAGTAAAACTTTCGTCCAGTTTTATTTTTCTTTCGACTGTAATACTTTACTAATGATCCCAAGTACTTTTTCAACCGTGAGATCGGTTACAGTCATCAAATGTGCTGATATAGGTTTGTCCAAACCATCTGCTTGGATGCACAATCGAATCAAGTCCGATGGTCTTAGTCCCATGGTAGCATACCTAATTATGTTAACAAATAATTGTCTAACCACATGCATGATCTCACGAACGTCTTCGGGTAGTTTGTCGGATCTATACAAGCTTAAATGTATACTTCTTCCGCCTGATATTTCTTATTGCGGCGCCTGGAACGTTCCTCTATAACAATAGCATATATATATTAGCAAGAACATATATATATAACAATAGCACATATATACGTAATTGCGGCTTACATAATCAAAAACAGAAGGTTGGTTTTCAATAATAACAGGCCCTGTGTTCGAGGAACCAGGACGATTCTGAAAAAACGAAAAAAATAATATAAAATGATGCGTGAAAAAATGTTTTTTCCCACATCATTTCAATATTCCTGAAAATCAAACATACGCAGGTCTTCTACCAGACACAAAATTCTATGCACCAGAAATGATGTCATGTGCTGCCCGTGTTTCCTTTTTAGAGTGGCATAAGCAGCATGAAAGAGATGATTTTGATTTCCAAGTAGAATTTCTAAAATATTGCAGATGAAAATTATTTTCATATTTAAGCATACGTGCAATAAACTTTTTTAAAATAGTGTAGTTAACGACAATTTTTATGTTTCAGATCAGATGTAGATATTTTACGCCGCTGATGCTTAGATTTCCGAATCAATTTTTAATGATAAACAAAGTTGACCCCTTCCAGTAAGTAAATTATCGAAATTCGCGCAACATATAAACGTGTGTGTGTGTATATATATATAATCCTTTTGATAGTATAAGCAAAGAATGAGAACGAAGAATAGTTAGTTAAACAATTCACTAAAGAGACATGCACACGCCAAACAAAGCAACAAAATATCCCAAATTGATTCAGTTATCAAGTTCAGTAATAGCACTGACACCAGTCCACTGTACAACAATACCTGTTACAAATTGAAATAAGACCGTGTAATTAGACTCTGATGAAAAGAAGGTTGACGTAGGACAATATTTCAAGGTGAAAAAAGAGAACCCTGTAATGAGCAATAATGACCCATTAAGCGCAGTAGAAGCCAAGCAACAGACACAAGATCACTGAAACCACAAAGACCAACAAGAATGAACATTTTCTCCATGTTGGAGAAGCCCAGAAAGGTAAAAAAAAAATCATCAGGTGATGAAATACACACATCCAAAGAAACCAAACTTAATTTTTAACAGCCCGCAAAACAAACGATACAACAAACCAACTCAACCAAATTCCAACAGAAAAACCCAAACCAAATCGAAATCTAAGGGAAATTAAACAACCCAAGAAAGGAAGGAAGGAGGGAAGCGGCAAGACTTGTGACTTGCCTGTGGAGTTAAACTAGTTTTACGCCGGCAACACTCTCCCAACCTGCCAAAACCAGATTAGGAGACACATGGATAAAAAAAAAAAAAAAAGCAAAACCCCATAGCAAATAAAGAATAATGAAACCATGAAATTTATTGATTGATTAAGAACCCACAATAAATAAGAACCCCGAAATGAATCAAATGAAACAATGACAAATTATTTTCCAGAAAAACAAAAACAGAAAACCACCCAGAAAACAAAAACACATCATGAACCTAAAAAGTAATAAAACCAAAACCTAAACCCGCAAGAAAAAATCTCCCCGAAATGAAAGAGAGGCAATTTAGACACAAACCATCCTGATGTATTGAAACACCAACCCGAAAAAATAAAATTAAATTAAAACACGAGCCCCAAAACTGAATTCAAAACACGAGCAAAGCAGAGAACTTAACAGGAAAAAATGGCATTTTAGAAGTTGAGTTGTATCATTCTTTGGTAACTTATTTAATAACCAATTTTCAACCAATTAATTTTTTTTAACCTTAGTTTTAATTTTTTATTTATTTATTTATTTTGCTGTTATGTTTTGAGAATCATATTTTTCCAATTCATACAGGCATTTTGCAAGTAATCCATGAAAGATTTAGATTTCAGTTTTAATTGTTCAATAATTTTATCTTTTCTAATTCAAGCATTAAATTTTGGAATAAAATTAAATGCAGCAATCCTTCCTTCTTCTTCTTCTTTTTTTTTTTAATTCAACACTCCACCTAACCATCCAACCAACAACGCCACCCAACCTCCTTAATCAAACATCTGCCCACCCATCCACCACATTTTTTATTGTCGTTTATTATTTTTATTTATTTTATTTTATTTTATTTTATTTAACACATAAGAGTGTTTTGTGTGTGTGTGTGTTTGACAATACAATTATTGATATACCAGAGAATAAACAAAATTTTTTGGAAATCCCATATTTAAGGTTTCCTTATATATAGATATAGATATATACTTTTATCATTTTCTTTTATTAATTTAGACATGTTACCATTGCGTCTACCTGTATGGCTGTCTGGAGGTCGTTCAACATTCCTAAGGACACCTTAGCAATGATCCCTGTGTATGGGTACAAAAGCAACACTTGTTACAGTGCGGATGCAAAGAGGTGGTTAGACTACCCTCACGAGACGGCATCTTTATAAATTATGCACTGGGGGTGGAGAAAAAAGAATTGGTGGTACACCTATCGATGGTTTCTGTTAAGAATCCAAAACAGCGTATCAATATCCCGTAAGTTTGCATTATTCGCATTATTATTACAGTGCGGATGCAGTGAGGTGGTTAGACTACCCTCACGAGATGGCATCTTTATAAATTATGCACTGGGGGTGGAGAAAAAAGAATTGGTGGTACACCTATCGATGGTTTCTGTTAAGAATCCAAAACAGCGTATCAATATCCCGTAAGTTTGCATTATTCGCATTATTATTACAGTGCGGATGCAGTGAGGTGGTTAGACTACCCTCACGAGATGGCATCTTTATAAATTATGCACTGGGGGTGGAGAAAAAAGAATTGGTGGTACACCTATCGATGGTTTCTGTGGAGAATCCAAAACAGCGTATCAATTAGAGATGCAACGATTATTCGGCCGAAGCCGAATGTTCGGCCTATTCGGCCTGTCAGCCGAATATTCGGCTTCGGCCGAATATCAAGTCCATTATTCGGCCCAGGCCGAATAATTCTTTAAGAAATGTTTTTATTTATATTTACACAATATAAATAAAAACATTATATTACACAATAAAATTTTTTAATTTTAGAATTTATATTTGTCATGTATTGTGGAAATTTTATTTGAAATTAACTAATATCCCCTTCCCCCCCCCCCCCCCCAAAAAAAAAAAAAAAAAAAAAAAACTTTCATACCTTGAATGAATTTCATCATACCATTTTAATGTAAGAATCATGTAAAAACTTTTATGCTATATTAATAAGTGCAAAACATATCTGTAGTAAGCTAACATAATCTGTTAAATTAAAAATTAATCTATTCAAAATTGTCCCAACTGATCCATACAAGCAAATTCTGATTTTTTTTTCAAAGCATAATGAAAAAATTTAATATTTATCCTTCGTTATTTAATAATAATAATAAAAAAATCCTTCCAGTGATATTTTTAATTATTGGGGGAGGGGGACATAAAATTAGAAATTGAGTTATGCCGTTCAAAATTGGTATACATAGGTTTTGAGAGCCTAAAAGTCGAATGAGGATATTTTCGAAAGTGTAAAATTATTAGGGGGGGGGGACAAAAAATTAGAAATTGAGCTAAACCATTCTAAATTGGTATTTATATGTTTTGGTGGCCTATGAGTCGAATAAGGATATTTTAGAAAATGTAAAATTATTAGGCGGAGGGGCAGGAAGGGCAAAAAATTAGAAATTGAATTAGACCGTTCAAAATAAATTTGTATAGGTTTTGGGGGCCTAAGAGTCGAATGAGGATATTTTAGAAAGTGTAAAATTATTATTCTAAAAAATTATTATTAAATTATTATTTTGCCCCCCCCCTTTCGGGGGGGGGGAACATAGAAATTGAGTTAGACCATTCAAAACTGGTATATATAGGTTTTGGGGCCTACAATTGAAGGAGGATATTTCCGAAAGTGCTACATTATTAACATTAAGGGAAGCGGAAAGAGGGACTAGGGGTACCAAAAAATAGAAATTGAGTTAGACTGTTCAGAAATTGGTATATGTAGGTTAATTAGGAGGGGCGGGGAATAAATATGTGTATCCCTTAATCTGTGCACACGCAGTGTGCATGGGTCTACGCTGCCAACGGCAATGGGAACCCGGTGTAAGTTTTTACTCGATCAAAATTTTTTTTTTCTATGAGCTAGAATATGGAATTTTGAGATTTCATTCATTATAGTGATTCATTTAAAAATAGTGACCCGCTAGTGGGCGAAGCTCACTAGTATCTATTAAAATATGACTAGACAATACCTCATAAGAAACTTGCAAAGAATTATTATTATTGAGGCAATTTTTAAGCCGAACATAGCCGAATATTTTTTTCAGAATCAAATAATGGCTTTAAAAATAAAAAAATTGTATAAAAATAACTTTTAAAAAAGAAAATAATACATTTTAGTTATGAAATGTACAAGAATTGTGCATATAGTGCATACTATACTATGTTTTTAGACAAAAATGAGTTCATTATTCGGCGGCCGAATAGGCCGAATATTCGGCTGTAATTTGGCCGATTAATTGGTATTCGGTTATTCGGCCAAACCATTGTTCGTTGCATCTCTAGTATCAATATCCCGTAAGTTTGCATTATTCGAAATAGTAATTTTGGTTTTATTTAACTTTTTTTTAAATAGTCGTATACTTTTTTTTTTTTTTTTTTTAGGGATGTTTATATCATGGTTGCCAAAACTGTTTTGATGCCGATGCAGCAATCCTTTAAATGGTATTGCAAAGGGTATACTACTACATAAAACTGAACAAATTTCAAATAATCTCCGGAGTTTAGGATTCAGTGTAGTCGAAAAGTGGGAGCACGAATTTCATAAAGAATGGAAAGAAAATATTGAGTTGAAAATTTTCTTCAAAAACATGAAATGAAGATCGACTAGAGCCACGCGATGCTTTCTTTGGTGGTCCAACGAACACTGTGAAGTTATATTACGAGAGGAGAGGGAGGTTAAATACGTCGATTTCACATCTTTATAACCACGGGTAGCTTATATACTTTAATGGTTTTTTTTTTTTAATAATGTTTAATAAAATTTTATTTTTTATCAAATGTGTCTTATTTTAGCTTAATAAATACTGCAAGTACCATGTGAAGCATTCGAAAATAATTACAGAAAATTTTTTCCAACTTACAAGATTATTTTGGGATTTTAAAGTGTTGTATTTTGCCCTCTCAAAACCTTTACCTGCCTTTACTTCCACTTAGGCTGAGCGGAAAACTTTTATTCCCGTTATGCATAACCTGTGCAACATATAAAAGTCAAGCATGTGAACAAGAAAGTCTATGAAAGAAAAAGTTTGCATTTTTCAAAGTCAGTTATAGATGTAAAATTAAAAATATTTGTTTATTTAAGAAAAGACAAGTGGTGAAACAAGAAACAACTGAGATGCTTCAGTAAAACTGCGAAAGTTCTTCTATTCCCTATAATATACATATATATTTAAGCATCGAGATATAAAATATTACATTAATTTAAATGAGTTAATTTTTTCTTATAATAATAATCAAACAATATATATATGGGTCATTCTCACATAATGGTAAATTTTGTGTCCTTGGCTAAAAATTGTTACCTGAGCAAGTCAGCTATGAAAGTTAAAAATTTTTTTGAACAATTCTTTTCAAGCACTACACTGTGCAGTAATTTGAATACCAAAAAAAGTAAAATTTCAATATTTAAAAAAATTTTAAAGTTGTAAATGTCATTACCAAGGCTCGTCCCAAACTCCAAATTTTATTATTTGAACCTTTATTTTAAAGAATTGAAAAATTGAAAAATTAAGCTAACAATTTTCTAGGTATATTTAATTTTTGTATTTTTGATATATTTGGAACTTTAGACATGAAAGAAAAAAATTCTATTAATTATTCTTATTTAAAATTTGTCCCTATGGGTATCTGTCATTACCAGGGTGCGTAAGTTTTTTTTTAGTACCTCACTACTAGATGGTGCTGTCATAATTATCAACCTGCCAAAAGAAAAGTATTTCATGCCCTTATAAGCAGACAAGTTTTTTTAGTTTAAGTAAATACAAATTATTTCATTTTGCTGTTTTTGTTCTAAAATTATAGTCAGTGTATTTATTGTGTGTCATTACAAAGTCCATTATTACAGAAATACACAATTAATAAATTTAAATTTACTGGATGATTTATAAAGGTCTTTGGGACTACATACAGAATATATATTGCATTAGCCTTTAATTGTTATAATTTAGCCCTAAATGGGCTTAACATTAAAAAAGTCATTACCAAGGTGGTCATATCCAAGGTGTTCTGAAAACATGGTAATGATGTCTAGGAACATGGTAATGACAGTTTTAGACTTTTTTTTTTTTTTTTTCATTTCATAACTATTCCTTAGCAGAAATTGCCAAAATTCCATTTTATGGGCTAATTTAGTCTATCATAAAGCTTTTTGTCTCACTTGTTTTTATAAAGTGAACCTTATAAGATTATTATTCTGTTTATAATTAGTAAAAATGAAGATTAAAAATTTGCAAGGCCTTTTGAATTAATCCTTTAATGACGCTTTTCTTATTCAATTTTCTTTCAATGAAATTATATTGAAATTCAGAATATATTTCCAAATGTATTATTTTGAGTTATACTTATTTAAAAGGTATTTTTTACATAAAATTAAAAAGGAGTTTCTTTCTTTCTTTTTTAATGCTTTACTGGAAAATAAATTTAAATTCTAATGTAATAAAATCAAATTAAAAATTAATCTTTTATTTGGATGCTTGGAGGGTTCATATTTATTTTCTTAATGTGCATGAATATAAAAACAATTTAAAATTTTATCGTTTAATTGGATATTGCCCAAAAAATATGTCACTGAAACTGATTTCAAAATAGTGCAGAGCAAGATGTAATTGAGATAGACAACCACACTTTAGAATGCAAAAAATATGGAGAAAAATTAAAAATCCATAGATAATAGCTTGGAATGAAAATGAAAAAAGTGTGAAAAAAAAAAAAAAAAAAAAAAAAAAGGTGCAACAACAATACGAACATAAAGAGAAAATAAAAGTAATCGAAGCTGGGAAGGGTAGACAAATGGGGCCTTGAGGCTATCGTCAAGGGTTAGCTACGTTTCGTCTGATATAAGATTCAGTGGGGATGGGCAGAAATCACTGCACTTTAGATTTTAGAATTAAAAAAAAAAAAAAAAAAAAGGGGGGGGGATAAAAAAAAAAAAAAAACATAGAAAATAGCATGGGATGAAAACAAAAAATGCACAATCACGCATGTAAAAAAAAAAAAAAAAAAAATCTAACACGTATGAAAATAAGGGAAAAATAGACAACCTAAAGTAACCATAGCTGGGGAAGGGTGGGCAAATGGGGCTTCGTGCTGGGCAGTAAAGTGTAAATCACTTTATGTCACCTGTTAAAACAGACAGCTATAGGATTCATATAGTGAAAATTATTCCAAAAATCTCACCACTATATATCATCTAGACATTTTAATTTTTTTGTAACAAATTAGAATGATAAATATAGCTGTCCATAAATAGATATGTGATTATTTGGCCATTGGTCATTTCTGTGGTTCTGTCTGTCATTACCATGTTCACAAATGCCATTACCATGTTGCAATGAAAACTTAAAAAAATAATTTAAGCTGTAATTAAGGGAAACGATCTCTGCTGGTAATTTTTTTCTCTATAGCAGACATGGATAATTGCATTAATGTAAAAAAATCAGGAATTAAAAGAAAATTTTTTTTAATTTTTTTTCTGAAACCAATATTTACCATTATCTGAGAATGACCCATATATATAATTTAACTGAGATATTTTTCATTATAATTTAATTAAACAAAAAACTTACTTCATAATATTGTGCTTCGAAAAAGTACTGGGTTAATTTTCCTGAAACCTAATAAACAAATAAATAAATATGAATAATTATATAAGATAAATAAATAAATATAAATTATATAATATAAATAAATAAATATAAATTATATAATATAAATAAATATAAATTATATAATATAAATAAATATACAATGAAGTATAATATTTATAAAAGAATTTTATAAAACTTACTCGCTTATCCTCTACTTCAAAAAACTGTTGAGTTAATTCACCCAAAACCTAAATGAGAAAAGTTTCAATGTATATTTATTTCATTACAGAAAAAAGCACATGCATTTTATACGAATTCTCATTAGAAAACTTATACGCATTTTTTTTTTCTCTTTATATAAAATATATACATATGTATTTATTTACTTACTTCATTATCCTGCACTTCCAAAAAATGCTGCGTTAACTCTCCCTCATCCTAGAAAATAGCAAAATTCCATCATAAGCAACATATAAAACTCAAGCATAATCTTTAAGCATGAACTATGAAAAATATTTAGAAATTTCTTTTTAAAACAATACTTAAAAAAAAAAAAAAAAATGAAAGAAATTATAGTTACTGTTTCTGAACTTGAATCCAATGACCGTTTGCGAACTGTAGTCATAATGTAAAAAAAAAAAAAAAAAAAAAAGAAACAGAACTTTATAACTATACTCGGGGAAAGCAAAACTTGAGAGCATTGTAAAGGCTACAGAGACATTTTTAGGCACTTGGCATTAAGAGGGGACAATACCTAATCTCGCCGGCAGCCTTCGCCCATGTTATTCTATGGGAAAATTTGTTACTACAATTATACATTACCTAATGAATATTTTTAAATTCTGTTTTCGCAGTCAGAAAATTCATAACCGTTAAATGAGTACTCATTTTTGAAAAATTCATTTTTTTTTTTTTTTTTTTTTACATTTTAATTTTGAGTTCAAAAATGCGATTTTTCACAAAATGCATTTTTATCATTTTCTAATTGCAAAATGAAATACTAAAATTTAAAAAAATCAATTTTTGGAAAACAAGTACTAATTTAACACTTATGAATTTTCTAAATGTGAAAACATAATTGAAAAATATTCATTAGGTAATGAGTAATTATGTAAACAAATTTTCCCATAGAATAACATGGGCGAAGGCTGCCGGCGAGATTAGATAGTGTCCGCTCTTAATTGAGTTGCGATATCGGGCGATTTGGCGATGATTTGGGAAAAGTTTTTTTTTTTTTCCCCGATTAAATCAAAAATATTTTTTCAGAGTATATTTTTTAGTTTCTTCAGAAATGAATTTACACTAAATTCATTACCTACAATTTATTGTGAATACATATTATTGTAAATTGAGTAATATACTAAATTTTACCTTGAGAGAGAGGAAAAAAAAAAGTTTAATACTTAAATATTTCAAAAAAGAAAAAGAAAAAAAAAATTAAATTAAATATTATCTGTATGTATATTTTTTGTCTTTGTTTACTTAAAGATAAATATATATATATATATATTTTCTTTTTTTAATTTAAAAATATACTTTAAATTATTTCGAATATATTTTGCCAGAAAAATTATTTTATCATAAGGTTAACTGTGATTTATAAATGGCAGTATCTTCTGAGGAGAAAATGAACAAAAAGTTTTGAATGAACAAAAGGTAATAGATTTTCAATTTGCATTATTATTTACCGGTTAATCAGTAAATGTTAAAAGCAGTAAAAAAAATGAGAAAGGGGAAATAGTTTAATGCTTTTATGAAAAAAAAAAAATTAAAAAAAATTAATTTAAAATAAATAAATAAATATAGTGAATTTTCATATGCAAAGGCAATTTCTGTTTACAATTTGTTTATACATTCATTTTGTCTGTACCCCGATTTTTTATGCTAAATGTGAATATGAGAATATTTATATTCATTTCTGAATAAAGTTAAGAAACTCACAATTTATGTGAAAGTGAAACGAATTTTAATTTACTTGTAAATATGATTTTTCTTGATGTCTTTATTCAATACTGATAAACACATACCTTTGCGATTGCTATTTTTATAAATGAGAAAAGGGAAATGTTACGTTATTCGATTCTTTAGAATATGAATGAAAACACGATTGAAAGCAATTTATTTTGATGTATTCAATGGATAAGAATGCTTTGATATTAATGTGATACTAAATTTAAAAGCAATCTTAAAATTTTAAGAAACAATGTTTCCAAACTTTTTTTGAAGACTATTTATTTCAGACAGCATAAACTAAATAAAAACGATTTATCTTTTTATTTTGTGATTTTTTTTTTTTTTTTTTTTTTTTTTTTTTTTTCCCTTTGGCGCAGTTAAAAAAATATTAAAGGTAAAATTGAGAGAAAATGGTGCGACAGAAATTTTCAGAAATTTATATAGTAACCGTTTCAAAGGGCTGCAATTTATAGACAAAGTTAAGAACCCCCTTTCCCCCTTTTTTTAAGGATATTTGTACATTTAAATCGAAAAATAAATATTGTAGTAAATTATGTAGAGCAATTTCAGAAACTGAGTGAAAATTTCGTCTTACTTGATACTGAAAAACTTTGCAATTGAATCAATACCAATTTTGTAGCCATTTGGAATTAATTTAGATATCATAAAATAAAAGTTTTTGACTTTTGTATAGCTTTTGGAAGAACGTCGAGGCATTTTTATGAATATAGGTGGCTTTTGGCTCTAAATTCAAATCTCTAAAAGATAGATTTATAAGAACGAAAGAACTATTTCTTTTAAAGAGCCAATAATAATTGTGTGGTTGTCGTTAAAATTTTGCGGTAGACTACCTTGATTAAAGCAGGCAGTGTCAAGAGTAAAGAAATGGAATAGCTTTAGTATAGAAAGACATATATTATGTATGTTACGTAATATTTCAATATTTACGCAATGTTAAAAACGCCGATGTAAAAAATTGTTAATTGCACACTGCGGTTTCGGTAGCGTACAATATACTGTCAGTGCAGAATAACAAAGTGGATTACTGATGATGGTACGCCTTACGCTACCGAAACTGCAGTCTGCAATTAAAAAATTTTTGCATTGATGTTTTTAACGTTGTGTAAACATTGATATTTCTGTTCTAAGTATTATTATTATTATTTAAAGATGTTGGAAAAAAATTACAAAAAGAGTTAACTTGTATTTTTTATGATTTCAGGAGGATATGACGAGTTTAGTTAACTAAGAAATTTATATTAAAATATTTATAATTAACATCTTAAAAATCACTGAAAATAAAGTTAAATTTTCTAAAATAATGATGGCAATTTCTAATATATAAAAATAAATAGCAAAATTCGTAAAAGGCCTAGCATCTTTAGCATTTTCTTTAAAAAAGAAAAAGAAATAGAAATTTCTGAAAATAAACAAACTGTGTGGCATAAATATGATTGTTAAAAAATTATTAAAATTATCAAAAGCTATATACAGATACTAACATTCATATGTCCAAAATAAATAAATAAATATCTTTCTTTTCATGTCGGAAAAAAAAAGTGTTCAAACTTTTATTTTTTAATAATTAAAATATAATTTAGAAAAATAAATAAATAAATAAACAGAATTGCTTAACCCTTTCAGGGGCGGTGGCTAGAGGGTCTATCCACCTACTTTAGAAATTTTTCTCTAGGTGTGCAGTGGCTACTTTTTCTATCCACTTTTATGAAAAGTTAATGTGTACTTCTAAAATTGAAATAGAGATGGCAGCACTACAGTAATTTTAAGCAGGATGTGCCTGTGACTTTTTTAAATGGACAAGTTGCGGGAAAATTTTTTGAAGTTTCTTTTATATATTTTTATGAAAAATATTTTTTTATTCAAAAGTATTTGGTAATGTAAATATACTGTAATGTACCTTTTAAATACAACAGATTTACATATTATCTTAGATCATTAATTTTAGTTTGATTTTTAGGAGCATCTTTTAGGTGGATAGACGCTCTAGCCACCGCGCACATATGTCAGGAGAGATACCATAAGACAGGCTCTGCTGGGGAAAAGAATCTCAATTTCTTTTCCTTTGAGATAAACAAAGAGGGTCTTTTGGGGTTAGTGAACTGTGGTAAATATAAACAGTAAGGGATAGCAGAATGTAAATACAGATGTAAATAAGCGTGGGAGGGTTCTTGCAAAAAAGCTATTCAGCATTTCTGTTTACAGTATAGAGAGAGGCTGCTTTTTTCTATTGCTCTTATATCGTGATTTAAAAAATATATATATATTTCCATAGCTTTTAAATTTAGTTAATTTCTCTAAATAATCTTAAATTAAATTTATATATCTTATTTTTTATCACAATAATGCCTAGAAAAGGCTTATCTTTGGATGAAGCTATTGCTCTGTTTGAAGAGCTACCCTCAGATGATGATTCTGCAGTATATGGATCAGGAACAAGAGATAATGAGGAATATGTTCCAGATTTACCTGAAGGAGAAATTGTTTCAAGTTCGGAAGATGAACAAACCAGTGAAATAGAAGGTCCTTCTAGCTCGAGAGGGCGAGTAAATTGGAGCAAAAATTTTCAAGTTCGCCAATCTGTTCCAGGATTTATGGAAGAAAGTGGTCCTGCACCTGATGCCCTTACCTTGATATTGATAATACACCACTTGGAATATTTTTTATGTTTATGGCAATAAAATTTTGGGAAGATTTAGTTTTTCAAACAAACCTGTATGCTACCCAGTTAGGAAAATCTTTTACTCCAATAGATATAGAAGAAGTTTTAAGATTTATTGCTATAAATCTTCTTATGGGAATAAAACGCTTGCCCAGCTATAGATATAATTTAATAACTATAATTTTTATTCCTTAAATAGTGAATAATTTTTTCTTATTACTAATGCATAAAGGTTTCTAAACAAATTTTAAACAGCCCATATATGTATGTATATATATATATATAATAAATCATTAAAAAAGGAGAAAGAAGCATTATAATTTAAGTAATAATTAATTATTGTTACATTGTATTATTATAATTACATTTTCAAGGCATAGTTTCAATTTTTATTCCTTAAATATATAAATATTTATTTCCATACGAAAATTAAGGTACATGACGTATGTGCGCATTGGCTAGAACGTCTAGCCACCACCCACAAAAAAAAATCCCCACATGCTGAATTTTTTTCTTTATCAAATATGACTTGTAGGGGATGTTTACTTTATGATATATCTATATATATATTTAAAAGGAAATTCAATCATTTTTACTTAGTGCCCCTAAAAGGGTTAAGTATAGAATCACTTGACGAAATTTGAGATTTGCACCGAAATAGGTAGGACGTTTCTCACGAAAATGTTTATTTACAACTGCAACAGCCATTTTACTTCATCGCCAAAAGGCGAACAAAAATTTAAAATCCGCCAAGGTGTTCTTATGCTAATGCTATATCGAAGAAATATTAAGAAATGAACGATGCTAGGGAATGAAACACGGCATGCCTTTATGGAAGCGGAAGAATAAATTAAAATAAGTCTTGCTGTAATAAAATAAATTTTGTTCATTAAAGAATGTATACAAAATTTTATTATTATTGTTATTATTATATCATTAAATATAAAATCTTCTTGCTTAAGAGATTTATATATATATTAATTAAATAAAGATAAAACAAATTAGTTTCATACACCACAAGCTGTGTCGTCGCGTATGAAACTAGTTGGTTTTATATTTATTTATTTAATTTGAAATCAAATTATAGATTTTATCACTTAAGATTTATTATTTTTTAATATATGACAATGACTTGTGACATGGTTTATTTATTTGAATTCATAGCAAATCTTTTTTAGTGTCTTTTATCTTGTATAAGGCTTTGCTTCAACATGTGGTTGTTTATTCATTAACTGAAGTCTTGCTTCCTGGTGTTTGATCACTATAATGATTTATTATACATAAATATAAATTATATACATATGCTTCAAGCGATATTTGAACGCATCTTGAATATTAATTATTTAAAAAATAATTAGTATGTATAATTGATACTAAATTTCCATTCATATATTATTCAAGATATGTAACACAATACTCTACATGTAAGATATATAATTAATAATCAAGTCATGCATTGATGGTATGACTTTTATCACTTCTTATGATGTTCTTGTTATGTATATGTGTATGTATATTACCACATAAAATTGTCCAGGTTGTCTGAAAACGTCATGTGCTCAGAAAAGGAATATACCGTCTTTAATGTCGTCCATAGCATTAGCACTTTCTTATTATTCAAAAACTAATAATATTATTAGCAATAAAATATTTAATAATAATCAGCATTTATTTTCTTTCTGCAGATTTTTAATAATCTGAATCACGAATAATCGTAGAAATTATTAAACTTGCCAACATTCGCAAGTTTTCCAGAATTTCTTCCACATGATTCGTTTTCGGTTTTAACAGTTTATTTGAACGAAAAACAAACTGATTCCTTGTATTGTGTTATTTTCTATTATATTGATAATATAACTCTTTTTGATTTACAATACTAGAAAGCTCTGTCCCTTAGTATTGTAAAATTAAGTATTCAGACGATGTAGCTATGCAACCCCGAAGGAGAATTCAACTCCACTCTACTCGCTTTACTTATTAACCACTGCAAAGCTCTGCCCGCCTATTCGCTGCTTTGCTTTTGATTGAATACACGTTGAGCACCATGTCAGCCATTCTAGATACTAGACATTTTGTCATACATCTCTAAGTACGGGAGGAATCATCTTGAAACGTTAGGAGTGTGTTGCAAATTGAATTGTCTTTGCATCCTCTCAGGTGGCGCGACTAGTCGTCATTTTTCGACGCGCCGATGTACGATTACTGACTAGTTAAGAATGTGATCTGAAAGGATTCGGTCATGCTTGACCGTTTAAAATATATAGCGCTTAAGAAATGTTTTTTTTATGTTTTTATTGTGAATCCGTTATATGTTGTTTTGTGAAGTGAATAAATAAAATGCAAAGAACAAAATTTCATCATTTATGGTTTATAAAAATTATTATTACGGAACATTGAAAGATTTATGAACACAATTTTGGTGACCCTAGATCGTGATGAACTGCATTTTTTGGATTAATGATGTAAAGAATCCGCTGAGCATGCATCGGATATGGGAGGTAGGCTTTTTCCCTTATTATTTCATTATTTTGGTTTGAGTTTGGGGGTTAAAAGTTATGGTTTCGTTTAACAGAAAAGTGTAGTTTTTGTTCTAAAATGGTTGCAGTCTGTGAGGACATCGAATTCATTTGGTTTATATATAATATTATTTATAATTTATAAATTTTGCTGATATATGAAATAAATGGTTTCAAATATGAATAATTAAAAAATAGTTTGGGTTTTAAATATAAATGGTTTCATTCAACATTTAAATAATTGAAAATTACTTTCGTTTCATAAAATGTTGTTTAAATGGTGTTTCTTTTTGTTTCTTTGAAAACGAAATTGTTTTTTTTTAATGGAATATTATTTAATTTTTTGTTTCTTGCAATGCTATTAAAATAGAGTTACTTCTGATTTAATATAAAATTATTTATTTAGTTTTGGTTTCATTAAATGCCATTTTAAATTGATTTACTTCTGTTTTAACAATATTTATTTTTTTGTTCTTAAATGATATTTAAAGATGATGTTTACATTTTTTGATATATAGATAATACATGTTTATTTTTATTTAATAAATATATGGATAGGAGTTATTATTAAGCAATTAGAAGGTTTCATAATTTTTATTTTTGTTCTCTTGTTACGATATTGGGTTTAAAATGGATCTAGAAAGATTGAAGGAAAAAAGAAGAGGTTTAAGAACCTCATTTACGAAATATTTGGGGAAAATAGAAACAATCCTGAACTCCGAAATTACGGAGGAGTACACGAAATTAATGAAAATTGAGGAGCTTCTTAGATTAAAGGCTCAACTCCTGGACAAACAGGCAGAACTCGTAAACATCGATTATGAAATACAAACAAAAATTAAAGTCAAAGATATAGCTGAAGATGTAGCAGGCTGCGAGGAATACAGGGAAAAAGTGATCGATGTAAAAACAAAATTAGAAAGGCTAGTGGATAATTTAAATGACAGGCCGTTGCCTGGTGTTATTCAGATCGCTAGATCAAGTGATCAAACAGGGATTGGTTCAGAGAACCTAACAGTTAGAACTGAAACCAGAAGTACAGTTAAACTTCCGAAATTACAAGTTGTAAATTTTCTTGGTGACTGTAGTTCATGGTTGGACTTCTGGAACTCTTTCGAGGTAGCGATACATAATAATAATTCTTTAAGCAAAATTGAGAAATTTTCGTATTTGAAATCTTTCTTAGGAGGTGTCGCCTTGAGCGCTGTATCTGGGTTTTCATTGACAGAATCTAATTACGATGCATCAATACAATTACTTAAGGAACGTTTTGGACGAAGTGACGTAATTATATCGTCCCACATGCATAAGTTACTATTAATAGAGCCGGTGAAATCATGCGCGAATGTTACTGAATTAAGGAGAATGTACGACGCGATTGAGGTACAAATTCGTTCGTTACAATCATTAAATGTAGCAACAGGCACTTACAGTAATCTGTTATGCCCTGTAATATTACAAAAACTACCGGAAGAATTAAATTTAAGTTATAACAGACAGCGTAATTCAGATGAATTGTTTGATATTTCTAAATTAGTTGATTTTATACGTAAAGAATTAGAAATACGAGAAGCATCGATAATTTTAGCGAATCCCAGAAATAATAGCGCAAATGAAAATAATTTTCGGAATAAAATGACAGGCCACAATAAACCTTACTTAAATTCTAAAAGGAGCGAATATCATCCCCCTAAATCATCAGCTTCCGTTTTAGCGACTCAGGCGGAAAGAAATTTATCTGGTTTTCATAATAGGTATTCTTATGATAATAATAGGCCTAAATTTAATAACAAAAGAAATGCGAGTTCGTTTTCTCAAAATACAGGAGTTCAGGGCTGTTTGTTTTGTTCCTCGGCACATATGAATCATGATTGTTCCTTAAATGTTTATGATAAGAAAAGGGCTCTAATGGCCAAGGGATTATGTTTTATATGTTTTTCAAACCATTTGAGTAAATTTTGTTCTCGTAAGGATCATAAGTGCAAGTATTGCGCGTCTCCCTGGCATAACTCATTAATATGTAATACAGAAAGAAATGAATCCCGCTCAGTTGAGGATAAAAAACAAATACAGTCAGAAAGTTCTTTAAATTTGGTTTGTAATAAGAATAAAGAGCTTGAGGACACGCCGAATGATTCGGTGTTGTTGCAGACTGTAACGGCAAGTGTATTTAATGTTCAGGCCAAATGCCATTTATTGAGGTGTCTTATTGACAATGGAAGTTCTAGGACATTTGTATTGCGCGAAGTGTGCAATTTATTGGGATTAAAAACAATCGGAAAGGAAACCCTTTTAATTTATACTTTTGGAAATGAGAATACTGAAAGGAAAACTTATGATATTGTAGAAATAGTATTACATAATGTAAGAGAAACTAATAAGAAAATTAAATTAAGGGCTGTGGTAATTGATTCAATTACATTTGGGGAAATTAAAATTCCTTCACAATGGGTGCGTAATGTCGCACTAGAAAAAGGCATTGAATTGGCAGATAAGGGTAATTTAAGTAAAATTCATGTACTTATTGGATCGGATTACATTGGGGAAATTCTCGGAGAAAGGAACGTGAGAATTTCTAAACGATTAATGGCAACAGATACCTTATTTGGATTTGTGATACAAGGAAAGGAAAGGGACCCTAAAGCACTTAAGAATTGTCAGAAAGTGCGCGTTAATCATTTACATGTTGTTAAGGAGGAATTGGACCATCAAAGGGTTAAAAATTTATGGGAATTAGAGGCAATTGGAATTAATCCGGACAAAGAACATTCTAAATCAGATGATGAAATTTTAGAGTTATTTAGGCAAACCACTACTTATAGGAATAAAAGATATGAAACGCGATTGTTGTGGAAAAATAATGTTAAGGAATTGGACAGTAATTATGAGATAGCAAGACGACGCTTGTCTCATTTGAACACTGTTTTTGGTAGGAATCCGGACTTATATTTTAAATATAAGGAAATTATTGAGGAACATTTAAAGTTGGGCATCATAGAGGAAGTAGCGTCGGATTTAAATGAAAATACGGGTACAGGCTATTACATGCCGCATCATGCAGTAGTACGCGAACAAAAGAAAAGTTCTAAGGTTAGGATAGTTTTTGACGGTTCATGTAAGGGCAGGGATGAATTATCTCTTAACGATTGTTTAGAGAGCGGTCCTAATTTAAATCCAGATTTACTCAGGATAATTTTGAGGTTTAGGTTACACCCTGTAGCGTTTTGCGCAGACATTCAACGAGCTTTTCTAGAAGTAGGAATCGCGGATGAGGATAGGAATTTTTTGAAATTTTTATGGAATGATGGGGAGGGGCCCGATCTCCATTCCGATGCTGCTAAACGAATTAGGACATTACAATTCTGCAGAATTCCCTTTGGGGTGAAATGTTCCCCATTTCTATTATCGGCAACAATCAGGCTTCATTTGAAAAAATTTGAGAATGACTACCCGGAAGCAACAGAAATATTAAGATCTCTATACGTCGATGATCTCATCTCTGGCACTGATGATGTGAACAAGGCATTACAATTGTCTAAAGAAAGGATGTACATTTTAAGTGAAGCTAGCATGAATCTCAGGGCTTGGATTTCCAACTCTTCTAAACTTAATAAGTTGTGGAAGACAGACAATTTCGAATGTCGAGAAGATCCGGAGGAATCCAATGTTGAACTAAAAATATTAGGAATTATTTGGGACAATACGAATGACGAATTACTGATTGACACTTCACAATTTAACAAATTACCGGAGGACAGATTTATAACAAAGCGATATATTTTGGCTGTTTGCGGAATGTTATTTGATCCATTGGGGATCATGAATCCATTTTTGATTCGCATAAAAATTATATTACAATCAGTATGGGAAAATGGTAAACAGTGGGACGAACCTGTTCCACATGAAACTGAAATGTTGTTTTTAGAATGGCTAAATGAAGCTAAAAATTTGAAGTTCACTGGAATTCCTAGGCTGTATTTTAATGAATTCTGCTGGAACTCAGTAGAGGTACACATATTTTCCGATGCTAGCCCAAAATGCTATGGTTCAGTAGCTTATTTTCGATTTACGAATTCTGAAGAATGCAAAACAAGTTTTATAATTTCTAAGTCTCGACTAGCCCCTTTGAAGAAGATTACATTACCGAGACTTGAATTACTTGGCACTTTAGTCTCAGCAAGATTAGGATCATATCTTAAATCTGTTTTTCCTATGCTCGACCCCAGCAATATTTTTTATTGGACTGACTCTCAGATTTGCCTTCATTGGATAAAAGGTTCAGTTAACGATTATAAGCAATTTGTGAAAAACCGAGTGATTGAAATCAAGGAAAAAACTGATCCTGAAAAATGGCACTTTTGCAAAGGCAAGGTCAATCCGGCGGATAAATTAACGAGAGGTGTGAAAGCAAATTCCTTAATGAATGATAAGGTATGGAGTCAAGGACCAGCTTGGTTGTCAGAATTAAGTATACCATATGACTCTCTAATGGAATTTTCCTGTGACATGGACAGCGTGGTTGAAGAAAGACATGGAGTTACAACACTTCAGGTTAACGTAGAAGTTCCAATGCCATTATTAAATCTGGAGAATTACAGTAGTTTGAATAGAGTTTTGAGAACAACCGCCTATGTTTTTAGATTTCTAAATAATATCAAATCTAGGTCTGAAAAACGTTCAGGAGCGCTGACAGCAAATGAAATATCTGCAGCAGAAAATTATTGGCTTCTATTTGTGCAGCAAAGTGAATTTAACAAAGAATATACTACATTAAAGGCAAAAAATTCAGTTTCTCCTGATTCTAAGTTATATAATTTGAATCCCATTTTGACAACAGAAGGTCTAATAGTATTAAAGGGAAGAATTCAAGGCTCTAATTTTTCTGATGAATCTAAGCATCCAATTATTTTGCCGAACAAGGCTCGATTTACTAATCTTTTGATCATGAAGGAACACGAAAATTTAGGTCATTCTGGTATATCTGACACACTCACTCAATTAAGAGAACGCTTTTGGATCATTAAGGGCAGGCAAGCTGTGAAATCCTGCTTGAACAAATGTTTTCTATGCAGAAGGTTTAAGGCCAAACAAGGACAGCAAATAACAGCTCCGCTACCCATAGCAAGAACTAGTGAGGCTCAACCCTTTGAAGTCGTCGGAATCGATTTTGCTGGACCCTTATTCACAAAAGACAACAACAAATCTTACATTGCATTATTCACTTGTGCAGTCACTCGAGCAGTGCACTTGGAAATAGTCTCTAGTCTCAGTTCTGAACATTTTTTACTTGCATTCAGACGTTTCATCTCCAGAAGAGGTATGTGCAAGGTTGTGAATTCCGATAACGCTTTGACTTTTAAAGGTAGTGAAAAGGAACTAAAGAAACTTTATATGAACATTAAGAACTTTGAAATTCAGAACTATTTTGGTAATAAAGGTATCAAATGGAATTATATAGTAGAAAGAGCCTCATGGTGGGGGGGTTATTGGGAGCGAATGGTTCGTATGACAAAGGTCATTTTGAGGAAAATTCTTGGTAGGGCATTAGTTACATTTGAAGAACTGCAAACTATACTTGCAGAAATTGAATCTATTATTAACTCTCGACCTTTAACTTATGTATACAATGACCCTGTAGAGCCATTCCCTCTCATCCCAGCCCACTTCTTAATAGGAAAAAGGTCAACTGCATTGCCACCACAAAGTGGCCGTTTAGTGATAGCAAGTCAATCTAACTCTCAAAAACTTTTAATTAAACGATACTTATATCGTGAGAGACTTCTTAACGAATTCTGGAAGCGCTGGAAATTTGAATATATTTTGCAGTTGAGAAATGCTAATGTTGTAAAACCTGTTAATCCAATTTCTAATTTTAATATAGGTGATATAGTCCTAATAGGTGATGACAAGGCCCCAAGACAAATTTGGAAGTTAGGAAAAGTAATTGAGACACATGTAGGACGTGACAATAAGGTAAGATCTGTAACCTTAAAAACTTCATCAGGAATGTTAAAAAGACCCATTCAACTTCTTTGTAACTTGGAAGTCCAAGGGGACTTACCTTAATTAAACCAACTGTTCACCTGTAAGGTAATATTAATATTGTTTTTCATTTTTCAATTGTATCCAGGTAACATTGATTTTTGTATTTGATATAATTTCTATTTTTCAGTATTATGTGGTTGTGAAATTTATTATTATGTACTATTTTTTATTGGTTGTAATTTTTTGAATTGTATTTGATTTGGATTTGTTCAAATTTTTGTATTGAACTTAACTTACCTTTCGGGGCGGGAGGATGTTGCAAATTGAATTGTCTTTGCATCCTCTCAGGTGGCGCGACTAGTCGTCATTTTTCGACGCGCCGATGTACGATTACGGACTAGTTAAGAATGTGATCTGAAAGGATTCGGTCATGCTTGACCGTTTAAAATATATAGCGCTTAAGAAATGTTTTTTTTATGTTTTTATTGTGAATCCGTTATATGTTGTTTTGTGAAGTGAATAAATAAAATGCAAAGAACAAAATTTCATCATTTATGGTTTATAAAAATTATTATTACGGAACATTGAAAGATTTATGAACAGAGTGTGCAGAACATGTTATACTTCAAACATTTCAGTGAAAGTTTTACCCGAAATTAAAAGAAGTACCAATAAAAAATTAAAATTTGACCGCCCAGCCATCGGTGGCTGACAGTGTCAAATATGATATAAAGTCGCGTCAACTATCGGTGGCGGATATAAAATAGGATATATAAAACTAAAAATATTACATTTAATAATTGAAAATTTATTAAAAATTTGCTTAATTTTTATTTATTAAAGGGGGAATCATTATGGAATTTTAATGCATTTTAAGAATTTGCGTGGCGCTCAACGTGTTAATAGTGTACAACAGAAGATAAAAAACAGAAAAATGCTATAGAAATTCCATATTCAAGGTAAAATTGAAATACCTAATAATTAGTACCACTTTTTTTAAAATGAAATATGGAAACTGTTAATTTTTTGTCATTATTTGTCAAAAAAATTTTGTTATAGTCACTTATAAAAAATAAATAAATAAATAAAATAAAAAAGAAAGAAAGAAAATTACCTATTTATTATTATTATTATTGCCTATGCTTTTTATTATGGAATTTTTCAGTTAATTATGGCATTATATAATATTCTTTCTATATAAAGCGAGGTAATAATTTTACACACTCGAAAATATCTAGGGGAAAAGAAAGTCTATTAATATTTTAATGTGGAAAAATCTCCTACAGCTTCAGTTTTAAATTCTTTTTTACATACTTCTTAAGGCGCCTACCTACCTTTAAAATGCAATTTTTGGACAAAACTCCGATTTTCTGTTTTTGGTTTAGTATTAAAGTCTGGCATTTAGGCTTTCTGAATCAGTTTGGATTTTGTTTCTATCTTGCTTAGAATTTGAGTTACAGGCATCTTAATATTAGTCACTCGCAAGTTTTTGAATTCGGAAGTGACCGTAAATGTTTGTTTACATAAAAGTTTTACTCAATATAAACATCAAAATTTGTTACTGCATATAAAATGAATTTAAAAAAATAAATAATAAGAAGAAGAAATAAAAAACTTTGAAATAAATCAGAAAACTTATTAAAATTGATTTTTATTTAATAGGTAAAATCTTGTTTTTAATTACGTTTTCTGCTTTTTCTCAGAATGAGATTTTTAACATTTTACTTTTTCGCAAAACATCATAACTCCAAAAGTTATAATTGAAATCTTATGAAACTTTGACAAAATACTCTAGAGGAGTTGTTTTAGAGATTGAACTACTACAATGAATCTAGCTAAATTAATATTATTATTATTATTATTTATTTATTTATTTTTATTTTTTTTGTCGATAGAAGTTATGAAAAAGTTCACAACTTCACTAATGATTCATTCACTAATGACTCACTTGATTCATTAATGATTTTTTCAGCATGTAAAATGTTATCTTCTCTAAAATATTAAATAATATGGTTATAGTTTTGAAAATAGCTCACTCCCATAAAGAACTTTCAATAATCAAAATAAAATTTACAGAATAAAAATACCTTTATTTAAATTTGATTTATGATGTTTGAAAAAGTGTCTATTTTTTTTTTTTTTTTTTTTGCAATTTTGAGCCTAAATATCAAAATATTTTAAAATTTGCATATTTTTTCCTTTCACTGTTTTTAACTATGTTCTATTATATGACGTACATAAATTGGCAATTTTTCAATTATTAAAAAAATCACCTCCGACAGTAGGCAGGCACCTTAAAATAACGAAGGATAGAATATATTCGATTATGTATAAGAGTTTTAAGTGAAAAATATTTTTCTTTCTGTAATTATGAATATGAAATGTATCATAAAATGTCTAATTCTGTAGTGTTAAAAATTATTTGCGTAAAATTAGAAAATGCTCTCTTATATAAATGAGTTTCAATTTGACTGTGTAGTATTTTTTTATGAAATATAAATGCAATCAAACCTCATTAACGTGAACACGCTTAACGAGAATTACCTGTAACAGGAATTGTTTTCACAATCCCGTCAAAATTAAGATTGTAGCTACAGATAGCATGAACTACTGATAACATGAACAATTCTTTTGATCCCCTTGAGATTCACATTAACGAGGTTCTACTGTATAAATATAATGTCCGACTGTATAATATATTATCATATATATGTATTAAGTATTATATAATACATATATATATATATATATATACATTAATGAAAAAAGTAAATAGACTTTAAAGACAAAAATAAATGCAGTCAATTATACGTAAACTATACTATTTCATTAATCATTAATATATATATATATATACAAAGAGCTTAAATAATTACGAAAATGAACACATTAAATCATGTTTTTCAATAAAAAAGGTAAATAAACTTTAAACACAAAATAAATGCAGTCAATTATACATATACGACACTGTTTAATTATTTGTTAAATAAATATATATTATATATATATATATATATATATATAAGAGAGAGAGAGAGAGAGAGAGAGAGAGAGAGAGAGAGAGAGAGAAAACGTTCAGTATTAATAAAATATTATCAGTGCAAACATTTGAATTTTATATATTTAGATATAAAAAATTTTACAAACAATATGAGAAATTACGAATAAGTGTACTTGATACTTTGGTCCCGAGAAAACTTTAGTCCCTGGCTATTGTGGTCCCGAGACATTTTGAACCGCTAATTTTTTGCTATCGTTTAAATGTATATGAGTTTATTAATATTATAGCATATTTGTTGATTGATATTAATCATTTTCAACCTTTGTTGAAAATGATGTAACAATAGGACACATTACACATAAAATCTATTATTTCGGATCGAATTTTCAATGTTAAAGTGTATCTGTTATCACCGAAGATCTAAGAATTGTTAATTTATCTAAGTCCTTAAAGTTGCAATTTAAATAAAATACAAGATTTGTAATACAAAATGTGTTTCATAAATAGCCACTATAATGCGGCTTTCAAATATCACAGTCAAATTTAGAGTGTTCGAACAAAAAATTTGTAGGTTGGTTGGTTGGTTGGTTGTTGTTTAATGGCGCAAGGTCCGCAATGGGACATACTGCGCCAAACAAAAGGATAAAAAATAAGGATGCTTCTGGATGGGTTTTACCCATCCAGATGGTCAGTAAAAAACACATTGAAAATTAAGACAATAGGTAAAATAATAAAACACAAGACAAAGATTGAAATAATAGAAAGCAGAGTAAAAAGTGTATAAAATAAAATGATGTAAAAAGTTATGAACAGTGTAAATATAAAAAACCGAAGTAAAAGGAGATGAACAGTGTATATAATAAAAAGATGAACAGTGTAAAATATAAAATCAAATGTCATGATAAAAAACAGCTTCTTTTAAAAAATTAGTCATGCGATGATGAGGGTTCACACCTAAAAGGTTCGTCAGATTGGGTGAAGATGAATTAAAATGTGTTCGATAGAGATGACGAAGGCAAGGGCAGTCGGTGAGGACATGACGAATGGTTAAAGCACTGAAATGACACTTTGGACACTCAGGTTGTTGTTCTCTAAGTAATAAGTATTTATGTGTGAGTCTGGAATGCCCAATTCGTAGTCGAATAATAATAACATCGTATTTTCTAGGTGAAATTGTAGGCCAGACTGAAATTTGAGACTTTATTTCTCGCAATTTATTACTATTTTTGTTATTCCACTCCCTTTGCCACATATTTTTAAGATAGCTTTTAAGTGTGTGCTTAACGTCTTCATAAGGAACAGGACAGTTTAAATGTATGGAAGCCTGCCTTGCGGCTTTGTCTGCTGCTTCATTGCCTTTAATGCCTACGTGCCCAGGAACCCAGCAAAACAAAATATCAAATCCCTTTTTCAAAAGGTCGTTGTAAGTTTTTAAAATAGAAATGAAAGTCAAGTTACAAGAGCTAGAAGAGAGAGAATCAAGAACACTCTTTGAGTCTGTATATATAATGAATTTTCTACTGTGATGAGATGAAATGATGTTAAGGGCAACCTCAACAGCAAAGAACTCTGCAGAGAAGATGGAAAAAGAATTAGGGAGTTGATAGCTAAACGTTGTATTACCAATGATAATACCACAACCGACTTTATTAGTTGTTTTGGAGCCATCAGTAAAAATTTCAATATAGTCTTTGTAGGCAGAGCGATGAGATGAGAAAAGTGCTTGAAAAATGGAAGCATCTGTGTTAGATTTGTCAAATCCCTTAAATGGATGAAGACAAGAAATAACTTGGAAATTCCAAGGCGTCATGATTAAAAAAGAACGGGGACGAACTTTGGTATGAATATGAGAAGTGCCCACAAGAAAGTTCTTAATCCGAAGAGAAAAATGAGGGATGCAAGATGGCCGATTCACATAAAGATTATGATCGTTGTTATTTAAATGTGAGTGAAGTGGATGATTAGGATGTGAAAGGATGCGATAGTACAATTCATGTGAAAGTCTTTGTCTTATATCAGTGAGAGAAGGCTCCACACAGTCAGCATATAAACTAAAAACAGGACTGGTCCGGAATGCTCCTGAGCAAATTCTAAGTGCGCTGTGGTGTGGTGTGTCCAGTTTTTTGAGGTAAGAATGAGCTGCTGATCCATAAACCTGGCAAGCATAATCTAGTTTGGAGCGAATAGTAGCCCGATATATTTTGAGTAGCGATGGACGGTCTGCTCCCCAAGAAGTATTAGAAAGGACTTTTAAAATATTTAGTGCTTTATCACATTTAGTTCTTAAATATGAAATATGTGGAATAAAAGTCAATTTTCTGTCAAATATAACACCCAGAAATCGAGCAGTGTCAACAACTGAAATTGGCCTGTTATTCATCAAAATCTGAGGATCTGGATGAAGACCTCGTTTACGACAAAAATGCACACATTGTGTTTTGTCAGTTGAGAATTTAAAACCATTTTTATTTGTCCATTTAATGATATTGTTTATAACAAGTTGTAATTGGCGTTCTATGAAGCGCATGTCATTTCCCTGGCAAGAAATTTGCAGGTCGTCAACATATAAGCTTCCATGTACACTTGGTGGCAACTGTTTTAAAATATCATTTATTTTTAAAGAAAAAAGTGTAACGCTCAAAACACTGCCTTGAGGCACACCTTCCTCCTGAAAATAATAATCTGAATAAACTGATCCTATACGAATTTGAAAGCGTCTGACTCTTAAAAATTTTTGAATGAAAATGGGGAGATTTCCTCTAAAGTCCAAATTAAAAAGATCTTTTAAAATACCATAGCGCCATGTCCTGTCATAAGCTTTTTCTATATCGAAAAAAATTGAAACCAAATGGTTACGTCTCACATTAGCTTTTCGAATATTAGTCTCCAGTAATAAGATATTGTCAACCGTTGAGCGGCCCCGTCGAAAACCACTTTGCCATGGAGAAATCAAGTTATTTTTTTCTAAAATGAAAACAAGCCTAGTATTTACCATCTTTTCTAGCAGCTTACATAGACAGCTTGTGAGGGCAATGGGCTATAATTTTTGGGATCAGTAGCATCTTTACCTGACTTAGGAAAAGGAATAACAATAGCATCGTGCCAAGCAACAGGGAAAATATTTTCAGTCCAGATCCTATTGTAAAGATGAAGGAGATTATTGAGAGACTGTTTTGATAAATGTTTAATCATAATATAGGTAACACCATCGGGTCCGGGAGCAGAGTTATGGCAATGTTTCAAACTATTTTTTAATTCATTATCTGTAAAAGATCTATTGTAGTCTGGTGAAGAGCGGGAGTGAAAACTGATTGATGATCGTTCAGAATTATGTTTATGAGACAAAAAAGGTTCGGAATATGAATTAGAACTGGAGATGTGAGATAAGGTTTTACCAATGGTGTCTGCAATATTTTTAGTTGAAGTTATAGTTTGGCCATTATCATTTAAAAACGAAATACTTTGATTAGAATATATTCCCATTGCTTTCTTGACACGATGCCAAAGCTGTTTACTGCTTACATTAGAGGTAATGCTGGACACATATTTAATCCAGGAATTTTTTGGGGAGATTCTGCGGATTCTTCGTGCGGCTGCCCTTGCTTTTTTGAATGCGATATAATTAGCAGTAGTCGGGTACCTCCTAAAAATTCCCCAAGCTTTTTGTTGCTGACTTTTTGCATTATTGCATTCATCATTCCACCATGGCTTTGAATGTTTACTCAGACGTCCAGAGGATTTTGGAATAGCAATATCAGCTGCATTCATAATACAGTTTGTGACATTACTGATTGCTCTGTTGATATCACCCTCGATCATTTCATATGTGATAGTTGCATTTATAGTGAAAGTAGCCCAGTTGGCCTTGTCATAAATATAATGTGGATTTATAGGATGATGATCATTAAAAGTATAAAAAGATAAAAATAGAGGAAAATGGTCGCTATTATGAAGGTCGTTACTCACAAAGAAATTAAAATAAGGATACAAAGTTGGAGAGCAGATGGCCAAGTCTATAGCATGAAAAGTTCTGGAAGGTTCATGAAAATATGTGTTGTCACCGTTATTTAAAATACATAAATTATTATCAGTGATTAAGTCTTCAATAATTTGTCCTCGAGGATTAATATCAGGACTACCCCAAAGTTGGTTGTGTCCATTAAAATCACCAAGAATTAAAAAAGGAGTCGGTAACTGCAAAATTAGCCTATTGAGGTCACATTGTCGAACAGTCATATTTGGTGGTAAGTAAACGGCGCAGATGGTGATAAGCATGTGTATATGGATCTGAACAGCAATAGCCTGGACGTCTGTATTTAAAATGATATTAGAATGTGGAACACTATTTGAAATTAAAAGAGCTACACCACCTGTAGCTCTGTCAGAATGTGTAAAATCTTTTCTGAAACACCGGTAGCCACGGATTTTAACATTGTCATGTTGTCTTAAGTGCGTTTCTTGGAAGGCAAAGCAAATAGGTCGATGATCAGAGATAATATCTCTGATTTCATCTCGTTTATTAATAAAACCTCGGCAATTCCATGAAATGAAATTGGTCATACTTTTTTTTTTTTTTTAGATTATAACATCCACGTCATTGTCCTCTGATGCAGTGGACATACCGTCCTCCCCATCAGAAGGATGGAGGCAGATCATATCATCTTGTTTTGGAAGATTTCCTTTATTATTTTTATTTGTAGTGGGAGTGGGCAATTTTGTTAGTTTCTTTTTCTTGATATTGAGACGAGAGGGTGAATTAGAGTGCTTTAGAGATGTAGAGTTAAGACTTTTTTCAGACAATAAGGTTTTAGCAGTTTGTGGAATTTTCTTTAAATTTCTTGATTTTGATGAAGAGGACTGTGAAGAGTTAGAAGACTGATTTGGTTTGGATTGTGAGATTTGGGAATTGTTTACTGTAGTTTCGAGTGGGGAGCTAGTATTGGGTATTTTTGTAGAATTACGTGAAACAGTTTCAACTGGTGAGATGGTATTGATTAGAGAGTCAGTTTGTGTAGCTATTGTTTTACAAGTTTTTTTGGTGGAAGTAACAGCAGCATATGATTTACCAACGATGGGTGTTCTTGATTCTACTATTTTTCTGGCTTCTGGGTATGATATATTTTGTTTTGTTTTAATGGTTTGAATCTCTTTTTCTATTTTCCATTTTTCACAAGACTTAGCATATGATGGGTGATCTTTTTTACAATTAACACAACACACAGTGGCTTCACAATTTTGACTACCATGGCCAATGGCACTGCAGCGGGCACATGTCTGTTTTCCACGGCAGGAAGTTTTAGAATGGCCAAAACGTTGGCAGTTGAAGCAGCGTAACGGATTTGGTATGTATTGTCTTATGGGGCATTCAAGATAACCAGCTTTTATGGAGCGTGGTAATTTAGGGGATTCTATTGTTAAAATAATGTGTTTTGTTGGTACAGCCTTATTGTCACGGAAAATAGAAATACGTTTCACAGCAATAACTCTTTGGTCTTTAAGGTTTTCTAGAATTTCGGATTCTGGTACAAATTGAAGATCAGATTCTGAGATGACGCCGCGGCAAATATTTAACGTTCTATGTGGACTAACGGTAACTTGTATGTTTGCAAATTGTGTACATTTCTTAAGGTTGTTTGCTTGTTTCTCATTTTCTACCTCAATCAATAATTCGCCTGTTCTAAGTTTCTTTACTGACTTTGGATCACCCATAATCGACTGCAGTGCCTTCTGTATCAAAAAAGGAGAAGTGTGTGTGAAGTCTCCTTCTTTCCTTTTCACCACAAAAAATCTAGCATCACTGTTCACAAATACATTATTCTCACTTAAAGTTGAAGAAAACTCTTCAACTCTCTCTGCCCATGATTTACCATTTGAGCTTTTATTAGCTTGGCCCGAGCCAGACGCATTATTCGTATTTCCTTTAGTTGTCGCCATATTGAGATAAGAAAAAAGAGTCGAGGGTTTCCTTAGTCCCACAAGTCAGCCCATTTCTTGAACGGACGGAAAGCAAAGGGTTTTCAGAATCGCTCCCTGGGACACCCATAACCACTCACCAGCTACCAGATTAGTGACCCAGCTCAGGAATCACATGTGGTAGTCGTGTTAGTCCGGTGTTTCTCGTTCGAGTAGTCACCGTTGTCTCACCTTCACCAAGGGCACCAGTCTCCCAGTGTGCTCCCAAGGCTAGACTACCGTGAGACCCTCACCAAATCGCCAACCCAATAACCAGCGCCACATCTACACCGGTCTCAGCTTGGTTAATGTTTATAAATTAACTAATTTTAGTAGAACCAACAAGAACAAGACCAAAAAATAAAGGTGAGTAAAAACAAACAAGGTAATTAGAAACCAAAAAGGTGAGTAAAACAAGGTAAACTGTTTCATTTTTTTTTTTTTTTTTTTTTAATTTTTCAAGTTTTTAATTTTTTTTTTTTTATTATTATTTTTTTTTTTACAAGAACAATAAACAAGAAAAAGTACCAAAACCTGATTGGTAGTAAAAAACCAAAAAAATCTAACGACAAACAAGCAAGAAAAAATGCCAAAAACTTATTAGCGGGGAAAAAAAAAAAAAAAAAAAAATTAGAAGAAATAAAAGAGGAAGGTAGAAGGAAAAAAAATAAAAATAAAATAAAAATAAAATAAATAAAAAGATAAAATAAAAGGAGAGAAAAAAGATCACTCGGGCCCGGGGTGCGTGACTCCCCCTGAATACCTAAAGAAGGTACCCCCCTGGGGGCAAAATTTGTAGGAAATCGATGCTTTATACAAACATCTCCTAAGTGTTAGAGTATAATAACAAAAGAAGATACGAAGAACTTAAATAATAAGCTCGGGATTTAATTTGTACAGATCTGCTAAGCTTGAGTCATTTTCTTCTTTGTCAATCCGGTTATATATTTATCAAATGCAGAAAATAATTATATATATCACACAGAGTTGGAAAAACATATTTCTTCCATTATAATCCCTTACAATATTGTTTAAGAATTTTTTCGGTTATATTAAGAATTTTTTCGGTTCCCCCCCTTTTTTTTTTTTTTTTAAATGTGCTGAACAAAACAGTGGAATTCCTTTGTACTGTCTGTGGAAGAAAATGTGTGAAACGCATCCCAAGGTGTTACTGAGATTTCAATGTGGGCATTGTTTTTAATCATAGAGATATATCAGACAGATTTATATATATATATATGTGTGTGTGTGTGTGTGTGTGTATATATATATATATAGTAATATATAAATGCAGAAATATATAAACAAATGAATGAAATTAAATGTAGAAATATATATACACAAATGAATGAAATTATACCCCAAAAAACACTGAGATCTTCATCAGGGAGGCCCCTCAGTGTAGGGGTGAATGAGAAGTTTCTGAAAGGACAGTAGCTATAAGCTAATAACTATCCTTAGCCCCCAACTTCTCACCAAACAGAAAACCACCAATAACTGAAGAGAACTGAAGAGTTGGGGGCTAAGGATAGTTATTAGCTTATAGCTACTGTCCTTTCAGAAACTTCTCATTCACCCCTACACTGAGGGGCCTCCCTGATGAAGATCTCAGTGTTTTTTGGGGTATAATTTCATTCATTTGTGTATATATATTTCTACATTTAATTTCATTCATTTGTTTATATATTTCTGCATTTATATATTACTATATCAAAGTTTTGCATTTCCTTTCGCTGCAATCTTGCGCATTGGTTTGTAATTCTCCTATTGGTTTTTCTAATCAGTAAAACTTATATTTTTATATATTTTCCTGTCAATTGTTTTCTATATATATATATATGTGTGTGTGTGTGTGTGTGTGTGTGTGTGTGTGTGTGTGTATAATAAAATGAACATGAACTAAAAAGATTTAAAAAAAAAAAAAAAAAATGTGCACTATCATTTTCTAAACCTTCATATTTGCAATGCTCACAGTCGATTAAATACTAGACTAATGATATTTTTTCAATTTTAAAATAAAATCATTACAATACAAAGAAAAGTAATTTATGTACAAATATATTTGGTTAACATAATTAAATATCACGGACAAACAAACACGTATGTTTTTTATTATTATTATAAATATACCACAGATTTTGAAATAAATTCCTCTTAGATTAATGATAAGTATTAAATCACAATCAAATCGAATAAAACGTATATCTCTCTCTCTCTCTCACACACACACATATATTTATATATATATGCGAATAATTCATATAAAAATTCAAAAACTTCATAAATGATCAGAAGCTTATGCTTATGAAGAAGAGTCTATGATGGGTGCAGGTCAATAATTAGTTCTTTGAAAGAAATGGCATTCTGTCACTAAAAGCAAATTATATTTAAAATCTAAGGTTTACTTTCTTTCTTTTCCCCCTTTTTAAACAAAATTTTTCTGTATTTTATTATTTTAAAATTAATTCAGACTTTATCAATAAATATATTGAAATAGGGATTCTTTTCTATTAATAAGGTATTGCTGCTATTCTTAACAATACTTTTAAAATCACAAAATTTTGTCACTAATTGTAAATTAAAAATCAAATTACAATTAAAGTAAGTTAAATTGAAATTAAAAAAAAAAAAAAGTACAACTGCATAAAAAGCAAAGTTTAAATATATTAAATTTTAATAGAAAATCGGTTAGAACAGAATTTCCTAAATCTTAATAGCTACGGAGCAATCGTAACGTCGAAAATTTATATATTTACCTATAAGATACTCCTTAATTAAAAATATTCCAATAACACTTCAATTTTTACGTATCAACAAATATTCTGTCATACTAATAAAGTCATATATATTTACAAGATAGCAAAAAATTAGCGGGACCTTAATTCCCTCGTGACCAAAATGGCCGGAACAAAAGTGGCGGGACCAAAGTGGCGGGACAAAGGTGTCCTGCTTCGTACAGTCGGTAACAAAAGTGTCCGAACACTAGCAAAAATTCCTATGTAAAAAAGTACACTTCATACGGTTTCGTTAAATAAATCCTTCTCGAATCCTGTTCTTAGTCAGTGTAAGAACATTATTCGATAAGGATTTCTTTAACAAAACCGTATAAAGTGTACTTTTTTTGCATAGGAATTTTTGCTATATATATATATAGAATATATAAAATTTTTTACAAACAACATAAGAAATTACGAATAAGAACATTAAAATATTTTTATTTTTTAATAAAAAAAATAAATAGCCTTTAAAGACAAAAACAAATGCAATCAATTAAACATAGACGAAACTATTTCATTATTCATGAAAAAAAAAAAAAAAAAAAAAAAAAAAAGGATATAAAAATTTTTTACAAACAACATGAGAAATTACGAATAAGAACTTTAAAATATGTTTCTTAATAAAAAAGATAAATACCCTTTAAAGACAAAAATAAATGCAGTCAATTACACATTTCTTAATATATTTATATAATTTTACGAACAATATAATAATTTACAGATAAGTATATTAGAATATTTTTTTAATACAAAAGATAAATACCCTTTAAAGGCAAAAATTAATGCAGTCAATTATACAAAGACGACACAATTCCATTATTCATATATATATATATATATTGAAAACCTTTTCAAACATTGAATAGATGAAAACAAGAAACATTGAATAAGATGAAACAGAAAAAATACAAAAAAAGATTACGAATATCAAGCAACCTTAAATTGAAACATGCAAATTCATTACGTTTTCAAGGGTATAGAATGAATATTGCATGTAAAATAGGTTTATTTCTGTCTTGTTGTATGCAAATTGCTGAACATTTACAACAAGCTATACTCAATAAAATCCCCCCAAAAAAGGAATAGTTTAAACTGAAAGAATAATATGTGAAAAACCAAATGACAATCAAACTTATTAAAATTCAAGCAGCAATTTCAAAATTATTAATTGAAATACTAATAATAATAGTTAAATGAAATACTAGTAATAATGAATAAAACTAAAGTTTAACATACATTACTCATGAAAAACTGGTATAAGTAGCTTGATCACTAAACAAACATGTGGCCGTATACAGTTAAATTCACAGTTAATTTTGGAATCGTATTGAATAACTGAATGATTAATTTATTTTTGGAATCGTATTTGTCAACTGAACGATAAAGATGAGTGAACTGTTTGATATTTAATAATTAACCTAAAAGGGATAATTTAAAATTAAGTTTTGATTAAAAATTGAGATTAATATGATTTACGAAAATTCGGAAACTTAGAAGTGTCATTTTGTTGAAACATAAAATCAAACTAGTGAGTAAGGAGCGCCATCTTTTGGAGTGCAAAAAAAGTAATGACCCATTTTTTTTTCTGTGTGTGTGTGCTGAATAAAATCTAATCAAATGCTATCATTTAAAAATCTAATTTAGAGTTAATAGAAGAACACAATGCAATATGTAATTAAAATTGAGGTTAATTTTTAATTAATTCAGTTATTTATTTATTTTATTATATATTATATATATATATATATTAAATGTAGGTTTGATAAATGTTTCCATGGTCAAATTAACTAATTTGAAAGTCAATAATATAATAATAAAAAATTTTAGAATTATCAGTTTTTTTTTATTTTTAGAATCCATAAAGCAAACACTTTTTCTTTTTATAAATACATATGCATATATATAAATATACATATACAATATATATATACATATATATATATATATATATATATACATATAAATACGCGAGAATCACAATCCCTCCCAACCATACAGCCAAACAGCACCCCCATCCTCCTTAATCGAGTATCTGCCCACCCAACCTCACCTTTTTATTGTCTTTTATTTTATATATATATATATATATATATATATATATATATATATATATTTGTAAAAAATACGCAAATGCATTTTTTTTTTCTTTTTAATTAATGTTAACACCATAGACAAGGAAAGATGATTAAATCAGAAATACGATTTAATAATTGAATTTACTAGAAATTTAGGATAACCATATACTCTGGCTTGAAAATAGATAGATTAAACATTTTTAGTTTTATATTTATTAGAACAAAGATGTTGTATTCTATAGAGGAAATTAATTAGAATATTTTTATATATGGTTTTATGAAAACAAGATTTGTAATTAGTAAATAGATTAACTTTAAAATAAAATTCTTTTCTCTTATCATAAATATCAAAATCTAAGTTTCCATTATCATTATATATATTTAAATCTAGAAAATTTATTTCTTTTTTTATCATTTAATTTTTAGTTAATAAAAGACTGAGGATAATTATCTATGAAGGTGTTGGTATTACTATCATTAAAGTAAAAAAAAAAAAAAAACCGATAATAACATCTATAAATCTATAAAACATTAAGTAATTACTAATAGATGAATTTCTTTCATAATAATAAAGATACAAATCAGATAATAAACTACTAGCAGAACCACCTTGTGGAATACCTTTAATACTTTGGAATATAGTATGATTGTACAGAATAAAATTATTATGTAGTATCGATATTTTTTCTTTAATACTATGTTGATGTTCATTAAAAAGAATTAACATAGTGTTATGTAAGTCATGAATGTCTATATTATTAAATAAATCATTAAAATCAAATGTACTAATGTTTGTAATATTTTTAAAATTTTTAATTCTATTTAAAAGTTGAAAACTGTTTTTTGCACAATGCTTACTGTCATAGTTTAACGTTAAACTATGAATTTCTGTTAAAAGTTTTAATAGAAGATTACAAGCAACAGTATTATATGCATTACAACCTATAGTAACAGTGCGAAATTTGGCAGGAGTTTTATGAAATTTAGGAATAATAACTATATATGGATGGTTGAAATTTTTACATTTGAGTTTTAATTTATAATATTAAAACACAAGGCATTTTCTGTAACACCAGAATCGCACGATCTGGGCATGCGCGAGAAAATTTTTAACCAATTCGGAACGGGAATATTCCTTTCTCTTTATGCAGTGCAATACGAATACTGATGGTAGGTCGAGCAGACGACATTAATATTTCAATATGTCTGTGGCAGACGCCTAATTAAAGCTCAATCATAAAAATAATTCACACGATTAATTCATTGATTCATATTTTCCAAAGAAGTATATTAAAAACAAAGCAATTCGCGAATACATATCGGTTAACGTCGTATGTAGAACTCAGGAGCCACAGTCGTATGCATCACGGATTAAGATGCATTTTAGCCAAAATTTTCTTTACACAGGATGATTTAACAAAAGAAAGAAAAATTCAATACTTGATTAAATAAGTTTAAAAAAAGAGAATTTGATAAAAGTTATCAAATGAAAGAAAATGAAAATTGGATTAAATAAGTAAATAAAATAAAAAATAGAAATCCACATTTAATCTGTATTAAAAAATTAAATAATACTTGAAATCTGGCTACAAAGCTTGATAAAAAAATATATAGAAAAGTATAATTCTGGAGTAAATAATTTCAATAATATAAAATGTGAAAATCTAAAACAAAACAGCATTTAAAAAAATTATATTTATATATATATATAACAATATAATGTAAGAGTAAATAAATGAATATAAAACAATATAAGTCTGGAGTAAATAAATTAACAAAATTTCATTAGATAGAAAATATTATACATATTTACAAGAGTCCCTAGAGAATTAATTAAAAGCAAACCTAAATCTAATAATAAAGAGAAGCTAAAACACACTTTAACTAAAGCAAAGACAAAATAGATATAGTTCGTGAGGCAGTTAATGTAATTTTGAATTGATGAAATTTATAAAAATGATAAAAATTCTCTGAAGTTAAATACAATGCAAGAAAAGGAAAATCAATTCAACATGAAGAAGGTAGTTTTAGAATTAACAATCAATACACACACACACATATATATAAGAACATGCAAAAAATTTCACAAACAACATAAGAAATTATGAATAAGAACATTATGTACATTTTTTCACAAAAAAGATAAATACATACAGGACATTATTTTATTTGTTATAGAAAAAAACATATTAAAAAAAAAAAAATACAAACGGTATAAGAAATTACGAATTGATTTTCTAGAAATAGATTAAAAAAAAAAGAAGAAGAAGACTCTGAAGTTAAATACAATGCAAGAAAAGGAAAATCAATTCAACATGAAGAAGGTAGTTTTAGAATTAACAATCAATACACACACACACATATATATAAGAACATGCAAAAAATTTCACAAACAACATAAGAAATTATGAATAAGAACATTATGTATATTTTTTCACAAAAAAGATAAATACATACAGGACATTATTTTATTTGTTATAGAAAAAAACATATTAAAAAAAAAAAATACAAACGGTATAAGAAATTACGAATTGATTTTCTAGAAATAGATTTTAAAAAAAAGAAGAAGAAGACTCTGAAGTTAAATACAATGCAAGAAAAGGAAAATCAATTCAACATGAAGAAGGTAGTTTTAGAATTAACAATCAATACACACACACACATATATATAAGAACATGCAAAAAATTTCACAAACAACATAAGAAATTATGAATAAGAACATTATGTATATTTTTTCACAAAAAAGATAAATACATACAGGACATTATTTTATTTGTTATAGAAAAAAACATATTAAAAAAAAAAAAATACAAACGGTATAAGAAATTACGAATTGATTTTCTAGAAATAGATTTTAAAAAAAAGAAGAAGAAGACTCTGAAGTTAAATACAATGCAAGAAAAGGAAAATCAATTCAACATGAAGAAGGTAGTTTTAGAATTAACAATCAATACACACACACACATATATATAAGAACATGCAAAAAATTTCACAAACAACATAAGAAATTATGAATAAGAACATTATGTATATTTTTTCACAAAAAAGATAAATACATACAGGACATTATTTTATTTGTTATAGAAAAAAACATATTAAAAAAAAAAAAATACAAACGGTATAAGAAATTACGAATTGATTTTCTAGAAATAGATTTTAAAAAAAAGAAGAAGAAGACTCTGAAGTTAAATACAATGCAAGAAAAGGAAAATCAATTCAACATGAAGAAGGTAGTTTTAGAATTAACAATCAATACACACACACACATATATATAAGAACATGCAAAAAATTTCACAAACAACATAAGAAATTATGAATAAGAACATTATGTACATTTTTTCACAAAAAAGATAAATACATACAGGACATTATTTTATTTGTTATAGAAAAAAACATATTAAAAAAAAAAAATACAAACGGTATAAGAAATTACGAATTGATTTTCTAGAAATAGATTAAAAAAAAAAGAAGAAGAAGACTCTGAAGTTAAATACAATGCAAGAAAAGGAAAATCAATTCAACATGAAGAAGGTAGTTTTAGAATTAACAATCAATACACACACACACATATATATAAGAACATGCAAAAAATTTCACAAACAACATAAGAAATTATGAATAAGAACATTATGTATATTTTTTCACAAAAAAGATAAATACATACAGGACATTATTTTATTTGTTATAGAAAAAAACATATTAAAAAAAAAAAATACAAACGGTATAAGAAATTACGAATTGATTTTCTAGAAATAGATTTTAAAAAAAAGAAGAAGAAGACTCTGAAGTTAAATACAATGCAAGAAAAGGAAAATCAATTCAACATGAAGAAGGTAGTTTTAGAATTAACAATCAATACACACACACACATATATATAAGAACATGCAAAAAATTTCACAAACAACATAAGAAATTATGAATAAGAACATTATGTATATTTTTTCACAAAAAAGATAAAAATACATACAGGACATTATTTTATTTGTTATAGAAAAAACATATTAAAAAGAAAAAAAAAAAAAGAAATACAAACAGTATAAGAAATTACGAATTGATTTTCTAGAAATAGATTTAAAAAAAAAAAAAAAAAAAAAAAAAAAAAAAGACAAAGAAGAAGATATCTGCAAAACGGCAAATTAAAGTCATATATAGAATAATAAAAACAAAAATTAAAAAATTTATATATATATTTCTCTAAATGTATAAAGTAGCTAACTCTATCCAGATAATTTTCTAACGAAATCTCATTATTACTTAATTTGGTTTTTGCCACTGTTAGCCTATTATCGAAGGTCCTATACTTAATGTGGCGTTTATGAAGGTTATGTCCAGCGTGCATCATCCTTATTGATGCCTCGTTTTCCGCCTGCTCTTTTTTTAGAAGTTCCAAAAAATTGTACACATTCATGTGCCTTTGATATTGGGCACGTTTGTTGATTTTGTTGTGCCACCCTTCAACATTATTTGTTGTCCTCTCTTCAGCATTTTCGAAATGATTCCACAATTCACTGAAAATATATTATGAGGATTAGAATAGTGCTGGTTAAACAATAAATAATAAATTTTAATATAAAAATTTATAAATTTTGATGTAACATAAAATTTAATGTGTTTGATCATTTTTAATTTGTTACTATTTGATTTCAATTAATACTATAAATTAAATGATAAAAAACATTATTAGTTCCCCATCATACTATAGGTATGGGGAACTTAGGTAATCGTGAAAAATTTGAGACCTCGGTTTCTTGACTTTTTCATACGTTTTCAGGTGTGGGGAATCCGAAAATAACAAAATTTGTATGGTGTCTGTCTGTAGGGTGTCTGTTAGTGTGTCAGTGTGTCAGTCCGTTAGTGTGTCAGCCCGTTAGTTTGTTAGACTGTTAACACGATATCTCACGAACAAATGATCGCAGAAAGGTCAGATCAGTTTTCAATATTACTTTCGATACTGGCAAGACCCCTATTCATTTGCAACATTCGAGTTAAAAAACTTCTTAAGTTATGAGAAATTTATGATTTTCTTAACATGAGAGAATAGGACAAAATTACACTTAAACGTGCATTAAATGGAAACTTTTTACATTAAAAATGTCGGACCAGTTTTAAAATATCAGTTTTGATGCCGGAATGAACATCAGTAAATATAAATATGCTACTTTGAAAATTTCGCAAGTTAGTGGAAATTTACGAATTTCTTAACATGGCAGTATAGGGCAAATTTCACATAAACGCCAATTTTGAGAGATATTTTCATCGTAAAGATGTCAGACTACTTTTGAAATATTATTTAGAACACCGCCATGAATATTAATGACTATGAATTTTCCAGTATAAAAATTTCGTAAGTTATTGGAAACTTACGAATTTCTTAACATGGCAGAATAGAGCAAAATTTCACATAAACGTCAATCTTAAGGGATATTTTCATCGTAAAGATGTCAAACCACTGTTTAAATTTTATTTTGGATACTGGCATGAATATCATAGACAATGATTTTTCCAATTTAAAAAATTCGTAAGTTATTTGGAATTTACAATTTACTTAAAATGGCAGAATGAGGCAAAATTGAGCATAAACGTCCATTTTGAGGATCTTATGTACATTAGACAACTTCAAAATTACATTAATGATATTTGTTTGAACATGATTGAACACAAATATTCTAATAGGAAAATTTCGTAAATTATGCGTAATTTACGATTTTATCAACATAGAAAAATTTTAAATTTTCCATATAAATATGAATTTTGAGGATTATTGCATTGGAAATAGTAGCATGAAAACTAAACAACAGAATTGACCCTGATAAAATAAATTAATAGATTAGAATAAGATAAATATATCGAAGTGAACGGTGGATAGCCTATTAGGCGGGGATTTCATTCTATCACTGTATCAAGCTTTGGTCAAATTCATTTCTTTTAACATGATTATAATAGTCTCCCACTGGAAATTTATGAGAACATAAATATGATGGGAAACAGAGCAGAGTCCACCTATGCCAACTAGTTTTTCCTTCCCTAGGAATTTTTTATCTCTACACATAAAAATTTTGTTTGGGTAGAAATCTTCTTAATATCCAGTTGCGCGCCACTATTTTCGGTCTTTCTGTGACTATCCCTTTTGGAGGTATTGACGGAAATTATATTTATAATCAATAAAAATATAAGGTTTTGGCAAGTAATGAACTCCGATCATACAAATATCAATAGAAGGTAATGATAAAGTCCGTAATGCTGGTGTTATGAAAGTTAGCAACATTTTTGCATGTAGAGAGTAATTCTTAAATACATAAACAAGTTCTAGTCGATGAATTCATCTTTTTTAAAAGATATTCAGGAAACAGTTAAATATATATATATATTTAAATTTATTTTTAATTTTTGTACCGCAAAAATCAATAATCAATGAATATTCTCGAAACAATCTAATGATATAGTCATTCTTAATACAGACATCAAATAAACATTGTTAAATGGACTACAGAGCAGAAATTTCGTTAAATCATGAAAGACCGAAAATGTAGAAGTCTGGATGGAATTTCCGTTCATCGAGAGTATTGTTAGTATGTAGAATTTTAAAGTTAGTTCTGCGCTAGAAAACAATGAAACATTACAAGTAGAGCATCTATACCCAATTGACTTTCTTTGAACTCCAAGCTGAGCCTTTGCCAACAAGAGATTCTGAAATAAGCCATGGAGCAGTACTCCGGAAAAAACTTCTACACGTGTCCCGGCGGTATACTATATAATCCTGTTATCGTGAGTTTTGTGGTTAAGTAGCAGTTTTAACTTTTTCTCATTTTCAAGAATGTTCGTGGATTGGAATCTACCTGTTTATTTAAGAATCAGTTACCTCACACAAAAATGTCAATGCTTTCGCATAACATTATGTTGTATAAAGTATTCATGTAGTGTAAACATCTTTTTTTTTTTTTTTTTTTTTTTTTTTTGGGGGGGGGGGGGGGGAGTTTTGAGGAGATTGTTTTGTAGTTAGAGATCAATCTCACGTCATCATATTCACATGGCACTGATTGACAAATCATACGTATAAAGATTTCTAGTCAAATAAGCTCAACATTCTCCACGTGGCAATTAATTAATGTAAAACGACGACTTAAAAATTAAACGACTCGATACTATTTTTCCCCGTGTGTTTCATCACCACAAATCTCCTTAACAGACACGTAAAATTTTAATATTTCAGCAATAAAGCGTAAATTAGGTCAAAAAGTGGAGAAATGATTCCATTTTTCGAAAATCAACTTAAAAAAAAAAAAAAAAAATCGCGATTTTTTTTTTTTTTTTTTTTTTTTTTTCTTTTTTGAAAATATTTCCATATTTCTGCAACTGACTGAAAAAGAAAATTATTTTTGATTTAGAGGAGTGATTAAGCATATACAATTAAAACATAATTCAACACAAATCCCGCATTATGGAAATTCTATAAATATAACTGTTTCTGAATATAAATTCATCATAATATTTTAATTACTGATAACTTAATAAATAATAATTATTTTTTAAAAGTTTCTTTAAAAATAACTTAATAATGACTAATGAGTCTAATTGTTTCTTTTTTATTAGAAGGTGTAATGACATAAATGTACTTCTGCCTGAAAAAATGAAATTAAGGTACTAGAAATTCTTAATAAATAATAGAATGCTAAATTGCTGGCATTAGTGATAGTAGAAAATAAATTATATTTAATTAGTAATATGCTAATTTATTTATGAAATCTAAATACAAAAACATTATTCATTGCACAAAAAAAAAAAAAAAAAAAAAAAAAAAAAAAAAGAGAGAGAGAGAGAATTTTATTTAAGAAAAAATGGATTTAAGTTTTTAAAACCAGATTTAATGTTTCAATGTTATCTTTGTCATCAAGTATCGTATAATTTTTTCCTTTCATCTATACACGCCTTAGTATGGTTTCCTAAAGTTTGAACAGTATAACCTATGAAGATATATAACTATAGAAGTAAGTAAAATATGCTTAAAAAAAATAAATAAATAAATAAAAATAAAAATATTTACTTACATCGGATAGATGCAGTCTTCATCTAGATATGTGTCAACTATGTAATAGTGAAATTTAGACGCATTTACATGCTGAGCTGCGTCTTCATGAATACATAAAAATGCATTCCCAATTAATTGAGGAGGCACCAAAGGCAGGCAACATATTCTGCGTATCCATTTTCTAAAGCATTCGTGTTTGTTAAAGTCTGATTTTAATCCTAACGACAGTGCCTAAAAAAATAATTAGGGATATGTTAATAATATCAGTGACATCAACCAGAGTACAAAAAAAAAAAAAAAAAAAAAGATGACACGAAATGATATTGTAAGCTTAATAATATTGCAGTACATTTAATAACATTATGAATAAACAAATAAATAAAATACCTTCTTTCACACAGCTTGTGTAAAATGAAAAAAGCATCCTTTCACTGTAGCATTTGGGAAAACAGTACCGATGGAATTAATCGCAGCTGTTTTAAAATCACATACTACTGTCCTTAATTCTAATTGATTTTCTTTCTCCGTTTCCTCTTTAATCAGTTTCCACATTGTTTCGTAATGAAATTGCTGTTTACTCGGCAATAGTGAAAAAATTAATGGGAAATTTTTTTTCCCCACATTTCCCGTGTACTGCGTACAGTTGATAAAAAATGTTTGGAATGATTTTGAAAGTCACATTCATTGCTATTCCTTCACATGAACTTAAAGTGGTCAACTTTTCTCTTGTTCCAAGTATCTATAACAATAAATATAGGAAGAAAAATAAAAATCTTTATATAAAACGGACAAAATTCATATCAAAACATACATTAATTAAAAAAAAAAAAAAAACACTTAAAAAACAAATTATGCCAAGCAACCTCGGACCTGATTTCTTTAACAATTCCAACAAAGTTGAAGAGTGTTTGTGACATTGGTTTGTCTGTCTGCCCATGCTCTAGGTGCTTGAAATATATATATTCACAGAAATCTTTGAAACTGATATATGATACTTAAAATCCTTATGGGATGTTCCTTATTGAAAATGGGTTTAATACTACCACTGGTTTGTTCACAGGACGCAGAAAAAAAAAAAAAAAAAAAAAAATCCAAAACGTTGCGTTCCATGAGAGGTATTTCTATTATCCATATTTTACTAGCTTTACTTTGCATTAATCATAACAAAGTCGACATTATTTTTCATATACATTAAAAAAATGTTTTCTATAAAATAAAGTATCACGCATTAAGATTTCCAGGCCATATGAAAATAGTAAGATACATTAAGGACTAATTTTGAAAGTTCCATCCATAGCTATTCTTCCGCATGAACTTAAAATGTTCAAATTTTCTCTTGTTCCAAGTATCTATAACAATAAATCTGTACTGATAAATATAAAGGATTTAAGTCCATATTCTTGATTTTTCAGGAAATGAAAAATAAAATTAAACTGTCTAAAAACAAATCAGAAGAATCTATTAGGGAAAAGGGATTATGTTGATTTATACCCTTTATACCATTCAGTGATTGTCAAACTTCATTTAAAAACAGGAAAAAACTGAATTAAATACTTTATACCATACATGAATGGTAAATTTCTGATTTGAACCTTTTTTTACCAATCGATTTTCTCAAAGACTAAATGACATAGACTTAAATCCTTTATACCAATCGATTGAGAATATTTTTCTGAGTCTGATTATGTACTTAACTCAAAATCGAAATTTTTGGTTGGTTGGTTGTAGGATTTAAGGCCGATTGACTCCTGATGTGTCCTAGGCCTAGAGGGGGAATGCCCTCCGTGGGGGTCTTTCTAAGGGGTCCTAGCCCGTATTTACGCGAGTTTCGGAGGAAACCACGGAAAACTCCGAACGGCTAGGTCGATGAGCGCGACCTGGGATCGAACCCGGCACCTCCCATCTTCCAGCTTTGAGCGCAGAACCGCTCGGCCGCTGGTGGGCCCATCGAAATTTTTGGACTTAAACCCTTTATACTTATCAGTACAGAAATATATGAAGAAAAATAAAAATCTGTATATAAAACGTACAAAATTCACACCAATTAATAATAATAATAATAATAACAAACACATAAGAAACAAATTATGTCAAGCAACCTCGGATCTGATTCTTTAACACTTTCAACAAAGTTGAAGGATGTTTGTGACATTGGTTTGTCTGTCTGCCCATGCTGTAGGTGCTTGAAATATATATATATATATATATATATATATATATATTCACAGAAATCTTTGAAACTGATATATGATACTTAAAATCCTTATGGGATGTTCCTTATTGAAAATAAATGGGGTTAATACTACCACTGGTTTGTTCATTGAACTAGGGATTATTTTCTAATAATAAGGTATTGTTGCTATTCTTAACAATACTTTTAAAATCAAAATTTTGTCACTAATTGTAAATTAAAAATCAAATTACAATTAAAGTAAGTTAAATTAAAATGAAATAAAAAAAAGAAAAAGAAAAATATGCAATTGCATAAAGAAAAAAAAGGTTTTAAATATATAAAATTTTCATAGGAAATCAGTTAGAACAAAATTTCCTAAACCTTAATGGCTAGGGAGCAATCGTAATGTCGAAAATTTATATATTTACCTATAAGTTATTCTAATAGCACTTCAATTTTTTGTATCAACAAATATGCTGTCATACTAATAAAGTCATATCTATTTACAAGATAGCAAAAAATTAGCAGGGCCAAAATGTTTCGGGATCAAAATGGCCAGAGACCAAAATTTCCTCGGGACCAAAATGGCAGAACAAAAATGGCGGGATCTGATTCGTATATAAAAAAAAGAACATATAAAAATTTTTACAAACAACGTAAGAAATTGCGAATAAGAACATTAAAATATTTTTTTACATAAAAAAGATAAATACCCTTTAAAGACCAAAATAAATGCAGTCAATTATACATACACGACACTATTTCATTATTCTTAATATATATAAATATATATGATTTTACAAACAACGTAAGAAATTAAGAATAAGTACATTAAAATATTGTTTTAATACAAAAGATAAATGCCCTTTAAAAGCAAAAATTAATTCAGCCAATTATACAAAAACGACACAATTTCGTTATTCATATATATATATATATATATACATATATATATATGAGAACATACAGAAAGTTTCACAAACAACATAAGAAATTATGAATAAGTACTTTATTATTATTATTTATTTATTTATTTATTTATTTATTTCAAATATAAAAGTTAAATACCTTTTAAAGACAAAAATAACTGCAGTCAATTATACATACACGACACTATTTCATTTCTCATAGAAAAAAAAACATATTAAAAAAAAAAAAAAAAATACAAACACAGGGTTGCTACACAAATCAGGAGAAAAAATTCCCTGAGTTTCCCCTGTCTCTTTTAGAAGTAAAATAGATGACACGTAATCATGCAGCATTAGAATCTAACATGTTTACAAGTCAATTGAACATATTTAGGGTTTATTAATTTTATTAACTTACTATAGTTGGAGAAAAAAAAACCCATAATTGGTTCGTTATAAAGTACTAAAATTTTAAAAAATATTTCATTATGAAAAAAATTCCTAATGCTTTTACCAAAAATTTCAAAATTCCCTGAATTTTCCCTGTTTTTGCAATAAATTTTAAAGTTCGCTGAGTTTTCCCTGTTTTTTTAATAGATTTTCATATACCCTGAGTTTTCCAGGTTTTCCAGGTACAGTAGCAACCCTAAAACAGTATAAGAAATTACGAATAAGAATATTGATTTTCTAGAAATAGATTAAAAAAAAAAAAAAAAAAAAAAGATATCTGCAAACGGCAAATTACAATCATATACAGAAAAATAAAAACAAAAGTTTAAAAAATAAAATATTTTCTACTCCAAATGTATAAAGTAACTTACTCTATCCAGATAATTTTCTAAGGAAATTTTATTATTTCTTAATTTGCTTTTCGCCACTGTCAGTTGATTATCAAGGGTCCTATATTTAATGTGGCGTTTATCAAGATTATGTCTAGCGTCCATCATCCTCATTGACACCTCGATTTCCGCCGGCTCTTTTTTTAGAAGTAGCAAAAAATTGTAAATATTCATATGTCTTTGATTTTGGGTACGTTTGTTAATTTTATTAGGTCACCCTTCAACATTGTTTGTAGTTCTTCCTTCAGTATTTTCGTAATGATTCCACAGTTCACTGAAAATATATTATGAGGATTAGAATAGTGCTGGTTAAACAATAAATAATAAATAATAAATTTTAATATAAAAATTTATAAATTTTCATGTAATATAAAATTGAATGTGTTTGATCATTTTTAATTTGTTACTCTTTGATTTCAATTAATACTATAAATTAAATGATAAAAAACATTATTTTTCTTTCTAAAAATTTTATTTCTCCACGTAAAAGTTTTGGTTGGATAGAAACCTTCTTAATATCCAGTTGTGCGCCTCTCTTTTCGGTCTTTCTGTGACTTTCCCTTTTGGAGGTATTGACGAAATTATATTCATAATGAATAAAAATATAAGGTTTTGGGAAGTAATGAACTCCCATCTACAAATATCAAAAGATGGTAAAGATAAAGTCCGTAATGATAGTGTTATGAAAGTTAGCGACATTTTTGCATATAGAGAGTAATTCTAGTCGTCGAATTCAATTTTAACACGCTTTTATTAGCTTCATCTGTATGTATGTTTGTAACCACTCTGGGATCAAACAAAAAATCTATATTGTAAAAAAAGACTTTCCCTACGTGAACGCCGTGGCTGTCAGGTAAAGCTACGCGGTACGAACCTAAAGGTCTAACGTTCGAGCCCAGTCAGGGGAGATTTTTTAAAAATGGTTTTTGTTTAATTCTAAATTATTTTAATTAAAGATTTAAATGTATGTAAATATTATGGTGTGTCACTCACACGATTTTCTCTTACCCTGCATTTTAATACTAAAATAGATATTTTGTGCTTTTTAGTTCACATTTCTATACATAAAAGCGTGTTCTTTAATTTTTTTAAGACTATAATATTATTTTAAAGGATATTCAGGAAACAGTTGAATATTTTGTTTATTTATTAATTAATTTTTTTACCACAAAAATCAATAATCAAAGAATATTCTCGAAACAATCCAATGATATGGTCATTCTTACTACAGATATCAAATAAACATTGTTAAATGCACTACAGAGCAGAAATTTCGTAAAATCATGAAAAACCGAAAATTTAGAAGATTGGTGGAATTTCCGTTCACCGAGAGTTTTCAAGTTAGTTCTGCGCTAGAAAGCAATGAAACATTGCGAGTAGAGCATCTATACCCAAATGACTCTCTTTGAACTCCAAGCTGTGCCTTTGCCAATAAGAGATTCTGAAATGAGCCATGGAGCAGTATTCCTGAAAAAAAAAAAATCTATACGTGTCTCGGCGGTATATATAATCCTGTTATCGTGAGTTTTGTGGTTAAAGTAGCAGTTTTATCTTTTTCTCATTTTCAGGAATGTTCGTGGATTGGAATCTGCCTGTTTATTTAAGAATCAGTTACATCGAACAAAAATGTCAATGCTTTCGCATACCATTATATACATAGTTTGTATAAGGTATTCATGTGGTGTAAACATCCGTTTTTTTTTTTTTTTTTGGGGGGGGGGGGGTTGAGGAGATTGTTTGGTAGTTAAAGATCAATCTCATGTCATCATATTCACATGGCACTGATTGACAAATCATACGTATAAAGATTTCTAGTCAAACAAGCTCAACATTCTCCACGTGCCAACTAATTAATGTAAGACGACGACTTAAAAATTAAACGACTCGATACTATTTTTCCCCGTGTGTTTCATCACCACAAATCTCCTTAACAGACACGTAAAATTTTAATATTTCAGCAATGAAGCGAGAATTATGTCAAAAAGTGGAGAAATGATTCCATTTTTTGAAAATCAACTTTGAAAAAAAAAAAAAATCTCAATTTCTTTTTTTTTTTTTTTTTTATATGATATTGATTTGTTTATTTATAAACTCTCCATCTCTTATAATAAACCTATTGAATATTTCAATCAATGGAAATTTTTAGTAATTTCAAAACTTAAAGCTGAATTAATTCAACATAGATCAAATCTCACACATTACAATAAATCAAATCTCTTTAAATCTATCAAAGAATTGCAACAAAACTTTGTTATTACTTATGTCGAAAAATCTCCTAATAATTATGCAATAATCTGTAAACATTATTATCTTTCTTTACTCAGTTCATCTATATCTAATAGTACTAACTTTCATGCTACCAATAATGATCTTAAAATCAATAACCGCAAAATTCACTGCTTTTATAAATTGCTAAAGCTTCCATTTAATAATTTTAATTATCCTTATATTGTACTTATCCCTAAATTTCACAAAAATCCTATTAAATTTAGAACTGTCACTGTAGGGTGTAATACTTACAACAACAATGCTAACAAAATCCTCCTTGATATTCTCAAACAAATCCATGACTTAATTAGTAAATCAAAAAATTTCTTTTGCCTTAAAAATAGTTATCAACTTAAAGCCAATGTCTTATCTATGAATAGTGTGACTGATATCATGACTTATGATTTTGCTGACCTATTTAATAATATTAATTTAACAGATCTTCATCGTATTATCTTTAACCTTTTTGAAAACTTTAAAAGTCAAATCTCTTTACCAAAATGCTTTTCGGCAACTTCATTTAAGACACTTTTAAATTTTATTATTCATAACAATTACATTCTACACTGTAATAAGATCTATATTCAAAAGGTCGGTATTCCACAAGGAGGATGTAGCTCGAGTATGTTAGCTGACTTATACCTTTACCATTATGAACAGGGATTATGTATTGAAAATGTCTATTTTTACCGATACATTGATGACATTATAATTTTTTATGTCAATTTTTCGCCTAATTTATTTAAATTTGAATATCCTTCTCACCTTACCTTAACTTATAATCATCTCAACAATAACTGTATTAGTTTCTTAGATTTAAAACTTAAACTTGATGGTAGTAAAATTTATACCGATCTGTATGACAAAAGACAAGATTTTAGTTTCAAAGTAAATTTATTTACACAATTTACCTCTTGTCTTCATATCTCTGTCTACAGAAATATTATTCTCAATTTTCGTATACATAATCTTTGTTCAGATAGGTTTAAAAACAAAAATATCTCTCACATAATTAATATTGCTACAAAAATGGGTTATCCTAAAAAATTTATTTATTCACTTGTTTATCAAAAAGGGTCTCTGTCTAACACACACACACACAAAAAAAAAAAAACCTAAGGTTTAATTTTAAAAAAAAATCAGGTGGATGGGTGGGCAGATGTTTGATTAAGGAGGTAGGGTGGTGTTGTTTGGCTGGTTGGCTGGGAGGGTTTGATGCTGAATAAAATTTATAAAAAAAAAAAAAAAAAAAAAAAAAAAAAAAGTGGGGGGATTGCTGTAAGTTACATTCTTATTTTTTCTGGTTGATACTATGAATTTTGAACTCTTTTATCATTAAATTTTACTATGTTCTTCTGGCTACTTGAGGCTTCCCTTGTTAAGTTTGAACAATCCATCTATTTGCATAACAAAAATAAAATCTTATAAATATTAATAAAAAAAAAATCTTTTAAATTTTAATTTTTTATTTTAATTTATGATGACTGCATTATAATGCTTATCCTTATATGTGTGCTCTTTGGCATTATTGCTTGTAATTGACTCTTCTTAAAGCTTAACATTTAATACTTTGACTTCAAAATAAAAATATTTTTATTTTAATTTTTAATTTTAATTATTATTGATGACCGCATTATAATGCTTATCCTTATATGTGTGCTCTTTGGCATTATTGCTTGTAATTATGTCTTCTTAAAACTTAACACTTAATAATTTGACTTCAAAATAAAAATCTTAAAAATTATCTTAATCTTGCTGCTAATACTTCTAAATTATCTTAAACTTTACACTTAATAATTTGACTTCAAAATAAAAATCTTAAAAATTATCTTAATCTTGCTGTTAATACTTCTAATTATCTTAATCTTTCAGTCAATACATCTTATTTAACTGACTTAATGTTTTTATAGCTAACCGAAAGATGGCGCTTGTACTCAGTAGTCTTATACCTTCATTCTTCAGTCCTTATCTTAAACGATTTAATTATTAATATTTTTGGTACGATTTAATTTAACTCTACTAGTATTAATTTTAACATTATCATTTAATATTTACTCTGTGTATTTTATCTTTAATGTAATTGTTCTGAAGTATTTTCGATTAATCGATATCTGCCGAGCTATTATTTTAACTTCAATTTAGGTTTTGGCATCAACCATTTTTCCAGTTTGTGTTAACTGTTTTCCATGTGGTTACTCTGATTATTTCATGTTATTACTTTGGTTTCCTTTAAGATTTTAATTAATATTTATTTATTCTTTGTTTTAATTTAATTTTTCACTTTTTTTCTCATTCTTTATGGTTTTTTTGCTGCATTGATCGGGGCGTGAGATGATATAAATTGCTATGATTAGCAATATCGTTTTACGAAATCGTTGCAGCTTTCTCTGCTTTATGAAGTATGCGCCCCTTGAAAAGTATTCTTCTAATTTTAAGCATTTATATCCAATTGATTATGTGGTTTATTATCTTTTTTCTCTTTCACATGTTTAATGCTCCTTTTTTATTATCCTTCAGGTCGGCGTAACTATTTTAAGTTAATATGGTAACTCATTAACGTACACAAACATCAAACCGTCTCAATTATATATATTAAAAGCAAACACGTTTTATTTATGAGACAAAAATTTTTTTAAGTTAAAATACACTTAAAAAACAAAAATTACATATAAAAACAATTAAAATCAGACGTTTCGAAACCCGTCCGGGTTTCCTCATCAGTAATACAACACAATATGCAAACAGGACATGAACACTCAAAGAATTTAAAGGAGTACGGAATATTGAGGAGCCAGTGCGCATGCTTCATGGAGCCAGTGCGCATGCTTCATAATTATAAATCACGTATTTTCCTTGAGAGCTGGCACACTGCCAAGCATCTCCACACTATCAATGAAGCATGCGCACTGGCTCCTCAATATTCCGTACTCCTTTAAATTCCTTGAGTGTTCATGTCCTGTTTGCATATTGTGTTGTATTACTGATGAGGAAACCCGGACGGGTTTCGAAACGTCTGATTTTAATTGTTTTTATATGTAATTTTTGTTTTTTAAGTGTATTTTAACTTAAAAATTTTTTGTCTCATAAATAAAACGTGTTTGCTTTTAATGGTAACTCATTGGTTCCTTATCTATATCGCAACTTTTTGTGTCATTCTTTCCTCTATGTTAAATTCAGTTCTATATTTTAGTGTGCTGTTATTGTTTTAGTTCTATTAATTGCTAAATTTTAAGATTATATTTTATTACGTTATCTATTATTTATATATATATATATTTCCATATTTTTGCAACTGACTGAAAAAGAAAATTATTTTTGATTTAGAGGTGTCATTAAACGTATACAATTAAAACATAATTGAACACAAATCCCGCATTTTGGAAATTCTATAAATATAACTGTTTCTGAATATAAATTCATCATATTATTTTAATTACTGATTACTTAATAAATAATTATTATTTTTTAAAATTTTCTTTAAAAATTACTTAATAATGAGTCTAATGGTTTCTTTTTTATTAGAAGGTGTAATGGCAAAAATGTACTTCTCCAGAAAAAAATGAAATTAAGGTATTTGAAATTCTTAATAAATAATAGAATGCTAAATTACTGGCATTAATGATAGTAGGAAATCATATTTAATTAATAATATGCTAATTTATTTATGAAATTTAAATACAAAAACATTATTCGTTGCACCAAAAAGAATATAGAGAGAATACATTTTATTTAAAAAATGGATTTAAGATTTTAAAACGAGATTTATTGTTTCAATGCTATCTTTGTCATCAAGTACTGTATTATTTTTTCCTTTCATCTATACACGCCTTAGTATGGTTTCCTAAAATTTGAACAGGAAAACGTATGAAGGTATTAACTATAGACGTAAGTAAAATATGCTTTAAATATATATATATATATATTTACTTACATCGGATAGATGCAGTCTTCGTCTAAATATGTGTCAACTATGTAATAGTGAAATTCACATGCATTTACATGCTGAGGTACGTCTTCATGAATAAATAAAAATGCATCCTCAATTAATTGAGGAGGCACCAAAGGCAGGCAACATATCCTGCGTATCCATTTCCTAAAGCATTCGTGTTTGATAAAGTATGATTTTAATCCTAACGATTGTGCCTAAAAAAATAATTAGGGATATGTTAATAAAATCAATGACATCAACCATAGTAAAAAAAAAAAAGAGAGAGAGAGAGAGAGAGAGAGAGAGAGAGAGAGATAAAACGAAATGATATTTTAAGCTCAATAATATTGCAGTACGTTTAATAACATTATGGATAAACAAATAAATAAAATACCTTCTTCCGCACAGCTTGTGTAAAATGAAAAAAGCATCCCTTCACTGTAGCATTCGGTAAACAGTACGAATGGAATTAATCGCAACTGTTTCAAAATCCCATAATAACTGTCCTTAATTCTAATTGATTTTCTTTCCCCGTTTCCTCTTTAATCAGTTTCCACATTGTTTCGTAATGAAATTGCTCTTTACTCGGCAATAGTGCACAAAAATTATGGGAAAAATTTATTCCCACATTTCCCGTGTACTGTGTACAGCTGCTAAAAAATGTTTGGAATGATTTTAAAAGTCCCATCCATTGATATTCTTTCGCATGAACTTAAAATGTTGAAAATATCTCTTGTTCCAAGTATCTATAACAATAAATAAAGGAAGAAAAATAAAAATCTGGACAAAATTCACATCAAAGCATACATTAATAATAATAATAATAATAATAATAATAATTAAAAAAAAAAAAAAAATATGTCAAGCAACCTCGGATCTGATTTTTTTAACACTTTCAACAAAGTTGAAGAGTGTTTGTGACATTGGTTTGTCTGTCTGCCCATCAGTGTTGGGCATAATTGGTTAAAAAGTAATTGAATTACAATTAAATTACAAATATAATTATTTTACTGTCAATCGATTAACAAATAATTGATTCCAAATAAATTAAATTACTTTTGCACAGCTTGTAATTTAATTATTTTGTAATGAAAATAAAATCACTCTCAATTACATTTTACAAAAGTATTTGAAAATACTTGTAATGGATTACGGATTAATGTCATTAAGTTTATTTACAGTTTAATTCAATTAACTTGTAATGCAATTGGCAATTAATTCCATTAGATTTTTCAAATTTTAATTTCCCGTGTTCGCAATCAATTACAGGTTAATTTCAATTAAGTTTTCGAAAATAATTGAATTAACTTGCAATGAAATTACAAATTAATTCCCATTACATCTTATAAAATGTAATTCAATTAATTTGTATTTGAATACAAGTTAATCTAATTACATTTTTCGAGAATATAATTGAATTTATGTACAATTGAATTACGGGTTAATTCAATTATTATTTCTAAATTATTCGATTAAGTTGAATTAAATTCATTCTGAAATTCGTCGAAAGTTAATTTTAATTACATTTATTATGGAATGAATTTTTCTCCTGTTGTTTAGAAGAATTTTATTTATTTATTTTTATTATAAAGAATGTAATAATACAACCAGAAAATCATATATATATATATATACATATATAAATGATAGTTATCGTAATAAAATTTAACCTTAATATTTAGCAATTAATAGATACAAAACAATGCCAACACAACAAAAATAGAACTGATTGTACCATATAGGTAAGACTTACACAAAAATGTTGCGATACAGATTAAGAACCAATAAGAAACAAAAACAATTTGAATTACTTACGCCGACACGAATAACAACAATAATGAAAAAAAAAAAAAAAAAAGGACCCTTAAACTTAATGACGGAGAAAGTAAATAAAGGACCACAGAAATAATAATTGGATAAAAATTCTTACAATTTGAAGTATAAACAATTCAGGGGGCATGTACTGCATAAAGCAGTGAAAGCTGCATCGATTTTGTAAAACAATATAGCTAATTATAGCAATTTTTATTGTTTCAGCCCCGATCGAAGCAGCAAAACCATATTTAATTAAAATATTAAATTAATTCTTCATGGAAACCAGAGAAAAAAAACTAGAAAAAAGCATAGTAGCCACATGTAAAACTTTTAACACAAACAGGAGAATAGGATGATGAACAACAAATAAAAATTAAATAAAAATAAAAGCTTTGCAAACATCGATTAATTGATAAAGAATGAACGACTCAGCATTTTCTGAACGATAAAATACACAGAGTAATATTTATTGAGTTAGTGAAAGTATTTTAAAGTTAATTAAAGCTAGTTTATTGTTAATTTATATCGTACGTAAATCAAGAAACATTAAAACTTTCAAAGAAAGGATTAAAGAAAGAAGACATTAAGTCGGCAGTGAGAAAGCGCCATCTATCGTTTAGCTAGATATTAAGTCAGTTAAATTATTTCAGGATCAAACTAACCAATGCAATAAGGAGTGTATCTAAGAAGTTTTAACTACAAAATTAAGAGGAAATGTGGCACCGATTAAATAATTAGAGTTATGATTATAGTGGATCTTTTTAATGTTAAACCTAAATTAATTAAACTAATAGATGATCTTAATTTTATTAAAACTAAATTATTTAAACTTAAAGTCAAAGTATTAAGAAGAATTAAATGTTAAGTTGTAAAAAGACTCAATCACAAGCAATAATCCCAAAAAGCACACATGTAAGGATAAGCAATACAAGGCAGTCTTCTATAATTAAAGTTATTATATTAAATGTGATGATTTTTTTTTTAAATATTATTATTGTTATTAAAATGGATTGATTGTTCAAACTAAACATGGGAAGCCACTAATAGCCAAATGCACACAATTAAATTTAACGAAGAAAGAGTTCATATTTCATAATATCAACCAGAAAAAATAAGAAGAATGTAACTTGCAATAGCAATAATCCCTTTTTTATATGTATATATTTAATTCAACAGCAAATCCTCCCAACCAACCAGCCAACCAACACCACCCATCCTCCTTAATCAAACATCTGCCCATTGATTGCGATTATATAATCAGCAGTGGCATAAAATATCAATACATCTGATCTGAAACATAAAAATTGTCTTTAACTACGCTATTTAAAGAAAATGATTATTGCATGTACAGTCGGTAACAAAAGTCTCCGAACACTAGCAAAAATTCCTATATAAAAATGTACACTTAATATAGTTTTGTTAAATAAATCCTTGTCGAATCCTTTTCTTAGTCAGTCTAAAAACAGAATTCGACAAGGATTTATTTAACAAAGCTGTATTATGTGTACTTTTTTTTTTTATATAGGAGTTTTTGCTAATGTTCGGAAACTTTTGTTACCGACTGCATGCTTAATAATGAAAAAAAATTCCATCTGCATTATTTTAGAATTTCCACTTGAAAATCAAAAACTTCTCTTTCATGCTGCTTATGCCACTCTAAAGAGGAAAGACGGGCAGCATTTCTGGTGCATAGAATTTTGTGTCTGGTAGAAGACCAACGTATGTTTGATTTTTAGGAATATTGAAATGATGTGGAAAAAAACCTTTTTTCCATTCCACATATACATAAACAATCCGGTAACTTTGACAACGCAATAGCAAAAAGTTAAAGAATCAATAATTCTAATACTCAGACATCTTACTTTAATAGCCATAATTTTTTACCTGTTTGGTATAATCTCATGGGTTTGTCCTTGACGTAGATACCATGATACTATAAATTGTCCATCAAAGCTGAAATATAAAATATGATATAAGTAACAATAGAAGAATATCCAAAATTAATAATAAAAAAAAAATAATAATAATAAATATACCCTTTCATATTATGAGCTGTAGCTGTATAGCCTTTGTGTTCACGGGAAAACAACCAAATGCAAAATTCATCAGATGGTCGATAGCCTTTGAAAATCTTTTCTTCATCGTGCAAAGTTTACTGTGGAATGGCCTGTTTCAAAGTCAAAAATATTAGTTTTTCAGAAGATTTCTTTGTCTCTATACTCTTTAAAAAACATCTATGATCTTCTGCAACAACCATTTTTTGACACGATGGACATTTAACAGCACTACATTGATGTAATTCTTGTAGACGCTCACTACGCTTTATAACTTTGCAGCAAGTTCTGCACTGATAACCTATAAAAATACGTATTTAAATAAATCTAACATATTAGTATACACACGCACATGTATATATTATTTGACATGTATACTAATTCTTCACAAAATTAAAAATTTACTTTATCACAAGAGGATAATTGTTGTGATCCTGTCGCTGCTTTGTTTCTATTAAAGCACTCTTCAGATTAACATAGTCTATTACAGTCATCACAACGTTTGGTGTCTCTTTTTACACGGTTCTTTTCCTAGCATAAGAAGCATGCATTTTCACATCTATGATTTTCTATGAGGTTAAATGATTTCCAACAAGCTTCACAATAATAGTTTCTCCCGTAAAATCCATTCATGTTTTAATCACACCATAAGGATTTTGATGGAGCCATAAGTTGATTTTACGCGGTCTATCAAGGGCTTTATATGAAACCTGAAATTAATATTTAGAAAATATAAGGAATAAACACACACACACACACATATATATATATATATATTTCAATCAAATTAGAATATCCTCCTCACCTTACTTTAACTCATCTCCTTAACAACAACTGTATTAGTTTCTTAGATTTAAAACTTAAACTTAAAGGAAGTGAAATTTATACTGATCTATATGACAAAAGACAAGATTTTTGTTTCAAAGTAAATTTATTTACTCATTTTTATTCTTGTCTTCATATATCTATTTACAGAAATATCATTCTCAATCACCTCTTTCGCATACATAATCTTTATTCATTTAGGTATAAAAACAAAAATATCACCCACATAATTAAAGCTGCTACAAAAATGGGTTATCCCCAAAAAATTATTTATTCCATAGTATACCATTAAATGTCTCTATATAACTTAAAAAATAAATAAAAATAAACCTATTTAAGGCATTAAAAAAAATTATATAAAAAAAAACGTGGTGGATGGGTGGGCAGATGTTTAATTAAGGAGGAAGGGTGGTGTTGTATGGTTGGTTGGTTGGGAGGGTTTGTTGCTGAATTAAATATTTAAAAAAAATAGAAGGGTTTATTGCTATTGCAAGATACGTTATTATATTTGTCTGGTTGCTATTGTGAATTACGAACTCTTCATAAGTTATATTTAATTGAGTGCATTTTGGCTACTGGTGGCTTCCTATATTAAAAATAAATAAATAAATAAATAAGATTAATTACATGAGGTTTAACATATTTAATTAAGATTTAGATTAATTACTTCTGGTTTAACAAAATTAAGATAAAAACTATTTAATTAAATGGTGCAATACAATTACTTAAATTATTAAGATAAAACAATCTTTTATTAAAATACACGTAAAAGCAATTGCTTGTTTAAACCTAAAACATTTTAACTGACATTTAATGTTTATCTAGCTTTAAGATAGATGGCGTAGCACACTGATGTATTAATGTTTGCTGTCATTAAATTCCTTTCCATGAAAGTTTTTAAGTTGTTTGATTTAGGAAAATTAACATTTAACTAATTTAAAATACAATTACAAAGTGAATTTTATCGTTATTGAAACTGTTCAGTTGTTGATTCTTTATCGATTAATCAATGTTTGTAAGGAATTTAATTTTAATTTCATTGTTATGATGGCAACATCTTATTATCCGTGTTGTGTGATAGCTTGACATGTGATTACTTTGATTTTTTCCATTTTTCTCTGTGGTTTCCTTGATGGTTTCATTTAATATTTTATTTCGTTTCTCATTCAAAATGGTTTTGCTGCTAGATTGAAGCATGAACAATATTTTTGCTATTGTTAGCTATATTGTTTTACGAAATCTTGCAGCTCTCTCTGCTTTACGGAAGTACATGCTCCCTGATGAAATAATACTTCTATTTTTAAGCATTTTTATTCCAATTACTAGCCACCTTCGGCGACCAACTGGTTCGCGACCCTTGGAAAATCCTATTTTACGAAACTCCCGCTCGGTGACGCCTTTTTTCCGTTTCAGGTCTTACCACAGCTTATTGACATATAGTGAAAATAGCTTTATTGAAAAATTTAATCGCAGTAAATTGCCGCTCGGTAGCGCCTGCTTCACCCTCTTCCCGTTTCAATACCTGAAACCGCCTGTTCGCTCACTACATTATGATCCTTCAAATTTATGACTTTAGCAAAGTCTCGCTCGGTGGCGCCTGCGGCGCCTTATCCCCGTTTTAGAACTTACAACACCTTCCTCGCTCATTAGAATATGAAATATTGAAATTTTAAAATATTACAGCGCCATCTGGCGGTAGAAATTTCTGTAATCTGCTGTTCAATTCTAAATCAACAAAGCTTTCAAATGATGTATTACTTAATTATTTTAAGTAGTAGCTGAGATTCAAAAGAAAACCTAATCAGGAAACCTTAAAACGCGTAAATCAGGTGAAATCTCGAATTCCACTTTCGATAATATAAAAGTACTTTAAAATATCTTTCGAATAATGTATTAGAAATAATTTAATCAGAATTAGAAATTGAAATTTTAAAATATTACAGCGGCATCTGGCGGTAGAAATTTCTGTAATCTACGACTCAATTTCAAATCAAAAAACCTTTCAAATGATGTATTACTTAATAAATTATTTTAATTAGTAGCTGAGATGCAAAAGAAAACCTAATCAAGATACCTTAAAACGTGTAAATTAGGTGAAATCTATAATAAATAAGCAAACTAAAACCGAGGATAAATGAAAATTAATCCGAAAACACACGAGGGCCTTCTTCAGGGGAGCCCCCTCCCCCCATGTAGAGAATGAAATATGAGACGTTTCTAGCCTCCGACTTCTCACAGATGGAAGCAAGATCAAACAGCAAACGAATTGAATTAATACAAAGCATTAAAAAGCAATTAAATTCATATATAAAGTAAAAAGTAAATACATCAATATAAAAATACAAGAATAAAAATAAATGCGAGGACAAACTTAAATAGTCAGTAGATTGAGAAATATTGACCCCCCCCCCCCCGCCCATAAAAAATATAGAGCCCGTTTCGGCTGGTAGAGCCACTTACCAATTCTTAAATGTCGCCCGAAATGGATAAAGAAAACTTTAAGCTAGATTGTAATCAGGAAGACTGAAATGTTTATAGAGTAGAAACATAGACCTATTATAAGAGTGGACGGGACAATGGCAACCTTTTTTTAGTGGCAAAGATAACTCATAAAACGGTCATGTGAATGTTGATCTACAGGAAGCCAAACTGGCCAATATTGAAATTTACTCGCCATGCTCTAAACTCTGCTTTTTATTAAGCAGATAATATTTTCCATTTTTCTTTGAAAGTTCTTTTTAAAATTTTTATTTCACTTTAAAAGTTAGATTATTTTAAATTTAAAAAGAATTTTATAGCAAGAAATAGTAATTAGATGTACTTTAAAAACCGCAGAAGTTATGTAAATTAAGGATTTTATTTCACAGGTAAGATTCTTTTTAATATTTTATTATTTTGTTCTTTTTAAGTAATTATTTTTATAAAATGCTTATAATTGCTATACTTTTTTCTCTAAATTGAATTAGTTTAGCTATATTATGTCTTATATTATTTCAAAAATGTCCATAATTATTTATGAGAGTTAAAACGAGTATAGACAAACCAGAGTTATAAAAACTTTTAAACGTTGTTAGATGTTAATAACAAGTTAAAAATAAATTTCAGCAGCTGTAATATTTTACACTAGTTTTGCTTGTTGTATCTTTTAATAATAATAATAATATATTTATATTCAAAGCAAAAAATTGCCAATAACGCGATAAATGCCAAAAAAGGTAACCCTTTTCAACATTCACATGGTTTCATCTTTGCACCTTTTCTTATATTCCCTTAATAATAACGGAATGCTCCGTCCACTCTTATAATAGGTCTATGAGTAGAAAAACAGGATAGCGGTTGACAGTTCATATGTTTTTGAGATTTTCCTAATACATATTCAGGTCTAAATGATTATCGCAAATCATTTTAATTCTGTTAATTCGGGCAAACATAATATTTTTAAAAACTCTATGACTGATATAGGAGAACCAGTTCGTTAAGTTACAAACTTTAAAGTTAAAATCATGTCTTTTATCATAAATTCCAATAAACCAGTTTTTACCATTTTTTTTTTTTTTTTTAAACCCAGGAAATAAATTTTGCCTTAAGAGTCAGTACAGTTTAAGGCAAGATCGGAGGAATAGATTTCAGCTGCATATTTCGCAAAATTTTCACGGTTTATTGCTATTACGTCATCAATGTATCTATAAAACCAGGGTTGGCCAATTTTTGCCAAAGTGGAAAAAACCATGGTAAAAACCACGGAAAAAACCGTCCCGGCAAAAATAGTTTTTGCCACAGTTTTTGCCAGTGGCAAAAATTACCAGTATTTCAAACAGGGTTTTAAGGATTTTAATTACATGATTTTAATGTTTAAATCATAATTTTAACAAATTAAAGCCAGAGATTTAATTACACTCTTGATCAACTGATTCTTATGTAAATCATTAAAATAATGCATTCTAAAATTTCTTTAAAATGAAATTTTTAACATCAACAATTAACATAATTTTTTTCATTTTTAAAAATATTTAAATTACCTTTCTAAAAAATCTGGAGTGACTCCACTCGACTTTCCGAACATTGAGTAACTAACAGTTTTGTAGATAAAATAAAGAAAGAGGAGTTCCTAAACAAACAAAAGAGAGAAAACCATAATAGAGTGTTTGAGTATTTTTCTCCATATATCACACGAGGTTTTATTTAACGCTACTGAACTTTGAGCCCTTAGATCATAATGATAAAGAATTTTTCGTTGTGTCTCTGTAAAAATCTATAAATGCTAGATTCACGAAAATGCTTATAGTTAGTGCAACAGTGATTTATAATATTCATACAAATTTTCAGCTCAATTGAATAAGGCGTTTAGATGCTATCGCACTTTTAAAAATTTGGTCTCACAGGCCATAATGATAAAGAATTTTTCTTTGTGTCCCGTAAAAAAACTGTAAGTGCTAGATTCACCAAAATCTATACAGTTGGTGCAAATGTGACCTATAACATGTGTACAAATTTTTTGCTCAGATTAATAAGGCGTTTAGACGCTATCACACTTTTAAGAATTTGGCCCCATAGGCCATAATGATAAAGAATTTTTCTTTGTGTCCCTGTAAAAAAACTATAAGTGCTAGATTCACCAAAATCTATACAGATTGAGTATCTGTGACCTATAATATGTGTATAAAGTTTTTGCTCAATTGAATAAGGCGTTTAGATGCTATCGCACTTTTCAGATTTTGCTCCCATAGGCCATAATGATAAAGAATTTTTCTTTGTGTCCCTGTAAAAAAACTATAAGTGCTAGATTCACCAAAATCTATAGGGTTCGTACTATGGTGACTTACAATATACGTACCAACTTTCAGCTTATTCGAACAAAGCGTTTACACGCTAGCGTGTTCACTCACAGACATACACACATACATACACACATACACACACACATACATACATCATCTCAAAAATAGTGGAAACGGACTCAGGGGACCTCGAAACGTATAGAAACATCAAAATCTCCAATTCGGATTTTTGACATGATTACAATACTTTCCCCACTATAGTGTTCGGAAAGTAAAAATATTCTTCAATAATTAATTGCTAGAATATGTGTTATTCAATGTATTACATATTTTTGTTTACAGTGGGGAAAAGTCAATTATTGACTCAGCTGTTCTAAAATTTGCCAGTCAGTCACTGATCATGCATTTTTCGGAATTGAAATGTAAATTGCAAGTAAACTCTCTCTCTCTGAATATGCCTTACTTAAGATTTTTTTACTTCAGTAAAATAAAAATATAATTTTGTAGTTTTATTTTTATGGTTATGTTCAGGGACTGACAAAGCTTTAATATCTTAGGAGCCAGAAATAGCGAATTATTTCTATGACAATACTCACAGCAAAACTTAATAATACAGTCAACTCTCAAAAATCCGCAACCCTAAAATCCGCAGTCATTTGCAATGTAAACAAACACTGTCACAACTGATTTGTTGATTAGTGGATTGCAAAAATTCAGCTGTACTAGGAGATAAATCAATTATTAACTTGTGCTGGTGAATCACCAATCACCCAGCATGTTATTGAGGAGGAAATGATAAGCGTAATTATATATAATTATCAAAAAATAAATAATATTAATTTATGGGAAGAAGGAGAAAGACAGTTTGCATGAAAGATTTTCTCCCATGAAGATAAATATTTAAACTTTCTCATAGTACAAACTTATGTGATTGACCAAGAATTGTTGACTTTTTCGCAGGTTATAGAAAAATAAATATGTATGAATATTCTTACTTATACTATTGATCAGACTTTTAAAAAATCTAGATAATTTGCATCTATAATATGATGTATAAAAATTGTTCTTTAAATTAAAATTTCATGAAATATTTGTACTTGTATTTGGCACACAATATTTTAGCATTGTATGTATAACATATAAATTGTTTCTTAAAGATCTGCTACTCAAATGAGGTTCTAAGATGTAAATAAAAGAAATCATTCTAAAATCTACAAAATTCAGAAATCCGCAATGCATTTTGTTTTAAGCTGTGCGGATTTCTGAGAGTGTACTGTATTTCATAATTGTATAATTAATGCAGGTCATTCACATATTATTTTACATTGAATAAATGAACTATTCAGTTAAAAATGTGAACTAAGGAATTTTTTAAGAAAATAACTATTTTTTCTTTATAAAGATAAAAACAAACTATTGGGGGGAAAAAAATCCACAGAAATAAATATTAATTTTACCTTTAATATAATCATCAAGTATGTTGAGAGTGTTTAAGTTTTGGCTTTAAAATTCTATTTGTCTATTAATTTTTCAGGACAGAATTCCTTTAAAGAGAATCCATTTGATAAATATCATACTATTTAAACTTTCTCGTCGCAAATTCGAACATAGTTTGCTTTAGATAGTGTTTATGATGCTTGAATCTTGTTTAACACAAAAATGTTGACATGGAAAGTACCATTATAGTAGTATGAAGATTTATCAAATATGGGAATTTATCTTTCATAGAAAAACATCTTTCATAAACAGAAATAATTGTTAAATTTTTCAGAAAACATTAAACTCATACTATTCATTCAATACAACAGCAATGTCATCTTTTATCCCAAGACAAGAAGGTGGGAGGAAAAACAAAAATATACATAAAAAATATTGTAAATGCATGAAATTTTTTTGTCAGTCTGCCGTAACTGGTCACCAATAGATATTTATAGTCACCCTGGCACCCGGAATTTGTCAGACACTGGTTATATATTATTATTAATTAATTAATTGCAATTACTTTTTAAATTAAAAAATCTTCAAAAATTCTTTTCATTGAGGTGCCAAAGTGTAAAGGGTAAAAATTGAAAGAGATTGTGTTGTTCTAATTTTATTTTTCCACTTTTTCTAATTTTTTTCCATTTTTGCCAATTGTTTCCTTTTTTGCCGCTTTTTGCCTGGTTTTTTCCACTTTTTGCCGCTGTCCTGGCAAAAATGCATTTTTGCCGGCAAAAACCCAACCCTGTATAAAACTGAATATCTTTAAATTTTCTCTCAAACATAAACAAAAAAAAAAAATGTTAACGAAAGTATCCGAGTAACTGGTTCCCATCGGGATACCGTGAATTTGTAAAAAATAATCTACACCGTTCAACAAAACATTTTCCAAGATACAAAATTTAATAAGGTTAATCCTGTAAACTTTTTCACAGCCTATTACATAACAAAATTCCTCGTAGATTTTTTCAAAAATTTCTCTAGAACTAAATAATGTGGAATACTACCAAAAAGGTTTACAAAATCATATGTATTAATTGTAAACATATCTTCTGAGTTTTCTTTAAAATATTTTAATACTGGGTAGTTATTTTTAATGATATGGCAGTTATCGTCTGACTCTAAAGTATTCAAGATATTATTGAGCAAATAAAGTTTTTTACTAGCCTTGTAATTATAACTAAAATTTCCGCAAGTAACGTAACGAAATTTAATGGCATTTTTATGAAATTTAACGTTAATAAAAAGGTATGGAAAATTAAAACTATTTATATTTATACTAAGTTTTTTATCAGAAGCCAAGATCCTTTTTCTTATAACTGAGGGAGAATCATTTAATTTTTTGTAATAGCAATTACCAGATTATTCTTTTGTAAATAACATTTTATAAAAAACTTTACAAAAATGGCAAAATTATTTCCGGCTTTATTAAAGGTGGCAATAATAATTTTTCTCTTTAAATTTTCAATATTTTCTTTTAGGTCTGTATTCATGAATTTCCTTTCCAAAGTAACTCCTATAAAATATTAAATCATTTTCAAAATATTCCAAAATTTTCTTTTTCCATAATTTAAAATCTTCTATAGTCCAACTATATTTGTAAGAAAGCTTCAGAATAAAATTATCTAAGTCTTTTTTTAATAAAATCTATGTTTTTTCTATTTGTACAGTCGGTAACAAAAGTGTCCGAACACTAGCAAAAATTCCTATGTAAAAAAAGTACAACTCATACGGTTTTGTTAAATAAATCCTTGACGAATCCTGTTCTTAGTCAGTCTAAGAACATGATTCGATAAGGATTTATTTAACAAAACCGTACGAAGTGTACTTTTTTTATATAGGAATTTTTGCTAGTGTTCGGACACTTTTGTTACCGACTGTATAATTGAAATTTAACCTGAAATTAGCATCTAAATTCATAAGATTTTTTAGCTTAGTACTTTCTATTATATCTAGACTTTAGCATGTGATTATGAGAATTCTTTTAATTATCTATATAAATTTTTATGAGTCTACTACATATATTCATGGAAATATAACGGTTTCTTTAAAAAATTGCCGTTTTTTAAACTGTAACACGTAGAATATTAGATCCAGTGCAACGCCATTTTTAGGAGACTTAGCATACTACATTAGACAAAGCATAGTGTAATCAGAATGCAAAAATGTTAAATACAGTTTCCGCCGCTTATTAAAATCACATTTGATTCGAGCGAAATTGATTTTATTAAGCGGCTGATTTTTTTTATCCGGCGAACGTTCTTGCATTCAAGTAAAAGCAAATTACTTTCCTGAATTTGGGATAAAATTTCAAAAGGTAACGAATAATGGCATTAGTAAACAATATTAATTAATTTTTGATGGATAATTAATTAACTGTTCCTTCAATATAATTAAATGCATCCCAAGTTCCTTTGCGCTTTCCTTTGAGGTAAATCATCATTACTTTACCAAGAGTTCACGCTGTTCTTATAAATTTAAAATCTTTCCGTTTAAACCTCATGAATTATAGTAATCTCAAAATAAGAACTAGAAATCGCCTTTTACTAATTAGAAATTTAAAGATATGTATCATTTCAAATCAGATTTATAGCTTTTATTACTACGTTTTGAAAAATACGTTCCTAGAAATTGTTACGAAGGTAAGTTATGGGACGCGTTTAATTTGTTGCTGTGCAGCAAGTGTAAAATCTTCGATAATGAGTGATAACGGAGGGTTTGTTGTGCTTTAATTTCTTTTTCTGTTTAAAAAAAAAATCACAATTTAAGTAAAAAATTATATATATATATATATATATATATATATATATATATATATATACATATACAGTAACCGCCGCTTAATACATTCACTGGTTAATAAAATCAGCCGCTTAATCTGATCAAATTGCCAGGACCAGAATCAAATCAATGCAAACTAATTTTAAAACCGCCGCTTAATAAAATCAGCATCGCCGGTTAATAAATTCAAAAAAATCTCTTCAGCAGCTAAAATGTCATTTATGCATACTAAACAGGTTTTTTTTTTACGCTGTGATTTTTATTTTTGAAATAAAATAGAAAATTAAATATCGCAATCCCTCCGTTATCTGTCTTTGTCGAAAATTTTACATTTACAACAGTAAATTTTACATTTACAGCAATTAAACACGTCTCATTACTTGTCTTAGTAATAATTTCAAGGATTTTATAATATATATATATATATATAATGCTTAATTAAAAGACAATTTTTAGTTCTTATTCTGAAATAACTAAGAGGCAAGAAGCTTTAAAGGAAAGATTTTAAATTTAAAAGAAAAGCGTGAACTTTCGGCAAAGTATTGATGATTTTCCTCAAAGGAGAGCGCATCGAAACTTGGGATGTGTTTAATTCACTTATTTTGAAGGAACAATAAAATAATTATTTGTTAAAACTTGATTAATATTGTTTATTAGTTCTATTATTTGGTACCTTTTGAAATTTCTTACCAAATTCAGGTAAATAATACCTTTTTCTTCAATGCAGGAACGTTCGCCGGATATAAAAATCAGCCGCTTAATAAAATCACTTTTGATCAGAACGAATATGATTTTAATAAGCGGTGGGTACTTTATATATATATTGTGCATAAATGATATTTTTGGCTGCTGAGGAGATATTTTTGAGATTATTAAGAGCAGACAATACCTAATCTCGCCGGCAGCCTTGGCCCATGTTATTCTATGGGAAAATTTCATTACATAATTACTCATTACCTAATGAATATTTTTCAATTCTGTTTTCACATTTAGAAAATTCATAAGCGTTAAATTAGTACTTGTTTTCCAAAAATTGATTTTTTAAAATTTTAGTATTTCATTTTGCGACTAGAAAATGAGAAAAATGCATTTTGTGAAAAATCGCATTTTTGAACTCAATATTAAAATGTAAAAATTAAAAAAAAAAATGAATTTTTCAAAAATGAGTACTCATTTAACGGTTATGAATTTTCTGACTGCGAAAACAGAATTTAAAAATATACATTAGATAATGTGTAATTGTCGCAACAAATTTTTCCATAGAATAACATTGGCCACGGCTGTCCGCGGGATTAGGTATTGTCCCCTCTTAACCGGCGATGCTGATTTTATTAAACGGTGGCTTCAAAAGTAGTTTGTATTGATTTGATACTAGTCCTGGCAATTTGATCAGATTAAGCGGCTGATTTTATTAACCAATGAGTTTATTAAGCGGCGGTTACTGTATTTTAAGAAATATGAGTATTTTTACTAAATATTGTTTTGCGTAAGCTTTAAAAAATTTCATTTGCAGAATGTAATAGCAAAAAGTATTGAGCTACTTATATGAAAGTGCCAAACAAATATCGTGTAAATTCAAAGAGTTATGAGAGATACAATGAACAGAAATTCAGTTTCTCTCAAAATAAAAGCTAAACTATATAAGGGGGTTTACACACATTTTTATTTTGAGTCAATCATTGCCCAATGGTAATAGAGTGTTCGGTAATTGCACATAAATATTGATAAAACTACCTATCATCTTTTTTTTTTTTTTTTTTTTTTTTTTTTTTTCTTTTGAGAAACTAAATTTCCATTCTTAACTCATAACTTTTTGAATTTACACTATAATTTTTTTTTTTTGGGGGGGGGGGTTTCATATAAGTAGCTCAATACTTTTGGTTATTAAATTATTTAAATAAAATTTTTTAAAAGCTTGCGCATGCGTTGTTAAAAAATATATAGTAACAGTTAAATACAGGAGACTTGGCGTTGGAATATTAAAACCCGAATAAACTACTACGTCAGAAACACCAAAGAAAAATATTGGAAATGCATACAGCTGTTTCGGCATACATCCTTTTTGCACTGAAGACGGTACGCTTTAGGCTACCGAAACAGCTGTATGCATTTCCAATATTTTTCTTTGGCGTTTCTGACGTAGTAGTTTATTCGGGTTTTAATATAGTAACAGTGCTCATATTCGTAAGGTATTAAAGCATTTTTGCATTCTGATTGCAGTATGGTGTGTCGAATATTGTACCACAAATTTCCTAAAAGTTTCCAAATTTCCATGCTAAGTTTAATACCCTACATATTATAATTTAAAAAGTGGCATTTATATTTGCAATTTTTTAAAGAAACCGTTTATATCTCAATGAAAATATGTGGTACCTTGATAAATATTTATACAGATAATTAGAAGAATCATCATAATCACATGTTACAGTCAAAACGCACTTCAAGAATTAATTTTTAAACAGTGATCCAAAACATTTTAATTTTTGTGTAATTTTTTATTGGTCCCCTTTTCCTTTTCAGGACAAAACTTTTGCTCAAATGTCTGAGGTATAACATGTTCTTTTTACTTCCAAAGTTTTAAGACAATTCCTGGGGATTTTTGCTGGATATTTGACAAACAGTCTAAATTCGAAAGTGTCCATATACTTATAGGTAGATAGTGTATGATTTATAAAAATGCCTCGCATGAAATACAATGCATTGTAATTATTTTGGGTATATTGTCATTATTTTGAGCTGTACACAAAACAGGGTTGCTATTTATATCATTTTAATTAAGAAATGGATCCCGGAAAAATGGGTAAGGGAAAAATGGGTAAGGGAAAAATGGGTAACGGAAAATTGGGTAACCGAATAAAAGGGTAACGGAAAAATGGGTAAGCGGAAAATTGGGTAACAGAAAAATGGGTAACGGAAGAACGGGTAATTTGCGAATTGCTACTTGCGAATCATATACTGAAATTGTCCAAAATTACGCCATAGAGGAAAACTGTGTTTCAAAGATATTTCATCTTTGATATTGATGATATATTTCACTATCAGATAAAAATTTATTCTTTTAAGAGGGCAGAATATTAGAATCGTTCACATGTTTTAGGATCCTTTTCGGTCTTTAAAAAGAAAAGCCCTTATTTGCTCCTTTATTCACGTATTTACTATATATGAGATTTTCTTTCTTTCTTTTTAGGAAATCCTGAAGTTAAAATAATAATTATAGTAAAAAAAAAAAAAAAGGAAAGAAAAAGGAAAAAAGAAATTAAAGAAAAAAAAAAAAAAAAAAAAATGTGGGGAACAGGTCAGTGTAGAATTGAGACTTTACTTTCTGGGCAGAGATAAACAGAAAAACTTTATTTGAGATGGCAAGTGTTTGACAGGAATTCCTTTATTTATTAGAAGCATTCTCTAGTTTTCATCTTGCTTTGAAAGAGTCACCTTCCCCTCTAGGATGAATCTGCATGTGTGCAAAATCCTGTTAAAAAAAAAAAAAAAAGAACTAGGGGTTTATTCGTAATTACTTAGGTAAGGTGGAAAATAGCTAAGGAACAGGGGAGGGACTATATGTGGTTTGTACTTTAAATTGCTCGGATTGTCTTGAATGTAACTTTTTACTTTTTTGAAATTTTGGACATGCTTGGAAATTTTTTTAAATGGGGTATATTAGTTGTGTTATTTAGATTTCTTAAAAAATAACGAGTAAATAAACAAGCAAATAAAGGCTATGAATTTATATATTTTATTATTATTATTGTTATTATTATTATTTAATCAACTAAAAGTTGAAAAATAATTTTATACAAAATTCTCAGATTATCCATATTATTATAATAAATCCTTGAGTTATATCTGAAATGCTGACTAGCTAGATTCTGGCAATAGATTTTGACTCAAAAGTGTGAAAATTTTAAATTATATACTTGTTAACGAAAGGAAATTGATATATATATACATTTTTTTTTTTTTTTTTTTTTCCTTTTTAGTAAATAGGGCCTAAAATGATTCACTTTATTATAGTAATTTGTAAAAAAAATGAAAAATGTTTTGATCTACGCTACTCAAATTCAAATTTCTGCAAATTTAATGCATTTACATAAGGAAAAAAAAAAAATTAAATTTTCGAGGCAACTAACTTAAATTTCAATTGCTTAAAATGGGACGCTTACGAAATTCCCTTCAATACACTTTAAGCTATATATTGAAATTTAATTAGTTGAAGTAAGATAGTAAACTAATTTAAAAAAAAAAAAAAAAATCCAAATTAAAATAAAATTTAGCTTTTTTTTTTTTTTTTTTTTTTTTAACTTTTTAACAAATAATTTTATAAGTAATACATTAATACTAAATACTGTTTTTTTTTTTTTTTTTTCTTTTTTTAATTTGTTTTGAAGATATGATAATCACAAGGTTTCCCACTCTTTGACCAGTTTCCAAAAAACTCTTTTTTGGACCCAGGGCACCTTAAAACTTGTAAATTAGATGAAAACTTGATATCCAAATTTCTGAAGGAATACAATATTTCCATTGTGCAGCGCCGGCTTAAAAAAAAAATCTCTGGTGTGTGTGTGTGGGGGGGGGGGGGGGGAGGGGGACATATTTATTCATACACACACGCACATGTATATATTAACACAATGCAGAACTTTTTACATACATTGCATCACAAAACTTAACAAAACAAACTGTAATCTACAGAATACAATATGTAAAACCTGTGAATAAAGAAAGCATGTTCTAAACAGAATAATACGGCAGAAATAATTTATACCTATTTAAAGGGAACTTGTTTAACCCGGAAACAAATTTGGAAAAAAAAAAAAATTAACTAAAATATAACACATATTAACCAAATTTAATTTCAAACATATTCTATTATTAAACAATAAAATTGCCTCAAAATATAAATACATATAAACACATGCTACGCTGAATGCCGGCTTGAAAAATTATTAAGTAGAAATATAGAACTTCATTCTACGGTATTGAAATTACAGAATCGAATTCCTTAAAATATATATAAAACTTAATATATGAATCTAAATGTACCAAGTATCAGAAACAGTTCTACATTTAAAAAAAAAAAAAAAAAAAAAAAAAAAAATGTCAAACGTAATTCACAAAACAAAAATAGTTTATGTATGTATAAAATAACTAGCAAGTACAAATAAATGCTCGTTTATCAATTACTAGACGGCAAACTAACAAATTCCGAGCCCTTGAAACTGACTATTTTAATCAGAACGAAAGAATGATCAATATCATACTGCAACAATAAACTTCAGAAAATGCGGGCTAGGACTCGTTAGAAAGACCCCCGCTAAAGGCACTCTCTTTCAGGCCTGGGACCCTAGTGCTGCTAATCGGCCTTAATCCCCGCAATCCAACATCCAACCTAAACATTTTGTTGATAAATTTAAAATGCTTAAAATATAATATAGTAATATTATTCTTAAACATACCATGAATAAACAATATTCGTACTCATATAAAAATACATAAAATACAATGATAAAATTCTTAAGCACACCAGGAATAAACATACTCGTAATTATATAAAAGTACATAAAATGTAGTGATGAAATTCTTAAATACACCGGGAATAAAAAATATTCGTAATTATATAAAAGTACATAAAATGTAGTGATGAAATTCTTAAATACACCGGGAATAAAAAATATTCGTAATTATAGAAAAATACATAAAAATGGTGATAAAATTGTTTAGTACACTATTAATAAATAATATTCGTAATGTATTTAAAAAAAAAAAAAAAAAAATCGATCTTTTCCTCCGAACCTTGGACATAAAATTTATGCTACCAATACGAATGTAGGTGATAGGGTTAAGGCCAACTAACTGTGCTATAGTCTTAAGCCTCAAGATAATTACTGAGACTCTAATGAGAATTACTGAGATATTAATTTAAAAGAGCCATTGTGGGGGTTTTCTGGAGGGTTCTATAGTAAGCATTTGCGCAAGTTTCAGAGAAAACCACTGAAAACTTAGAACGGCTAGGCCAACGAGCGCGATCGGCGATCAAACCCGGCATCTTTCATTTACCAGCTTTTTGAGATCAGAAATTCTTAGGCCACTGGTGAAGCAGTACAAATACGAACGCAACAATGAAACAACTTTATTAGTCTAGCTTCTTTTTCAAACTAATATTTAATTCCATCTTGGTAGCACATTACGAATAATTTTTATTGTTGGTGAATTTGTTTTCTCTTTTCCTGTATTGTAGTCTGTGTTTCATAATAATAGTCTTTGCCATTTAATTTATAAAATTATGTAAATCGAATTTATAAAACAAAATTAGGAGTAGCAGTGAGGTCACTAGAATAATACGGCCACTTCAATTTTAAACTAATATTGTAATTATGGTTAAGTTAAAATTGGGGGGAAAAGTAGAATATCTCGGAATTATTTGTGCTATATTTTCTTTTCAAGTTTTTATATACATTTATATTGTTTATAAGATCATGATCTTATATCCAAAAAAGTTCATTTTTTATTTAAAAATGCAAAGGAAAAAAAGAAGCAACCAAATAAATAAAATGCGAACATAAATAAAAGAGTTTTTAAAAAAGTCGAATTAAATATCTCAGAAACCTTTATAAAAATTATATTCACTTAAAATTAGGGAAGAGAACAGAATCAGGCGTATCAAATATTAATAAAATAAAATAAAAATAAAAAGTGTAATAATAACAATATGGCTGTAACTTTTGTGAAAATAGCTATATTACTCTGCATTGATGTTTCTGAAAACTTTTGCTCTTCATGCACAAACCATCAATGATTGGGATTCCCATAGCACAGGAAAGAGAATCATTTTCCCCTGAATTACCCCCCCCCCCCCCCCCACACGCATCAGCTTTTGATTGCTTTTCTATTCATCTTTTTTTTTTTTTTTTTTTTTTTAGTCGATTTTTGTTTATTTTTAAATACAACAACCTTACTTTAACGCTATGATTTTGGTAAAAAAACTAAATAAGAAACAGAGGAGTGAATTTCTTGTCTAATAGGGAGTCAGTGTTCAAAATTTCTGGGAGGGGGGAGCGGGAGCCCCTACAATGTCAACGCCAATGTTTCAATTCCTTATGATAGTTTTGTTGCGAAATTAATAATTTAAATTATATTTATTTATATTAAGTATTGGTACTTGAATAGAAATATCAAACATTTTGATTTTTGGTTTTTCACGTTTTCAGATGTCTTGAACTTGAATTGATCGTTTTTAGAAAATGCTCATCAGTCTGTGATAAAAGTTTTCTGTTAGCTCTAGCTCAAAATCTAATAAACAGAATTTTTTATGAATTTTCAAGGTGACCATAATTAAACTGATAATTCTCATACTATTCTGTAGCGCAAGCGAGAATGGCACCAACTTTGTGGAAAGATTAAATAAGACAAAAAACGAAGGATTCCGAAAAAAAAAAATATTTTAAACTTACCGCTGTGGCAATATGTGACACTGTTTTTCAAAGCTTCCGTCTTTTTTTTTTTTTTTTTGTAATTTAAAATTGATAATTGTGCAATTTATAAAGTATTGCTTTTGTTTCCAATTCTTATTTTGAAATTGGAGACTTTGCACTAATTTGTCACAAAATTTGCATTTTTTTTTAAAACTGTCTTTACACAGCACCATATATTCTCCTAGTGGAGACATTTGCAACTTTTTTCATATTTCGCGGAATTCTTTGGACCCCCGTCTTTGTTAATCTTCGTACAAAATTTACCGCCCTTCTCGCAATTAGATTGAGCTACAGAACATTATGAGCACTGTCAGTTTAATTATGGCCATCTTGTATATTCAAATGTATCTTGAAATAAATTAGCCCTTATCATGTTTTGGTGCAAATAGCTGAACAGGTGACGCTGTTTGTTGTACTGCAATTTTCCCATTGTTAAGGAAGGCTATATCTCGACTTCTATTTAGCATAATTGCATAAAACCTGATTTGTGAAACCGGCATTATGTATATATGTATTATTTCAATTCGGGTATATATCGGCTGACAGGTGGCGGAACTATGATTCAAATCCATGTACGGTAATAAGGCTATATCTCAACTTCTATTTATCACAATTGCATAAAACCTGATTTGTGAAACCGGCATTATATATGCATGTACTATACATCAACTTCTAGAACGAATAAAACAAAAATACTTTCTATGTGATGACTTGTGTGAAATTATTCTTCATCATTATTTTATTATGCTTAAATGCACACATGGAAACCATGAATAAAATTGTAGTTTGTTTATTCCAATGCATAATTTTAGCTATTGCATCATTTTTAACGTTAATTCCGGAAATATTTATGTAGGAACTTCAATTTTACTAATCGCATTGAGATTTATAATGATGTTGAATAATACATTCTTTTGTTTTAAAATATTTTCATGTTTCTTACAATTTTATAAATAAGCTGTTTTAAATAGAAAAAAAAAATTATAATAAAAATGTAGCTACACAATGACACAGTTATGAACAAATTGAAAAATGCAGCTAAATGCAATTTTTACTTATTATTATTATTATTTCTCACCAAAATACCAACGAGTTGATATATTTTTAAACATCAATAAAATAAATTAATAATATTTATAAAAAATTAATATTTTCCATACTTTTTGTAAAAATAAATGAATTTATAATAAATTAATAAAATATAAATTAAAAGAATTTTTTTTTTTTTTAAATTATTTTGGTTCCCATTGGGAAGTTTAATATTCACAAATATTTACCATAAGGTTTATTTTCAGATACTACTTCTTTTTTCTTTTTCTAAATACTGGTTTACAGGATATTTAAAACAAATGACTTTGCCTCTTACATTATATTTATATGTTTTGGTTTTCAGCTCTAAATGTCTTTAAAAAAAATAAAAATGACATCGTAATTCTTTAATTCAAATTTTCTAGCCATGCGTCTATTTAATTATTTATATTACTCATTTATCGTGACGTGGTTGAATTCTATATATTTAATTTATTATTATTATTTTCCCTGACATATTAAAATTTCGCAGATTATACAGATTGAATCAATGAATGAATCTTTCAAACCGTGCAAATCCTGAATAAATTTCAGTTTCTTTATCTCAATACGTTATTGTATTTATGATGTAAATTATTCCGTTAAATTATTCTTCATCATTATTTTATTATGCTTAAATGCACACATGGAAACCATGAATAAAATTGTAGTTTGTTTATTCCAATGCATAATTTTAGCTATTGCATCATTTTTAACGTTAATTCCGGAAAACTGGGGCTTTTATTATAAACAAGATTAAACCTATACCGTTTTTTGAGACTACCTAGTATATGGCATATACTATTAGTCAATACAGTGCTGTTTAAAAGATAAAATCCAAAAAATTTCGTTAATTTTGCGGGCTGAAGCGCTAGACTTGAAGCAGTTACGACTTTCATTTGAAGCAGCTTTAACAGAAAATAGTATTATTGCTAATAATAATTAAACAGAAAATAAAAATAAAAAATAATTTTCATAGCTTTGTTGTGGATTAACACAAGATTATACTATATGAGAGGTTTGACGCTTCCAAAAATGTTTATTATGTATTAAACATGCAAACAATTTTTAATATATTTTCTTTTACTTTCACACCCCCCCCCCCCAAAAAAAAAATAAATAAATAATAAATAAATAGGAAAAGTGCATATATATATGTATATGTAATATATAGTTTTTTTTTTTTTTTTTCATGAAACAGTGATTTTAAATGTTTTTATTTTGCTTCAATTTATTTGCCTTAACTACATGAGTTTTATTTATTTTTTTAATCTTTAAAAAACGTTTCAAGATGTATTAAATAAGAGAACCGGTGTATCAATCAATATTCAAACTAAAAACTTTTTCACACACCATAAAACTAATTAATACTACCGGTTTCGAAGGCATGCTTTTCCCATCAAGGCAGTGGCACGTGTTTGCACCTGATGAAGAAAGGTCACGTCCTTTCGAAACTGGTAGTGCTTTAATTAGTTTTATGGTGTGTGAAGAAGTTTTTAGTTTGAATACTTTCAAGATACATTTTATAGAACATATGTACAGCTATTTGTCATGCTGTTTTATTTCATTAATAAATCTAAGAAAAATAAATGCGTGTTATAAGTATTATGCATAAATTACGCTCTAAATTCTTCAGTGTAAAATTCTTTTAGAAATATATATATATATATATATATATATATATATATATGCGTTTCTTTTCTTTTCTTCTTTTTCTTTCTTTTTTTTTTTTCTTTCTTTCTTTTTTTAATAGAACAATAATATTTCCTTTTTCCTTCAAAGAAATGAATTTAACATTTCTAAGTGAGCTAAATCTCACTGAAAGGATTATCAACTGTTATTGTGATAAGATATCCCCATTATATTGTTACATTCCTGTTTCAACAAATAATCAAGCCAGTTCCCAGCCCAACGGTGCTCGGTAAAAATGGCAACGGAAAAAATGGCAACCGGAAAAAATGGCAACGGAAATAATGGCAACTGAAAAAATGGCAACCAGAATTAATGGCAACGGAAATATTGGCAACTGGGGGAAAAGGCAGCGGTAAAATTCGTAACAATAACTTGATGACTTGATAAATGGGTAAAGATGCAATTATCTATGTAAATAAAGAGAACTGTTTTTATGTGTGTGTGTGTGAGTGATTGATGTGTAGACTGAACGGAAAAAAGTAGTTGTCGAACTACTAAATACAATTGACTCCCAATAAAATCTCTAGAATATCATTAACAGTCATGTATATTTTGAAATTTGAAGATAAGATTTACTTGTTTGCTTTCAAATTATGGAATAGAGCAGGCTCACGTGGCGTCACTGTGAAAAACATTGACGAATGATTCCGCATGTGCTTTAAAATGTAGGCAAAAGGTGGGATAAAGCACCATTGCTTACCGTTACAAGCTTAGCTATGTACTTCCATTTCTCCAATATTTTTAACACGTTTTACATTTCTGATAAGATTTAACCATTGTTATTGCTTGTTATATAAATGGATATTATGTGGTAGCTTTTAACTGAAAAATCTGTATTAAAATACTTTCAATGTAAAAATATTTTTTTCTATGTCAGATTAAGGGGAAAAAATATTATTTAATATAAAAATATAATAAAAAATGACTGCATTTAATAAAAATCAAAATGATTAATAAAAAAATTAATTTTTTCAATAGAGCTATTTGAGCTTTTATTTGAAAAATCTATTTCTAAATACTTTTAACATAAAAATATTTTTTTTTCCTGTAAATAATTGAAAAAAATAAAATAAAATAAAAAAATTGGAAAGTATTACTGTTTTAGCTTTTAATAGTAAAATCTATATTAAAATACTTTTAATATTATTAAAACAATTTATTTTCTATGAACGGTAATAATAATAATAATAATAGCTAGTTAAAAAAATCATTCATTAAAATATTCTAATTAAAAAAAAATAATTTATTTATTAAAAACATAATTTTTATAATTAAATTAGGTGAAATTACTTAATTCTTTTTTAAAAACTTTTAATTAAAAGGCCTATTTCAGTAGCCGACCGGTTCTGCTCTCCAAGCTGATAGACTGGTGTTATTGTTGGTGTTTGGGAATGAAGCCGATTGATTATTCTAGGGTCCTTGGCCCGAGGGGGGAGTACCTTCCGTGGAGGTCTTTCTAAGGGGTCCTAGCCCATGTTTACGCAAGTTTCTGAGAAAACAATGGAAAACTCCAAACGGCTAGATCGACGAATGCGGACCTGTGGTCGAACCCGGCACCTCACGTCAACCAGCTTTGAGCGCAGAACCGCTCTGCCGCTGGTGGGCTTTGATAGATTGGAATTGCCGGGTTCGATCCAAGGTCTCGTTTGTCAACCTAGACATTCAGAATTTTCCCTTTTTTTTCTGAAAATCGCATATATCCAGGACAAGCTCCTTAGAAAGAACTCTTATGAAAGTCATTTCACCCAGGCTTAGGACCCGTATGTTGTCAATAGGTTTTAAAGCTTAAACCCCAAACATCAAAATATTTTTAATTGAAAAACTTTTATATATATAAATGATTATATATAAAAAATAATAATTAACAATCATTTAATAATACATATTTATAAAATGCTAGCAGGCTTTGCCCGCTTCGCTGGCCACTAAATTTAAAGGAAACTCGTTTCTATATAGCTTTATAAAAATAAAATAAAATAAATTACTGAAATTGTTCAAAAGCTCGCTCCAGGTCCCTGCTGCATTCAGCAGCGATTTGGTCATCAACTGCAACTCGGGCGCTTGTCCCTATTACCTGCGACAATAGTTTACCAATGAGCTTCCATTTAGGTGCTTATTATATAGCAGTTTCGAAATAGATAGTATCGAAAAATTTGGAGTTTCCCTTTTATATTTGAAACCCAGTTACATGTGAACAACACTATACGTGTTGTTCACATGTAACTCCGACTGGACTCAAGGGCACGACGTGATTCCGCCGAAGCATAGGACAACTCCGCCGAAAATTTTATCAGCTGTTTCCCCCAATGGGACAACTCCGCCGCATGCCTTTCCGCCGTTTTCTCTCGATAGGACAATTCCGCCGAACGAGGTTGGAAGACATTACCTTTGGCGAAGTAAAAGTTGGCGACATTTTCCATTCTAAAACTTCAGGCATTCAAATTTTGTTAAAAATAAATACCCAAAAGAATGATAATAATCCATATATTAATATGCAAGCATGAAATTTGTCGTACATTTTTAACATATTAATTATAGGGGTAGAGGATTGAAAGTGCTATTGTTAGAAAGTTATGGTTAATGAGAATTTAAGGTAAAAGAAAATCTCATATTAGAATGTCAAAAAGGCATTAAAAAATATTTTTATTTTTATGCACATTTTGATCTTATACACGTAATCTTTTGTACTAAAAATTTTTATAGAAGAAAGTTGTTTAATTTGTCAATTTCTTAAAAATCAGTAAAACCCATAGACACAGTAATTTGTATGGATGTAGCTTCCCTATATTTCTCAACTACAGATTTTTCACTTAAATAAGCAACACCCTTTAGTGTTAGAAATGCTTATTGACTGAACGAAATTGGACGAAAAATAACACTGCTATGCTGCAATTTAACTCCATTTAAGGAAAGACCATCTCAGCTTTTAGGTTATGTACCGGCAACAAACTTGCTATATAAAATATGTATCATGAAAGATTATGCTGATATACAATATGTATCCTGAAAGATTATGCTGATTTTATTCGGGTGTATATCGACCGATAAGTGGTACAACTATTACTTTCTACGATTTTCCAAATGGGTATGCCTCACTCTTGGTAAAAACTGCATCAAATTTCATATATAAATTGTTCGTACTAAAAAAAAAAAAAAAAAAAAAAAAAAATAATAATAGCAGCGCCACTTTTTTTGTACAGTGTGTCTGTAAAAATCTCAATCAGAATATATATATATATATATATATATATATATATATAATTTGCACATTTTAAACCAAGTTTGGAGTGCCTTTATAACAACATAGAATCTGGGATATAGTGTTCGTGTAAATAGGATAAAATTTCAGTAAAGACGCGGCACTTGTCGACTGATATGCATTAAATTAAATCAGCAGAATTTTACATGATTATGCATCTCACATGCACAGTTTTGGGGCACTTTTACACTGTAGAAGCTGAGATATAACTTTCCTTAGAATGGAGAAAACTGCTACATGACAGAGACACCTGTTGAGCAATATATCTCTAAGGTTAATTAACATCAATTTTAGTTACAGGTATTACCAAATATTAAATTTGAGCAACATTTTATAATAATCAATTTATCATTTATATTACTAAATGTTGTCCATTTAAAAGAGTTATCTTCGGACATTTCTGTTCCATAATTTTTATTTTCAATCGATCCAGAATACCATTATAAAAATCTTTATACATTAATACGTGGGCTCGTTTTCTGGGAAAATATTTTTCATGGTAATTTTTTTTTTCCCAGAGTGTTTTTTTTTTTTTTTTTTAGTCTCCCAACAAAATCAACTATGTTACTAAAATCTATCTTCTGAATGTTCCTCCAATATCAACTAGTATGTTGTAACCACCATGAAACTTTCTTCTACACTTTTTCTATACAAATTCACGTATTACAAATTATTTAATAAAATTATTATTTACTAGCAGATCTCCCCGGCATTGCCCAGGTTGAAATAGTGCTTATAGAATTTTGAAATCAGTGAAAGTACTGAAGGTGTAAAATGGAAAAAGAAATGCATGAAACATTTCCCGAAGTCTTTAATAAAAAATATTATAAATAAATAAATACAAAGGCACAGCTTTAGTATAGAGCTCCCCCCCCCTTCTCGAATTTAAATATTTTTGGCCATTTTTGCGATGAATGGCTATCTCGATTGCATAACTGAAGATCTTGGTGAGGAACGTCCGTACTGCTTCGGTGCCAAATTTCAAAATTTTCCAAACTAAAGCGGTTCCATAAAAAAAAAAAAAAAAAAAAAAAAAACTCTTTTATGATACATACAAAATAAAAATAAAAAAAATCTAATAAATTCGAAATTATTACTAGCTACAATTAAGGTGAAAACATAAAAAAAAAAAAAAAAAAAAAAAAAAAAACCTTTATAAGTTACATATAAAGTATTAATTAAAACGAAAAATTTTGTTTTACTGTAGAAAAGAAAAGTAAGTACTACTAAATTAAATAAAAATTTTAAGTTAATACCAAGTATCTCTATAGAAATATTTATTTACACGCGAATATTTTCATAGTATATTATTATTATTATTATTATTTTCTAATTTTTATTATTTATCACGCGAAATTAAAAATATTTTATTTCCTGAAAAATATAAATTAACGTGAATTTTGTTTATTTCGGCATCAAATATATTTCCCTTTTTAATCATTTTAAAGTTAAAATGGAGTTTTTATTTAATATCTTTTGATCCAATTATCCGATTGAATTAAAAAATATGGCGTTAGCTAGATTTTGTCCTGATTAATAACTATACCATTTTTCGTAGCGGTCGGTTGAGCAGTGTATATTTATATAGCGGACAGACAGATACACAGACAGACAGACTCTGCTCTTATATATATATAGATTAAAACTATTTGCCACGATATATGCAGATATAGATGATTTTCATTGCAAAGAATTATTATTGTTGTTTATCACTGCTGAATAAAAAATTAAAGAAAATAAGTAAAGAAAATTTAATGTAAGTTAATATAAGTTAAGTAATATATATTTGAATATTATGTTAAATAAAGAAAATTTAAATTCTTATTTATCCTTTAATAATTTTGTAAATGTAATTGGAACAATTTGACTAAGATGAAAAAATTTTCTTAAGCTAATTGAGCTACACGATAATTAAAAATAAAATTATTATTACGATTAAATAATTATTAAATAAAAGAACATATAATAATAATGAAAAATTAAATTAAATGCATGCTTATGAGTACAATTTTTAATTAATATTTTGCTTAAAATATACTTTACTTTTACTTAACTTTCCAAAGCGAAGGGGGAGGGCTCTTACAGTGCTCGATGTGCCGCCAAAGTTTGATGCGTCGCCAAAACTGGAAATACTGCAGCAGACCCCCTCTTCTCGTCTCAGGAAAATGGCGCGGCGGAGTTGTCCTATGCGGGAAAAGGGGGGTTAAAATTCTCGGCGGAATTGTCCTATGTGGGGAATAGGGGATTAAAATCTCGGCGGAATTGTCCTGTTCCGGGACTCAAACGTAACTGGGTTTAGACAACATAATATTTGCTTTTACGTTATTTCATATGTTTTTTTTTGTTTATCCAATCAACCATTAAATGACAGCAATTTCACGCCAAATATTACAATATGCTGTGACCGGCTACGTCTGTCGCATGAGACAATTAATTTTTTGTGTTTATGTATAATTCATGGGTTGTAAACCCGATAGTACAGCCTTAATATAGTTGTCTTTGGCGGCTTTTGAATTTTTGTCACCATTTTAGACTTAATCCATTGTAACAATAAGACTTAATCCCTTGTAACAATATGCTATGAGCGCTATTTCTGCTGTATTTTAGACAACTAATCTTTTTATGGTTATATATATTTCCCATTAAACATATTTTTATTTATTTATTTAAATATTAATTTGAATTTTTCAAATATTTCTGTTCGACAGCGTGAGAGTGCAGTAACACACAGAGGTTCATTTGTTTGTATGATAAATTAGCATAGTGATTAGTATATAAAAAAATAAATAAATAGGTAAACATTATCGTGTTACAAAATTTATTATGTCGCTCCATTGGCGGCTTTTGAATTTTTGTCGCCATATTAGCGATGATTTTTTTTTTTTTTTTTTTTTTTTTTGTATGAAAAGGGGAAGACTATTTTGCTAATAATTTTATCAGACTCTTTTTTGTTTATACACAAGAATCCTTTATATTCTGCTTATATTTTTAATGCCTTTTAGGTTTAAAATAGTGCTTGTTGAAATAAATTTCCTATCTTTAAAACTGCATTTGTTCTGTAAATTTTGTGTAAAAATAAATCATTTATGTTTTTATGTATTTGATGCGCTACTTAGATTAAAATGGCTGTTGCTATATTAAACTTCTTGTCGAAAAACATTCGGTGTACTTCAACACCAAAATTTAAAAAATCGCCCAGCAGGATCTGTTAATGAAGCTGATAAAATAAAAATATGGTTCATAGAGTTTAAATAATCTATTTAAAAAAATTTTTAAAACCCAAATTATTAATCTATCGTATCACATATATAGATATAGTAATAATATATAGATTGATCATTGGGGACAAAAAAGTGATTCCTTTTCACTCGGGAAAAGACGGCGATTTTACCAAAATATGGCAGTCTTTCCCCGAGTGAATACACACGGGAATATGCACGAATGTTTTAGCAAATAAAATTCACGAATAATTTATTTACTAAAGGTGAATGAAAAGCCCCAGATATAGTTTTAAATTCATTCTTCTTCTTCTTCTTCTTCTTCTTCTTCTTCTTTTTTTTTTTTTTTTTCCTTCAGTACCACTTAATGGCTAATTCCAAAGCTTTTTTTTTTTTTGGCATCAAAAATCTTTGCACGATAATATGGGGATGATAGATCTATATATATTATTATATCTATGATCACATAAATCTTTTCGAAAATAGAATAAAACTTAATTTGAAAAAAAAAAAATAATAACTTTTGTTTATTAACCAAAATAATTGATGAAATTTGAAATGCAAGTTGGTCTTGTGGGGTACAGGCTGTATATTATATTTTTGTGTTCGTGAGAGAAAATTTAAAAGAATTTGAAAACTGCAATTTTTAATCCCTTTTAAAAATCATGTGACTTAATGTGAAGCAGATTTTTCATTTTTTTTTTTTTTTTCCTAACGGTTTCCATACAATCTTCTGCTGTTGCCACCTAAAATTCATACTTTAGTTAATTTAAAAAAATCTAATTGTCCGATTGATAAGCTGTTTAATGCATCGGATTAAAAAAAATTTTCCCTTTCATTTGCTATCTTATTTGTAACGATGCGACTGATATTTCTAATTTATTTTCTAATCTTTCTGATTTATTTTCCTCATTTTAAATAAGTGTACGGTTTTTTTTTTTTTTTTTTTTTTTTTTTTTTTTTTAATTATTATTATTTTGTCTAAAAAAAATGGCAACAATTAAATCATGGATAAAATTTTAAAATTTAAATGTCTTATTTATCAGAAATAAGACGTTTGTATGGGAAATAGAAAAGGGCTGTTTTTAGGGTTTTCCCGGAAATTATTCGATTTTTTCTCGCCTTTTAAACCTTCCCTAGACCTCCACGAACATTTCAAGACTAAGATAAGATAAATCCGTTCAGCCGTTCTCGAGTTTTAGTGAGACTAACGAACAGCAATTCATTTTTATATATATAGATAATTTAATTATTAAGAATATAAATTTTTAATAATTAAATTAGTTGAAATTGCTTAATACTGTTGTTTAAGCCTTAAAATGAAAAGTCTAATTCAAACTGCTCAACATAAAAATATTTTTTTCTATAATTGATTATAGGAATAAGGATCGATTTAAAATTATTTTATTTAGAAAACTTTAAAAGAAAGAGTAAATTAATTGTCTAAGAACTAAATGAAACTGGTAAACAGGAAGTGCCGGGTTCGATCCCAGATAATGATCGTCGACTCCAATGTTCTCAATCGGCTTTAATACCTAAACCACCCCCACCAAATTATTTTTAAAATAAAAAATTATTTTAATCAATGATTATATAAAAATAATTAAAAATAATCTTAATGTAATAACAAATATTACATTTAATTAATTTTTTATAATTTTACTAATGCAATATAATCTTATGATTTAAAATAGTTTAATTTAACTCCGTTTTTATAGTTTCAGTGACAAATCAAATTTTTTTTTAACTATATAACCAAACTTTTATTATAAATTAAAAGTTTAATTCCATTCAAAATTAATTTGTTTATAAATAATGACTGTCGTGCAATTGATAAATTCTAATACTCTGTAGTGCATATTATGATTAAACATATTGTATGCCAATATGAGAAATTGAATTGTCAAAAAATTCTCAATTTCATAAAAAAAAAAATAATTAATCAATTAATTCATTAATGAAAAAAATATGTCGTAGCCACCACAAGGCATTTTTCTATATTTTCCTATATTATCGATTAAAAAAAATAATAATAACTTTGTGTAATCACGTACAATTTGTGGAAATATTACAGTAATTACCAGACATACTTGGGGTGCGGGTGGGGGGTTAAAGAGAGGGGGGAAGGCAAAGGAAAATAAAATGACTTTTTATATCACTATTTTACCGTTTTAAATGACATATTCTATAACTATCACTTACATTTTATGAGTGTATTATATACCTGGGGGAGGGGGGAGGGTTGCAGATGGAAATGAAAAATATTTTTTTTAAACTACCCTAGTATCGATTTAAATAAATCTTTGTGTACTTACTGTTTAAGAAAAATTACAGGGAGTGTTACACAGATCTGGGGAGGGGACAGAATAAAAAAAGGAGTTGTTTTTATATCACTAGCTATTTATATGAAACTTTGTTTGACTACCCCACTTACTTTTTATTAAAATTATAATGAAAGTTACTTGTAGTTAAAAACGGGGACGAGTGTGTGAGTGGTGATGGGGCGGGGGGGGGAGAAAAAACAAAATCAATTTAAACAGCACTTATTATCTTTTTTTTTTTGTGTGTGTGTGTGACATTTTGTGCAAATGTCACTTACTGTTAATGAAAAATTACAGTGAGTGTTACATATGTCTGGGTGAGGGGGGGGGGGTGCTGGATACATAAATATACAAATAATGTTTTATATCATTATGCTTTGCATTTTACTAAAATTTATTATAAATATCATTTAATTTTTTGGAAAATTTACGCTGATTGTTAAATATATCTGGCGGTTATACGGGCAGAGGAGAAAAAGGATTGTATAAATATCACAATGTTACCAATTTTAATTAAAATATTAACAACTATTACCTACTTTTAATGAAAAATTACGGTGAGTGTTACCTATACCTGAGAGACAAGGAGGGGGAGAAAAAAAATTACGATTCTTTTTAAATCACACTGCTTCATATTTATAGGAAATTTTGTATAAATGTCCTTTATTGTTTATGAAAATTTTTAGGGAGGGCTACGTATCGCAGTATCTTTCAGTTTCTAAGTTAGTATGCAAAAATTCAATGCAATATTCAGATCCGACTTTAATTAAAAGAAAAGTTAATATAAAATATTGGTAAATGATTATTCTGAAAAAGAATTTTGTTTTAACTGTCCCCATTCCCCCCCCCCCTTCCCATCATAGAAACAAAAAAGAAAAGTGCCCTTTTTTCCGTGATCCGGAAAAAAGGGTACTTTTCTTAATTTCTCCTTGTAAAACTCATGCTAAACATCAACAAGAGCGTAAGCTTTTTTTATTTCTACTTGGGGGGGGGGGGGGGGGAGGGGCAAAAGAGACAGATTAAAAGAAGAAATTTCATTTATTCGTAACATTTTTCAGACTTAAATGATACATTTAATTTTTGCGTACAAACTCAGGAAGAGAAAGAAACTGATACTTAAACTCACTGTAATGTTTTATACACGGTAAGTAATATTTCTACAAAGTTTCATTAAATCGACAACAAGATTTTACAAAAATATATTAGCCCTTAGCTCTCTCCGGGTAGTGTAACACCCTTCTCTTCAATTTTTGATAAACAATAAGAGATATTTATGCAAAATTTCTTATAAATGTAAAGCAAAGTGATTTAAAAACAATATTTTTTTCCTCCGCACCACCTTCCTCCTAGATATATGTGACACTAATTTTTCATTAAATGTAGGTGATAGTTTTGAGATTTTAATTAAAATCGGTAACATTGTGATACTTATACAATCATTTTTCTCGTTTACCCCCTCCCCATAGCCTCCAAGATATACTACCTAACTATGAGCGTAAATTTTCCTAAATATTCAGTGATATTTAAAAAAAAAATTATTAAAATGAAAAATATAGTGATATAAACATTCATTTTCTTTCCTCCTGTGCCTCCCCCCCCCCCCTCAGACATTTGTAACTTCACTGTAATTTTTCATTAATAGTAAGTGATATTTACACAAAATGTCAATTTTAAAAAATGGATAATAAGTGTTGTTTAAAAAGGTTATTTTAATTTTCCTCTGCGCCTCCCCCTAGCCCCCCACTCTTATCAACTGTAGGTAACTTTCATTATAATTTTAATAAAATGTAATTAATAGTACAAAGTGACATATAAATAAGTAGCATGGTGATATAAAAATAACCATTTTCTTCACTCTGCCCCCCCTCCCTCCCTTAGTAAACCGTTCAGATATGTGCAATACTCACTGTAATTTATCTTAAACAGTACTTTATCTATACATAATTTTTTTTTAAATCGATAATAGGATAGTTTAAGGAATAATATATTTTAATTCCATCTGCGCTCTCTTTCCCCCCTCCCCCCCAGGTATATAATACATTCATTGTGATCGTCATTAAAAGTAAGTGATAGTTATAGAATGTATCCTTAAAATCAGTAAAATGGTGATATAAAAAAACATTTTAATTTTCTTGGCCCTCCCCCCACTTCTTTAACTCTCCATCCTCCAAGTATGTCTGAAACTTACAGTTATTGTTTCACAAATTGTACCGTACAATTTGTGAAACACAGAAATTGTACAGTACAACTTTAAAAATACCCTGTTATCGATTTAAAAAAAAAAAAAGTATAATTTATACATTTTTTTTTTTTTTTTTAATCGATTATAGGGTATTTTTAAAAAGAATATTTTATTTTTCCTTCTGCCCCCTCTCCCCCCCGTGTATATAATACACTCATTGTGATAGTCACAAATTGTACGTGAATATACAAAGTTTCATTAAAAGCGGTAAGAAGGTGGTATTAAAACAATTGTTTTCTTTCAATTTTCTGCTAACTCCTCCCTCCCCCTTTTCTCAAACAAAAAATAAATTAATGGTGTACCAAATCAAATGAAATTCTAAAAATGTAATTTGAAATTCATTAATTGATATTTATTATTTTGCAATTTGCGAAGTGAAAAAGTGCCCTTATTATCGGGGTGCTCGGTAAAAATGGCAACGGAAAAAATGGCAACGGAAATAATGGCAACCGGAAATAATGGCAACGGAAATAATGGCAACGGAAAAAATGGCAACCGGAAAAAAGGGCAACGGAAATAATGGCAACCGGAAAAAATGGCAACTGGGGGGGGGGGGGAGGCAGCGGTAAAATTGGTAACAATAACTTGATAAATGGGTAAAGGTGCAATTATCTATGCAAATAAAGAGAACTGTTTTTATGTGTGTGTGTGAGTGATTGATGTGTGGGCTGAACGGAAAAAAGTAGTTTTCGAACTACTAAATACAATTGACTCCCAATAAAATGCCTACAATATCATCAACAGTCATGTATATTTTGAAATTGAAGATAAGATTTACTTGTTTGCTTTCAAATTATGGAATAGAGCAGGCGCACGTGGCGTCACTGAGATAAACATTGACAAATGATTCCGCACGTGCTTTAAAATGTAGGCAAAAGGTTGAGTAAATAGCTATGTACTTTTACTTCTCCAATATTTTAAACACGTTTTACATTTCTGCTGAGGTTTAACCATTGTTATTGCTTGTCATATAAATTGATATTATGTGGTAGCTTTTAACTGAAAAATCTGTATTAAAATACTTTCAATGTAAAAATATATTTTTCTATATCAGATTATAGGAAAATATATATATATTATTTAATATAAAAATATAATTCAAAATGACGGCATTTACTAAAAATCAAAATGATTAATAATAAAATTAATTTGTTCAATAGAACTATTTGAGCTTTTAAGTGAAAAATCTATTTCTAAATACTTTTAATATAAAAAAATATTTTTTTCCCCTGAAAATAATAATAATAATAATAATAAAAAAAGGAAAAAATTAAAAAACTTGGAAAGTATTATTGTTTTAGCTTTTAATAGTAAAATCTACATTAAAATACTTTTAATATTATTAAAACAATTTATTTTCTCTGAACGATAATAATAATAATAATAATAATAATAATAGCTAGTTTAAAAACAAATCACATCATTCATTAAAATATTCTAATTAAAAAACAATAATTTATTTATTGAAAATATAATTTTTTATAATTAAATTAGGTGAAATTACTTAATACATTTTTTTAAACTTTTAATTAAAATGCCTATTTCAGTAGCCGACTGGTTCTGCTCTCCAAGCTGATAGACTGGTGTTATTGTTGGTGTTTGGGAATAAAGCCGGTTGACTATTCTAAGGTCCTTGGCCCGAGGGGAAGTACCTTCCGTGGAGGTCTTTCTAAGGGTTCCTAGCCCATATTTTTGGAAGTTTCTGAGAAAACCATGGAAAACTCCGAACGGCTAGATCGACGAATGAGGACCTGGGATCGAACCCGGCACCTCACGTCAACCAGCTTTGAGCGCAGAACCGCTCTGCCGCTGGTGGGCCCTGATAGATTGGAATTGCGGGTTCGATCTAAGGTCTCGTTTGTCATCCTAGACATTCAGAATTTTCCTTTTTTTTTTTTTTCCTGAAAATCGCATATATCCAGGACAGTCTCCTTAGAAAGAACTCTTATGAAAGTCATTTCACCCAGGCTTAGGACCCGTATGTTGTTAATAGGTTTTAAAGCTTAAACCACAACCATCAAAATATTTTTAACTACAATACTTATATATATATATATGATTACATATAAAAAAAAAATAATAATAATTAAAAAATGATTTAATAATACATATTTATAAAATATAATTCAATTATTAAGAATATAAATTTTTAATAATTAAATTAGTCCAAATTGCTTAATACTGTTGTTTAAGCCTTAAAATTAAAAAATAAATTCAAAATGTTCTTAAACATAAAAATATTTTTTTCTATAATTGATTATAGGAATAAGGATCTAATTAAAATTATTTTATTTAGAAAACTTTAAAAGAAAGAGTAAATTAATTGTCTAAGAACTAAATGAATTATCAAAAACGTAAATTTTAATAATGAAATTAGGCGTGACTCCTTAATACAATTTTTTCTGCTTTCAATAGAAAATATTATTTTAAAATACTTTTATTATTAAAAGATTTTATTTACTGTGAATAATTATGAGAAAAAAGGTAGTTAAGGATCGAATTAAAATTATTTTATTTTAAAAATTTTAATAGAATGACTAAATTAATTATCTAAAAACAAAAAGAATTATCAAAAATATAAATTTTAATAATTAAATTAGCTGAGATTACTACAATATTTTCTGCTTTTAGTAGAAAAAATTATTTTAAAACACTTTTAATATTAAAAGATTTAGTTTCTATGAACAATTATATATATATATATATATACAGCTAGTTAAAAAATTATTTAATGAAATATTCCATTAAAAACACTAATTTATTTATTAAAAATATAATTTATTATGATTAACTTAGTTGAAATCGCTGAATGAGATTATTTGGACTTTTAATTAATAAGCCGAGCAGTTCTGCTCTCCAAACTGGTAGACAGGATGTGCCGGGTTCGATCCCAGATCATGATCGTCGACTCTCATGTTCTGAATCGGCTTTAACACCTAAACTACCCCCATCAAATTATTTTAAAAATAAAAAGTTATTTTAATCTATGATTATATAAAAATAATAATCTTAATGTTATAACAAATATTACATTTAATTAATTTGTTATAATTTTACTAATGCAGTGTAATCTTATGATATAAAATAGTTTAACTCCGCTTTTATAGTTTCAGTGCAAAATCAATTTTTTTTAGCTACATAACCAAACTTTTATTATAAATTATAAGTTTAATTCCATTCAAAATTAAATTTTTTATAGATAATGACTAAGCCGTTTCTGTCTTGCAATTAATAAATTCTAATACTCTGCGGTGCATATTATGATTAAACATACTGCATGCCAATATGAGAAAATAATTGTCAAAAAATTCTCAATTTCATAAATTAATTAATTAATGAAAAAAAATATATGTTGTAGCCACCACAAGACATTCTTCTATATTTTCCTATATTATCAATTAAAAAAAAAAAAAAAAAAAAAAAAAAAAAAACTTAGTGTAATCACGCACAATTTGTGAAAATATTACAGTAATTGTCAGACATACTTGGGGTGGGGGGTTAAAGAGAGAGGGGAAGGCAGAGGAAAATAAAATGACTCTTTATATCACTATTTTACCGTTTTAAATGATATATTCTATAACTATCACTTTTTATGAGTGTATTATATACTTGAGGGGGGGGGGGGTTGCAGATGGAAATTAATTTTTTTTTTTTTTTTTTTTTTTTTTTTAACTACCCTAGTATCGATTTAAATAAATCTTTGTGTGTATACCACTTACTGTTTAAGAAAAATTACAGTGAGTGTTACACAGATCTCGGGAGGGGACAGAATAAAAAAAGGAGTTGTTTTTATATCACTATGCTAGTATATCACTATGCTACTTTTTTATGCACTATGTTTTTATAGTACTAGCTATTTGCATGAAACTTTGATTATCACTTACTTTTTATTAAAATTATAAAGAAAGTTACTTGTAATTAAAAAGGGGGACGAGTATGTGTGTGGTGATGGTGGGGAGGTGGGGCAGAGGAAAAACAAAATCTATTTAAACAACACTTATCATCATTTTTTTTTTTTTTTTTTTTTTTTTTTTGTGACATTTTGTGCAAATGTCGCTTTCTGTTAATGAAAAATTACAGTGAGTGTTACATATGGTCTGGGTGAGGACGGGGGGGGGGGGGGGGGGGGAGAGTGCTGGAGACATAAAGATTCAAATAATGTTTTATATCATTGTGCTTTGCATTTTACTAAAATTTATTATAAATATCATTTAATTTTTAGGAAAATTTACGCTCATTGTTAAATATATCTTGGGGGTGATACGGGCAGAGGAGAAAAAGGCTTGTATAAATATCACAATGTTACCAATTTTAATTAAAATATTAACAACTGTCACCTACTTTTAATAAAAAATTATGGTGAGTGTTACCTATACATGGGGGACAAGGAGGAAGAGAAAAAAAATACGATTGTTTTTAAATTATACTGCTTCATATTTATAGGAAATTTTGTATAAATGTCCTTTATTGTTTATGAAAATTTTTAGGGAGGGCTATGTATCGCAGTATCTTTCAATTTCTAAGTTAATACGCAAAAATGCAATTCAATGTTCAGGTCAGACATTAATTAAAAGTTAATATAAAATATTGGTAAATGATTATTCTGAAACAGATTTTTTTTTTTTTTTAATCTGCCCCCCCCCCTCTCCCTCGTAGAAACAAAAAAGAAAAGTGCCCTTTTTTTCCGTGAGCCGGAAAAAACGGCACTTTTCTTAATTTCTCCTTATAAAAATCATGCTAAACATCAACGAGAGAGTAAGTTTTTTATTTCTACGTGGGGGGTGGGGGGGGTGGGGGAGGGCAAAAGAGACGGATTAAAAGAAAACATTTCATTTTTTAGTAACATTTTTCAGATTTAAATCATACATTGAATTTTTGCGTACAAACTCAGGAAGAGAAAGATACTGATACTTAACCTCACTGTAGTGTTTTATACACGGTAAGTAATATTTCTAGGAAATTTCATTAAATCGATACCAAGATGGTACAAAAATATATTAGCCCTTAGTTCTCACCGGGTAGTGAAACCCTCTTCTCTTCAATTTTTGATAAACAATAAGAGATATTTATGCAAAATTTTTTTAAAATGTAAAAAAAGTGATTTAAAGCAATTTTTTTTCCCTCAGCACCACCTTCCTCCTAGATATATGTAACACTCTTTGAAAATTTTCATTAAATGTAGGTGATAGTTTTTAAAATTTTAATTAAAATCCGTAACATTGTGATACTTATACAATCATTTTTCTCTTTTACCCCCTCCCCTTAGCTCTCAAGATATACATAACAATCAGCGTAAATTTTCCTAAATGTTCAGTGATATTTATAACAAATTTTGTTAAAATGAAAAATATAAACATTCATTTTCTTTTCTTCTGTGCCCCCCCCCCCCCAGACATGTGTAACTTCACTGTAATTTTTCATTAATAGTAAGTGATATTTACACAAAATGTCAATTAAAAGAAATGGATAATAAGTGTTGTTTAAAAAGGTTATTTTAATTTTCATCTGCCCCCCCCAGCCCCCCACCCTTATCAACTGTAGGGAACTTTCATTATAATTTTAATAAAATGTAATTGATAGTACAAATTTTCATATAAATAAGTAGCATGGTGATATATAAATAACCATTTTCTTCACTCTGCTCCCCACCTCCTCCTTAGTGAACCGTTCAGATATGTGTAATACTTACTGTAATTTTTCTTAAACAGTACGTTGTATTTTCATATATATATATATATTTTAAATCGATAATAGGGTAGTTTAAAGAATAATATATTTTACTTCCATCTGCTCTCCCTTGCCCTCCCCCCCCCCCTCCCAGGTATATAATACATTCATTGTGATCGTCATTAAAAGTAAGTAATAGTTATAGAATATATCATGAAAATCGGTAAAATGGTGATATAAAAAATCATTTTATTTTTCTCTGCCCTCCTCCCCCCCCCCCTTCTTTAACTCCCCATCTTCCAAGTATGTCTGAAACTTACAGTTATTTTTTCACAAATTGTACGCATTTCGCAGTGCCTGATTTAAGGCAGGGCATTAGGGGCATGTGCCCTGGACCCTTACATTGAGGGGGCCTCCAAGAAACACCATCATACATTAAAAATACATAGATATACTTAAAATGAAAATTTTTCAAATTTTGCTATAGTGGTCGTTGTTTTTTGTTTTTTCGTCAATGGATGGAGGTATTACTGTACTGTTATATAAATCAGCGGTATGATCTTTCAAGAAAACTATCATTTCATTGAAAAAATTGCAATATTTTCACTAAACGCAAATACAACTGCATACTACTGATACTGCATTCCAAACTCTTACAGGTTAACTAAATCTCAGGCTCGCAGCGATAAAATGAAAAGTGGAGAGAATTTTTAGACGCGTGAATCAAAAATATGCGATTTTTTTTTTTTTTTTTTTTTTTTTGTAATATTAAAGCATGAGGAAAAGAGCCCATTGAACTTGAGTGCCCTGGGCCTCCAAGTGAGTAAATTGGTCCCTGATTGTAGGTGATTATACAACTTTTTTTAAAAATCTATAATAGGGTATTTTTAAAAAGAATATTTTTTATTTCCCCCCTCCCCCCCGTGTATTTAATACACTCATTGTGATAGTCACAAATTGTACGTGAATATACAAAATTTCATTAAAATCGGTAAGAAGGTGGTATAAAAACAATTGTTTTCTTTCAACTTTCTGCTAACTCCCCCTCCCCCTTTTCTCAAACAAAAAATAAATGATTGGTGTACCAAATCAAATGAAATTCTAAAAATGTAATTTGAAATTCATTATTTGATATTTATTATTTTGCAATTTGCGAAGTGAAAAAGTGCCCTTATTACCGGTGCCCTTTTTTTCCAGAATCCCAGACCGACATATATTTTCTAAAAATGGTCAAATCATTTTCTGTATCTTTCAAAACATGTAATTCCATCGAAAACCGGAAACTGGAAATTTTTACGAATTCAATACTTTCTATTGAATATAAAAGAAAATAAAAATACAATAACTTAATTTGTGATGCTAAATTTACTCTTCATAGAAAATCAGTGCTTCAGATGATTATAAAAGATATTTTTTAATTAATGCCTATTTTCAATGCAATCATCACTTATTATTATTATTATTATTTCTACTTAAGGTAAGCAATCATAATGAGTATTAAATTTAATTATCATATTAAAAAATTATAAATTCATAATACTTCATTAAATACTACTATTAAATAAAAAACTAAATCTACCATTGAAAACGTTAAAAATTTTAAAATACTATTTTTAATTATTATTTTATGTAATAATATTACGTAAAAATTTACTTGTCTAGACTAAATTTTCACGAATCAAAATTGCATATTAAAATTTCGATTGTATGTCTTTTTAATATTTTATGTCAAACCTTTCAAAAAGGCGTATTGTATAATATATTTTTGTGTTCATTTCTTTACATCTTTTTATACGACATCGACAAGATTCTTCTAGAAAGGAACGCAAGATTTTAACATCTGTAAAGAATTTAAGGGGGGGTTTCTGTTTTCTGTATCTGAAAGGAAGGAAACATCATAAATTCTGGCCTTTTAAAATCTTCCTTATCTATTCAGTATTCAAAGAGTAGTTATATAGTAAGTAGTCTTACGTAGGGCTATAAGGAGAAGGGCCACTACATAGATTATGAATGTGAACTGTGAGGTGAGAATACAAAAGAACAAAAGCTGAGTGTAACTCAATGGCATTGCCAGATGAAAGAAAAAACTGGAGAACGTTTCTAGGAAAAACATTTCCTTCCTAATTCTGTCATTGCCTTCACAAAGAAAGCCTTTCTGTTTATCCATGCTCAAAAATTAAAATTAGCCTACAATCTCCCAGGGCTATAGAAAGAGATTTATAGCCCTGACAATCTCCACCGATCCACAATTCTTTAGTTTTTTTAATTTAACCATTAATTTTATTTTATTTATTTTTTAAATAACTAACATTGATATAAAATCGCACAAATATTGAATACGTGAATAAATATATTAATAAAGGCTAAAATTTCTTCTTTAAAACCGAAAAAAGTTGGAAAATGAATGATTCAAATATTCAGAGCCCTTATATATATATATATATATATAAGGAAAATATAGATATAAATATATATACACATTTATATCTGACGGCGAAAAATGCTATCAGTACTAATGATGAAATATATTTTACTCTTCAGATATTTTTAGCATATTATTCGCCAGTAATAATTCTCAAATTATCCTTTTTCGTTTTCCTTTATTTTGTTACCCTTTTTTGTATATTTATCGTTGCCATTATTTCCGTTGCCATTATTTCCGTTGCCATTTTTTCCTGTTGCCATTATTTCCGGTTGCCATTATTTCCGTTGCCATTATTTCCGGTGCCATTATTTCCGTTGCCATTTTTTCCGTTGCCATTTTTACCTAAATTCATTATCGGTACCCTTTTTCTCCAGGATCCCAGACCGACATATATTTTCTAAAATTGATCAAATTGTTTTCTGGATCTTTCAAAACATGTAATTCCATCGAAAACCGGAAATTGAAAATTTTTACGAATCCAATACTTTCTATTGAATATAAAAGAAAATAAAAATGCAATAACTTAATTAGTGATGCTAAATTTACTATTCATAGAGAATCAGTGCTTCAGATGATTATAAAAGATATTTTGTAATTAATGCCTATCTTCAATGTAATCATCACTTACTATTATTATTATTATTATTTTTACTTAAGGCAAGCAATCATAATAAGAATTAAAATTTAATTATTATATTAAAAAAATATAAATTCTTAATACTTCAGTAAATACTATTAAAAAACAAACTAAATCTACCATTGAAAACGTTAAAAATTTTAAAATAGTATTCTTAATTATTATTTTATGTAATAATATTACGTAAAAATTCACTTGTCTAGACTAAATTTGCACGAATGAAAATTGCATATTAAAATTTCGATTGTATGTCTTTTTAATATTTTATGTCAAACCTTTCAAAAAGGTGCATTGTATAATATACTTTTGTGTTCATTTCTTATCTTTTTATACGACAACGACAAGATTCTTCTAGAAAGGAAAGCAAGATTTTAACATCTGTAAAGAAGGTAAAGGGGGCTTTCTGTATCTGAAAGGAAGGAAATGTCACAAATTCTGGCCTTTTAAAATCTTCTTTATCTATTCAGTGTTCAAAGAGTAGTTATATAAGTAGTCTTAGGGCTATAAGGAGAAGGGCCACTACATAGATTATGATTGTGAACTGTGAGGTGAGAATACAAAAGAACAAAAGCAGAGGGTAACTCAACGACATTGCCAGATGAAAGAAAAAGCTAGAGAACGCTTCTAGGAAAAACATTTCCTTCCTAATTCAGTCATTATCTGCACAAAGAAAGCCTTTCTGTTTATCCATGCTCAAAAAGTAAAATTAGACGCCAATCCCCACCCATCCGCAACTCTTTATTTATTTATTTATTTATTTAACCATTAATTTAATTTAATTTATTTTTTAAATAACTGACATTGATATAAAATCTCTCAAATATTGAATACGTGAATAAATATATTAATAAAGGCTAAAATTTCTTCTTTAAGACCGAAAAAAGTTGGAAAATGAATTATTCGAATATTCAGAGCCCTTTAGGGAAATATAAATATATATATATATAAACATTTATATCTGACGGCGAAAAATGTTATCAGTACCAAAGATGAAAATATTTTACTCTTGAGATATTTTTAGCATATAATTCGCCAGTAAAAATTCTCACATTATCCTTTTTCATTTTTCTTTATTTTGTTACCCTTTTTTTATATATATTTATCGTTGCCATTATTTCCGGTTGCCATTATTTCCGGTGCCATTACTTTCCGTTACCATTTTTACCTAAATTTCAGCCCAACAGCTGTGGGAGCGGGGATTACTGATTCTGATTTTTCACTGGAAAGTTAAATTTTAAAGACTGTTCTTTTTATTCTGTAGGAAATGGAAAACATTTTGGATATTTTTTACTAAAGAAATATCCGGATATTGCAACTAAGGAAAGAAACTGTCGACAACAAAAGTGCTAAAAGGTACCTTTCAGAGGCAGATGAGAATTTCAATTCATTAATTTTTATTAATTAACTCATTTAATTAAATAAATATCATGTAGTTGTACAATCCAAAAATCCTTTTCATTTAAAAATGGCGTTTTTACAGTTTTTTATTCACCTCATAACGGTCTTCCGTAATTGTACGAAGACAATTTTTAAAATTGGTTTTTCTCAACCATCATTTTATGTTCAAAAACTTCCTAAGAAACATATAAAAGATATTATTTTCTACTAAATATAAAAAATTAAAATGCACCTACCAGAATAATCGCGCATAGACGTAATGTATTTGAATTCTTTTGGAAGTCACTGTACACAAGCTATTTATTTTATTTTTTCTCCGAGTTTGGACTTCCTCTTCCTACTAACATTTATTCCTGAGTTATGAATGATTATAACACTCACGCAGACACACATACATAAACCAACCGCTTAAATGTGATTTTTATATTCAGGGAACCTCAAACATGGAAATATAACAAAAACACAAATTCGAAAAATTTGTACTAAAAACAATATTTTCTCTATAATATACGCGCAAGAGTAAGTAAAACATGTGTGTATGCGTTGTGAGGGGGAAGGGAATTCATTTTGTAAAGAAAATATGTTTGATCTCAATAGTAATTTTTAAGTAGCCTTTTCATATGAAAAATATTTAGAATACCGAGTTAGGGCTACAAACACAGGGAAAGAAGACGCACACAAACCAACTGTTAAAAGTCAGATTTCTGGATTCAGGGAACCTCAAAACATGTAAGTATAACAAAAACACAATTTCGAAAATTTCAGCCAAATACAACATTTTTACTTCAGATACACGAATAAGATAAAATTATAAAGAACCATTCATAGCTAATCTTTATAAACGAATTTCGTTAAATTTTAACTTTTGTCTCTCTTCTACATAAAGACTTATAAAAAAATATTGACAGTAAGAATAAGATAATCTGCAATATAGATTATTTTCGCGCAAAGTAGTAGTGGCTAAAAATAGTACTTACCTTTATATATTTACTACAAAAATATATAAAACTGATAACAGTTTTCATTTAAACATTTTTATCTGTTAAAGTAAAGTCATTTTAAAATTGTTATTTAAAAAATAATTTCAACTCTACTGATTGATAATGATTATTAAAAATTTTAACGTTGCCATTATATCCGAATCCATTTTTACCTAAATTCCTTACCCATATACATGACAGAGAAAGTATTGTAATTGGATCAAATTTTCGAAATTTGGGTTAAATTTACTCATTTTGAAGAAAAACAGAAATTATGTTTTCAACACTTTATTTATTTATTTATTTTTCTTATTATTATAATTAAATTTTAACATTGTGATTTCTTTTAAAAAATAATTAAAATCTCATAAATAGTAAAGAGTGAATAAAGGAATAAATAAGGGCTTAGTTTTCTTTTTAAAGACCGAAAAAGGATCCTAAAACATGCGACAGGTTCTAATATTCAGCCCTCTTAAAAGAATAAATTTTTGTCTGACGAAAGAATATATCATCAATATCAAACACGAAATGTCTTCGAAACATAATTTTACTCTATGGCATAATTTTGTGCAATTTCAGTATATGATCGCAAGTAGCAATTCGCAATTTACCTATTCTTCCGTTACCCATTTTCCTGTTACCCAATTTTCCGCTTACCCATTTTTCCACTTACCCATTTTTTCATTACCCATCTTTCCCTTACCCATTTTTCCGCCTCCTTTAAGGAATATGAATAATATACATAATTTTGAAATAATTCTAAAAATATTTACATATGCTAGAGGCAGACAGCCTGAAATATAGACATATGGACAGTCAGATGAACAGAAATACAGATATATAAACTAATTCAAATAGTAACCACACTGAAATATTCCTATAAAATGTTATAAACGCTTAAAATAAAGAAAGAAAAAGTTAAAAAGTGTAATTTCAGAAATTTTTAATTCCAGCCTTTAATGTATCTAAATATTTTTACGTGGACGTGTAAATCTTAATTCTATTCCTACTCCTACTATATTCTACAAAAAAACTTTTTTTTTTTTTTTTTTTTGTCTTGTCTATGAATAATGAATATCAGGTACGTTCTGATTTTTTCAAAATGAAGGTATTAAAATATAGTTTATAGAACTATTTCTCATGGAACGCAATGTTTTTTTAATTCTTTCGTGTGTTCCTACACAAACCAATAGTGATATTTACGTATTTACTTCCTTTTCAATAGATAACATCCCATATTTAACTTGAATAACATGTATGTTTTAAGAAATTCCATGAATATTTACGAGAATTAGAGCGCGGACAGACAGACAAAGTGAAGTCATAAACACTTTTCAACTTATTGAAAAGTGTTAAAAAAGAAATATTTCACAATTTAATTCATTATAAGAAGATAAATGGCACTTTATATTACACCAGCACTTTATAAAAAGAAACGGCCACCACCTCACCCCTCAAAAAAAGAAAAAAAAAAATATTATTTTGTTTTTTTAATAAATGTTGAGTCAATTGTCCGACCTACATCTTAAGAAACAGCAATATTTATTCTTAAGTTATATTCAGAGCATTAGCATAATCTTCAGACAAGAACTCTGAAAAAATATTTAGCAACCTTCAACTAATCTAATAACATAGCTGCCAACCTTTGAGAATCAAAATTAGGGAGATTTTGTGTACAACATAGTTTAAGCCATAAATTGAACATTAATGGTACAGTAATTGTTGGAAAGAGAAGAAGCAAATAAAAGGGAAATTTTGTAGTATCTAGAGGCTTTCTTCTTATTGCAAATATGAGAAAATAAATAAATAGAACATACTGAATTTAAAATACTACTAGATTATATTAAATTCTAACCATACTGAAACAATATATATACATACATACATAGACTTGGGAAAATTTTTCCTGTCTGAAAAATCTATTCTTCATTTTTTTCCCCAAGTTTACAAATTTAGTATAGATATGATGTATAAATACTTAATTTAATTGAAGAAAAATAAATAGAATCATTAAGTTCAGCAATAAAACCTAAAAATAATAATAAAATAAATAATTGAAAGAAAATGAAGTACAACCTCATTGAACATGGATCCAATGGCGTTTTGAGATCGCTAATTCTAATGTAATAATAGATTGCAACTTAAGAAATTTTGTTCGATATAAATTAATAAAAAATAATGTAACAACAACAACACATTCCTTCATCATGATTTTATAACACAACAAAAAAACGTCTTGGGCAGTTTTTGTAATCAACTATGAAAATACACCCCGCAACAAAAAGATATGTACAAAGGGTTTTTTCTTTGATTTTTCACAAAATAACATTATCTAAATTGCGCTTAACATTTATTATTATCTTAAAATAACACTATTCCCGGACTAATTTTTGTTTTAAGACTCATTTAGAAAAAATGTAAGACTAAAATTTTTCTAATTTAAGACACACACCGCGACAAAAAGATAGGAACAAAAGGTTTTTTTTTTTTTTTTTAAATTTTTGAATACGATTATTTTGAATATGATTCAAATATTTAATATGTTTTTGATATGATAATATGAGTGTAGTCTTAAATTAGAAAAATTTTAGTCTTAAAACTTTTCTAAATTAGTCTTAAAACAAAAATTAGTCCGAGAATAGTGTTATTTCATGATAATAATAAATGATAAGCACAATTTAGATAATGTTATTTCATGAAAACACAAAGAAAAAACCCTTTGTACCTATCTTTTTGTCGCGGGGTGTACATGTAATAATTCTATGACAATGAAAAGAACTGTTAACTTAAAATATATATGCATTACTTATACATATGCACCTGAGTTTATTTATTTATTTGTTTTCGTAATGTTACATATAGATATCGCCTCCGATGACTTTTAAAATGCTTATAATGGAATTGCGTATATAGAAAGTCTAGGTTTTAATTTTTGGGATCTAATTTTGTGAAAAACAAATTATCTTTGTGAAAAACGAAAAAAAAAAAAAAAAAAAAAAAGAAGTATCATGTAAAACCTTTCATTTTAACAGTTACCCTGTCCAATCTTTAATATCAAATTAACAATATAACATTTCATTGAGCCAAGTATAGGTACCCATTAAAAATAATACTGTAAAGATGAAAATTTTTTACAAAATTATCCTTTTTATAAAACGAAATCTTGTAAAAGGGTTGTTTTTATGAATCTGAATTTTGTGAACGGGTTCCAGTTTTTGCCTGGATCGACCCCTATATATAGGATTAAAAAAAAGACCACAAACTCGATTGAATAGAACATGCAGTTACAACTAATGTTATAAATAATTAAAAATTTTCTCACCAGAATCGTCTTGCTCGAAAAAAATTCTCCTAAAATCCGTGATCTCTTCATAAGTTTAAACTTTAAACTCATAGAAAAACGTGCTAAATAAAAGCTGAATGAAGTAATGAAAACGAAAAAGACTGTTTGAGAAAATGCTGCATCACAAAATCTTTAGCCAATATCTACGTTACTTTTAAAACTTGAGGCCCTATGAGAAGCCCGTACCCTACCTATAAGCAGCCTTACAAACAATGACCAATATTTGCAAGCTGAATATGCACCTGGTCAAAGAATTTCTTTCCTCACCTGACTCTTCACTCCGCCTCCCCGCATTCACCTAAAAGAACATGCATGTTTTCTAAAAATAAAGACCAGAAACTAAAGAAAGATGAAAGCTTGGGGGGGGGGGGGGGTGAGAGGGGAGAGAGATACAAATAATATTATTCGAAATCTACAAAAAATTCAAAGGCATTTGGTGGGTAAAGTAGATTTTTATTTTCGTCTATATATTTAAAAAAAAAAAGAAAGTATTAGTTTCATGAAAAATTTCGACCTCCCTGTTTTCAATGGATTTACACGCTTAAGGTTGCTGTGTAGTGAGAAAAAAAAGTCATTCCTAATCATCACTTCACTTCAAAGAAGGAGAAATGAGCATACAGTCTAGTTTGCGACAGTTTGACAGTTCCCCCCCTTCTCTTATTACTACTAATTGAAACCTGAAAGAACTAGTTTCTCGAGACGTTTACAAAAGAAGTTCCTTATCGGCGTATTCACGGATTAACTTTTCTACTCCGTGGGCGTATTTCGTACTGTTGGTTATATTTTGAAGATTTGGAGTATTTTCTTTCTTCCTCTTTTTTCTTTTACTTCTCAGAATATGAACAGAATTAAATATTTCTAAGCGACTGTGCGATTGCAAAATTCAAATAATCATGTATAAATAATTCTGCTTGCATATTGTAAAAGGCTGGTATGCGATGGAAATATGGATTTTACTATAATAGAAAAACGAGATTTTTTTTTTTTTTTTAAGTAATGAATAAAATTTATTTAATATTCTAAAAGATGCCGTCGGTTTACTTCCATGTGTCAACACCAATTGTGTATTAATTCCTCCCCCCACAAATAATTTTTATGTATAATAAAAAGGAAAAAAAAAAAAAAGAGTTAAATTATTTTATTGTTTTTTAATTAGCTGAATTGATGAAGAAACAATATTTTTAAGAATATTCAACAGTAAACAGTTTATAAATCTTTTGAAACAATGGTAGTATTTTATTCCCCAAACTGGTAGCAATTAAAGAATTGCAATCCTTTTTGTGTACTTGCAGCATCAATACATGAAAAAATACCCTCCAAGGATTTTTTTCCCTCGAGTGTTTCTAGTCTGTATTCAGACGAGTTTCTTAGAAAACCACGGAACATTCCCAATGGCTAAGCCGATGCACGTGTGGGTTCGAACGTGACATCTCTCTTTCAAATCGCTGATCCTTCGCGCCAGTGTTTTGTGAAAAGTTATTAATTCTTAATCATTTTAACCTGCACAGAATTTTCTAAAACTTTATATTTAACATTGACAGAGAACTTAGCGCTAGATAAACACAGGAATAATAAACGTCTTAAACACCAAATGAAATATTACTATTAATAGTAGTATTAGTAATTATTAGTTTATTATTTAATTTGTCGTTCAAGACGTTTATTATTCCTTTGTTGAAACTTATATTTCGTTGAACTTTGACATAAATTGCTATCTATTAACTTTTGGTACATATTATTCCACAGGTGGCGCTACTAGGCTACTTACATGTGTGTTTATATGTGCTGTGTGCCCATTTATGGGAAAGCTATATGTCAGTATTTATGGTGTATTACTGCACAAAATATAAGATATAAAAGGCCATGAAAAAATATGTCGATTCACTTTGGGTGCATATCAGCTGACAAGTGGGGTGCTATGCTGCAATTTTCTCCGTTCACGGAAAACAATTTCTTAGTTTCTGTCGCGTATAAATACACCAAACTTTATAAAAAAAAATGTCCATTATAAAAAAGAATGTTTAATTAATTTGTTGTACATTCACAGTCAAGTGATGCTGTAATATTGCAATTTTACCCTGGGAAGGGAATATCTGAGCTTCTATAGCGCATAAATGCACTAAACTTGATATATGAGATAACTGATTGCGGGAGGGAAAAAAAAAATGCTGACTTTATGAATATTGTCTGAAAGAGGACATCTCCATTACTCATCTCCTGAGATTTTCCTTATGGCTACATCTTAGCATCAATTGGTTCAGTTTGCCCCAAAACTACATATGTAAAATCTTTACTGAGAGAAGCTTTGCTTATCATAATTTTTTATTTATTTATTTATTCATTTATAAGTTTTTGTATATTAAAACGCGTATTAAATATCAGAATTCAAAAATAATAAAATTGATATTAAAAAAAAAAAAAAAAAAAAAAAAAAAAAACGGAGAGAGAGAGAGAGAGAGAGAGAGAGGGGGGAAGTATTTTATGTGACTGGAAGACTTTCCAAAATATCGATCATTATTCATCTCTATAAAGCATGCCTAAAATCCTTCTCCCCCCCCCCCCGCCCGTTTTTTTTTTACTTTTTCTTATTCGTAAGGTAGAGAAAGTTTTTTTTTTCGGGGGGGGGAGGAGGGGGGGGTCAAATTTTCGAAATGAGTTTTTTTATATTTAGGCGTCTTGAGGTCACCTGAATCCAAAAATAATGTTTTTAGCGGTTGGCCTGTGTGTCTGTCTGTTATCAGCATATCTCAAATACAAATTATAGCAGAAAGTTCGAACTTGGTATTCTAAATGTGTATCATATAGGGATGCTACACTAAACTTTTCGTTGAGTTCAAGCAAATGGTTTGTGTAAGAGAAAACCTCATACATTTCAGCAAATGTTTTTTTAGATCACCCTGTAAAAGTAAGGCTTGAAATGCGTTTTCACTGTAGTATGTGATTATGCGGATGCTTTTAATTACCTGTATAAAATTTTATGAGTCTGCCATTTATATTCATAGAAGTATAACAGTTTCTTTGAAAAATTGGGGGAAAAAAGGGGGAGGGCACATTTTTAATTGTAACACGTAGGGTATTAGACCCAACGCAAAGCCATTTTTAGGAAACTTTATTCACTACATTAGGCACAACATGCAGCAAATAGAATGCAAAAATGCTAAATATCTTACGACACATGAGCATTTTTACTAAATTATTTGTAACTACGCATGCAGAAGTTTTTGAAAAATTTCATCGGTGTTATTTAATAGCCAAACCTATTGAACTACTTATATGAAAGAGCAATCAGGTTGTGAGCGACGGAATAAACAGAATTTTAGTTCCTCTCAAAATAAAAGCTATATATTATGAGGGGGATTTTATTCAAATTTTTATTTTTATTCAGTCAGGGTCCAATGACAATACAGTATTTGCTGAGTATAAATAAATATTGATTAAACCCCTTATCACCTTTCTTTCTTCCTTCTTCTTCTTCTTCATCTTTTTTTTTTTTTTTATTATTATTATTATTATTTATTGGGGGGGGGACTGAAATTCTATTCATTCTATCTCTCATATATATATATATATATATATATATATATATATATATTTTTTTTTTTTTTTCACGATATTTCGTTGGAGTTTTCATGTAAGTAGCTCACTGTTTTTGGCTGCTAAATTATGCAATTGACGAAGTTAAACGCATACGAAGTTAAAATTACTTGCGCATACGAAGTTAAAATTATTTACTAAAAATGCTCATATTTTGGTAAAATATGTAACATTTTTACATTCTGGTTGAAATACACTAGGTCTAATTTTGTATGCCAAGTTTCCTAAAAATGGCTTTGCGCTGGGTCTAACACCCTACGTGTTATGATAGAAAGTTTTTTTTTTTTTTAATATTTATTTAAAGAAACTATTATCGCCATGAAAATATATGGCAGCCTCATAAAATTTTATACAGATAATTAGAAGGATCGTATACTATAGCTAAAATGCATTTGAAACATTATTTTTTACAGGGTGACACAAAACATTTTGATTTTTGTTTAATTTTTACTAGTCCTCTTTTCCTCTTCAGGACAAAACTTTTGTTAAAATGTATGAGGTATAACATATAAGGTAGGCAGTAGTTTATATATAAGGAATAACTGAACTGAATAATAACTGAAATATATGAGGCATTATTTTAGAACATTAGAATATTTTGTATATATTCTTTATACTCTTAAAGTTTCGAGATAATTCCTAAAGAATTTTCCCAGATATTTGACAAAACGTCTAAATTTGAAAGTATCCAAATACTGTAAGGTAGACAGTGTATTTCTGATTATATATATATATATATATATATATATATATATATATATATATATATATATATATATATATATATAAATTCTTTTCCATTTTTTTTCTTATAATTTAAATTTTATTTACAACATTATTCATTGTCATTTCTTCCTACAAATTTATTTTTCTACTTTTAATAATGTTCTATATACAATCATAAATTTGAATCACTTGTAAAATGCAAATAGTTTTACTGAATTTAGTAATATGTATAATTAGCGTTGTCGTCGCATATTATGTGGTTAGTTTATATTTCTCACAAAATAAATCTTTACTTTTTCAGGTATTGTATACATTTCTTTCTTTTTCTTTTTTATTTTTATTTTTTAATATAACAGTATTTTTTGCAATTTATTACTCCAAATTAATTTTTGCACATGTTCTATCAGGATATATACTTACGTTCATCACTTACTGACCGACTCTGTCAAGGCTAAGAGATTTCCTTGGACACTATCTGTGTTTGAACCGCCACCTAATTTTCATACTTTATGTAATTTTAAAAAATCTAAATCGATAAGCTGTTTAATCCGACGGATTCAGAAAAATCGCCCCTCTCTATTGGTACCTTATTTGTAACAAATTTTTGATTAGATATTTTAAAATTAACAAAAATATAAATATAGAAATAGCTTTAAAATAGGCATTTAAATTTTTTAACTGTTGCCTTTTTTTTTTTCAGCATAAAATGAAAAATGCTTTCACGTGAAAAAAAAAAAATAAATAAATAAATAAATAATAATAATAATAATACATAAACAAACAAATAAAATATTAAATTTGCTCATGCATATGAAAAAATGACGTCTATAAAAATAATAATAATAATTTTAAATTTTAAAAGTAACGAAGAGATAAATAAAGTGCGAAAATTTCGCACGGGCTTGCTAGCAAACGAATTATTTGAAGTAAGAAATGAATAAAATGAAGTGATCATTTTTCAACGGGTGCCTTAGTCGCTCTATAACTAACTAGTATTATCTAAATAAAGAGAAGTGTGTGTGTGAGTGAGTGTGTGTCTCTCTGTCTGCGCTCTGGAGCTCAGACTACTAATCTCAGAGCTACACAACTTAGCAGAGTGGTTGTTGGGGCATTGCAGGTGTGTACTTAATCAACTTTTTTTTTTTTTTTTTTTTAATTAGATTTTTTCCGATTTTATCCATTGGCTTTTCTGATTCATTTTCTAAAATTTATTCTTTCACTTTAGTCGTCTGCGTATAATACAACGCATTTTAGACTGTTTATTTATTTATTTATTTAATTCATTCACGTAAATGCGAAATATTTTTTTTTCTTGCATTGCAATCGTATGTGTATCACAGCAACGTATTTTACAATATTTATTTAATTCATTTAATTGAAAGCGAAATGTTTTTTATTTATTTATTTACTAGCAGGTTTTGCTAGATTTGCTGGTCACTGTATTTAAATGAATTCTCAAAATTGAACACTGTTTTTTTTTTAAACACTTTATATACATAAAAATATACAACAAAACCCATTGAAATGAATCCCTTTGAGCATTAGTTCGCGTACCCGCTGCGTTTGGCAGCATCTTTCTCTCTCGTGTTATGTCGGCTCAAGACTATACAATCAGGTCTCACTGCCTAACGCAGCGACATTTCCCGAAATTTTAGTTTAGTTATTTATTGGACGACAGATGGAGCTGCTATTGGTCAAGAACTACGATTTCGCAGATGGATATATCCCAGCCTTTTCATTTTTGTACCATGTATTAGCAAGACCCAATCACTCAGTTTTTTGCCCTCACTGTAGAATTATAAAAATTCAAATAGAATACATTTATAATTTTACTACAATTAATTATATTAAAAAAATCATGCATAAACATAACTGTTATAAATATATGTATATATATTTTATTTAAAATTTAATATGTTTAGTTTTTTCTACTGTATTGCCATTTGATTTCAGTAAATATAATGTATAAATAATAATAATAATAATAAATCGCTTTCACATGTATGAATTAATTAAATAAATAAAAAATAAAGAGTTTATAGCCTTAAAATAAAATTAAAAAGAAAATTAATAAATTAAAAACACTTAAAAGTCGTTAAGATACACAGACGATTGAAATGTAAGAGTAAATTTTAGGAAATGAAACCGAAATATGAATACATAAGATCGGTAGAAAAAAAAGTTTCAAAATTCAAATTCAAAATTCGAAAAAAATCTCGATGAGGTGTACATTTACAGAATCCCGGCTATCCATTTGCCGAGTTTTTTAACTCTGCGATCAGTTGTGCGAGCACCACAACGCGCGCACACACACATGCTCACAGAGATACACACACGCAGACACCTCTCTTCATTTAAGTAGATTATATTTATTAAAATCAAATGACAGTACATTAGAAATCAGAATACCATTCTAATATATTATTTATAATTATACTGTTATTTATCCTTTTTAATGTAATTACAACTACGCATACTTTAGAAAAAATATTTTTTCTTCTTTACTCATTGTGAAGCAGACTTCAACTAAAAATTTTATGTTTAGCAGAAATACTAAATAAAAATTTGTAATACTATTGGTATGCTTTATTTAATTTTATTACTCCTATCTAAAAACCGTTTGATTTATCACTCAACATGAGTTGGAAATTGCTTGCAAATTTTCAAATATCAGTACTAAGTGCCCCGAAAAAGAAAAGAAAAGGAAAAAAACACACACACACACACATTTTAATTATATTAAAATATTTGTCGAACAGATTTTCATTGCACATAGCTAAGAAATACACCAGTAACAAGCTTTCTAATAAAAATATCACACTGAGAGCGGCCTATTCGTTTTGGAGTTACAATGTCTGACACATCTCTTTTTTGGTCGGAAATTAATAATGGACATGGAGTTAAATAAGACAAAATAAATTTCATTCAAAAGACTGCGTCTCTATTCACAGAAACAGAAGGGAAAATTCAGTCTCTTGTGAGAGCGATTAGTGTAGATTAGGTAGGCGCTGGGGAGCTTAGTTTATGAGCACTTATGCTAAGAAAACGTAGGTTCGAAACGTGGGATCACTTTTTCTAGCATTGCTGAAATTATTTTGACCTTTATATCGTAAAAGTGTGTAATATATATAGTCAAAGTTATCATTTAAAAACTATTATTTGATTTGATTTGATTTGATTTGATTTATTTTTATTATTATTATTATTATTATTCATTTTAATGTGCTTGTAAGAATCTAGCGTTGCAGTGGAAACTTATTCAAAGACAGTTCTGTTACAAAATGATAGTTTGGAAATGCTCAATAAATAATATTGCCATTTCATATCCAGTTTCAACAATATCACTACAGACTTTTGAAAGTGATACTGTAAAACATGTTATGCCCCCTCTTTCCCTGATAGAGGGGGAAGGGTTTTAATCTTAAATATGATTCTTAGGTATATATAGTTACATATAAAAATCAAAGTTTTATGGGTATATTTTCTCCTTTGATTTATGAAAAGACATATTAAATATCTTGTTTTTCTACTCTAGTGATTTTTTATTCATTTATTTATTTATAGGGTGGGGGAGCAATTTAAAGTGTTGGAAATTCGTATTTAATACATTTTAATGAAATGATCCTATGTATATAGTATATGTTTTATTTCTTTTTTTCTTTTGACATATGATGGATTACATGAAAACAAGTTTTACCCTCCATCTTCCCATTTCTGCCACTACCCGCCTCACCAGTGGCCCAGCAGTTTTGCGCTCAAAACTTGTAAAAGAGAAGTACTGGGTTCGATACCAGGTCACGCTCTACGATATAGCCGTTCGGAGTTTTCCTTGGTTTTCTCCAAAAATCGCGTAAATGCGGTCTGGTACAAACATGGTAGGGTGGTACCAATTACGCCTAGGAACCTAAATTAGCCGTGAAATTTATTGACCTTAATCCTAACACCAAAACATCTCCTAACTCCTTTGGAAAATGAAAAAAAAAGAAAAATATATAAATAAAAATAGGATTTTTATTTTTAAATATTCATGAGTTACTTTTTAAAATAAGAATCATATGAACATTTATATAGAACTGTATATGTATATATATATCTTTTTTCCCTGGAGATGGAAATGAATATATGAAAAAGACGCGTTATTCCTTATCTTCTTTCGAGATTCTGGTTAAAGGGAAAGAAGGATTAATTTGTTTAAAACTCTGAAATCGGTAATTTAGGTATTCATGCCTGTAATATTAATATATATATATATATATATATATATATATATATATATATACATATATATTTCTTTCTTTCTTTTTCTTTTATTTATTTTTCTTGACATCTAAAAGCTTATATGAAAAGTTCTTGCTCCATATCCTATTATTTTAATTTAGAAAATTCTTGAAATTTATAAATTTTAATTCTGTAATAGCATTTGTTACATTTTAAACGAAGATTATTATGCATATCATTAAAAAAAAAAAAACTTCTTAGAGGGAATAGACGTGTTAAAAATCACGCTTTGACTTGACACACCCCTCCCCTTTAACTTTAGAGGACGAATTACGAAAGATCCTGAAATTGATTTTATAAATTCGCATTTTGCATTTCAAAAATAGAATTTAATGGATGTATTATTATTATTATTTTTTTAATATAAAGGATGTGTGAAAAACTATTTTTCTCTGTTTACGCCTTTGAACAAAACACACTATTCTGCTTATAGTTCAAATACGTAATATGAATTATTACACTATATCTGGAGAAACATCTTTTTCTACAAGAAATACGAGCGTAAAGTGCTTACGTCCTCTTCCAATTGTCATTTATAGCCGAAGGGTACACGAGTAAAAGTTAGCGACACAGGAAGTAATTTATCACGATCCATCATTTTCCCCCACTACAGAGATTGAAAATAAAAGAAGATCGCAATATTTTTTTAATTTTTCGGCCGTTTTACAAAAAATTAAATGCATAAAAGTGAATAAAAGTGGTATGACACTAAACAAAAAAAAAATTTTTACATCTCTGAAGAGTTTTTCTTTTTAAATTTTCCTAATTGAACTAAAGTTATCGATGTTTAAAGTAAAATATATGCAAATTCGCCCAGAATAAATTTAATTTAAATGTGTTAAAAATCATTTCTTCAAAAAAATAAAACTGTAGAAAGGTGTGAAAAGTTGTCCTCTACAACACTGACAAATATTTTGCAAATCTATTGGTTTTTTAATTAATTATTAAGGGACAAAATTTCCCCATAGGTTAACATGGAACCTTGAATATTCAAGATGGCGGGTACACAGCAACCTTAATACCACTCGATGGTATTAGGGAAATTCCTAGCTGCTTGTGTCTATCTGAAATTTTGTCGATGATCTACCTCACGAACTAATGGACGGAATTCAACGTAAGTTTATATTTGGCTGGACCTTGACAAAATCTGGTGCTGATTAGCGTTTAGGGAAAATCGTCCAACAAGAAACGTTGTCAACTTTTTTTTTTTTTTTTTTTTTCTAATTTTAAAATGGCAGTATAGAACAAAATTGATTAGCAGTTTTGATACTTTTAAAAAATATTCTAATTATTTTCTGTACGTACCTTCATAAATATAATTAAATAATCTTGTTACATGAAATTTATATATAATTATTAATAATAATAAGGATTAATTTAAAATAGCTGTATGCAATTAGATTTAAGAAAAAGATTGGTAAGCCGTAAATATGAATTTTCCTATACATTCATAGTAAATCTGCTGTGTGAAAAAGGTAGTAAACATGATTTGTAATTGCTGTTTAAGCCTTAATTTACAAATATTTAAGCATTCAATAAAAATATTAAACAATAAAATAAGAAAATAAATAAATAACACGCATATAATATTTCAATTATCTTATGTAGCAATAGAACAAAATATATAAAAATCACTATATTAACAAAAAAAAAAAAAAAAAAAAAAAAAAAAAAGAAAAAGAAAGAAAGGAAACAAAATAAATCTGCAGAAAACAATTTAATTTAGTACGACAGGATTTTTTTTTTTTTTTTTTTTTTTTTGAGGGGGTGGTCTATTTTTCTATATAAAGGCATGCAATAACTGCAATGCGTTCCTTAGCACCGGCTTCTATATTCATTTGTTAATGTTTTTTAGTTACAGCTAATATAGGAACCCTCTGGCGGACTTTAGATGTTATTATAGCGATGAATTTAATTATCTATCGGAATTGTGCACGTCAATATTTTGGTGAGAAACGTCCGAATTACTTCGGTGCCAAATTTCAAATTTCGCCAAGAGGTCCAAGCTGCTCCATTGCATTAGCACTTTTTTTTTTTTTTTCAATTTTATTCTAAATATTGTTTTAACTTAATGCGAGAGTAACAAAATAATAATAATAATAATAATAATAATAAGTAAATAAATAAATAAATAATAATTAATTGGTCTAAATGTACAAAATGTCTCTAGGCAAAATATTATCTGTTTTCCGTCCTGTTTATTATTAGGGGGCAAAATGGCTAAAATATTTTTTCCTATATCATTGATACCTCTATAAATTCAATTAAATTAAATTATCCAGTACCATTATATTTCATTCTCCACGCTTACTTTTTATTTTCTAAATTAAACATTATCTAAATCAAAAAAAAAAAAAAAAAAAAAGATAGGGAAAAATAAAATAAAAAATAAAATAAAATAAAAGCAAAGAAAATTGAAAGGGCAATACAATAATTGGAGACAACGCAAAATCACTCTCTGAAACAAATAGCCCGATCGTACTTAATATATGTATATATATATATATATAATAAAGTTTTACTACAGTAAATAAATTTTATAAGCAATAAAGTTAAACACATTGATTTATACTATAAATATATTTCTAATATTACATACTATTTAAATTAAACTTAATATATCGTTATTTCTTATAATTGATTTATTATAAAAATATTATTGATGAATTTACCACGGAATAAGTGTCACACTTAACATTTATTATAGGAAAAAGCTTTAACAAAGTAATAATATTCATGCTAGCTTAATTTATTTAAATAAAACATTTATATAATAAATTTTATTAAATATTTTTTTAATTTTATAACAATAAAAATTTTAAGTTCATTATAACATTGTTTCAAAGTTTAAGTTAATAATTACATAAAAACTAATTAGTAAATGTATTTTAAATTAAAAAGAGTTTATTTTTTAATTATATAAATATCTTTTATGTTAGAATAGTCATTATTTTTTTTTTTAATATAAAAAAATTATGTTTAATTTCGTACAAACATTAATAAGAAAATAATTCAGTTCTATAGAAACTTTTAACAGTAAAGCATATTGATATAATTTTTATTGTTATTTAATAATTAAATAATAATAATAATAATAAAATATTCATCAAACATTTTAATTTAAAATTTGAAGATTAATTTCATTAAAAAAAATTAAAAAAAAATTTCATTATTAAAAATTTCATTAAAAAAAAAAATAATAATGTCAAACTATTTTATAGGAAAATAAACAATTTTTATTAAAAAGTATTTCTAATTCAAAAAGTTTGGTAGATGATTTTCGCCAGAAGGTTATTATAATACAAAATGTATTTGTATAATTCTTATCGTCGCTCAAATATGGAGAAATTCTTCGTAAGGGATTAGCCCTAGAACATAAAGGTTTGTTAAATTTATATGAAATAACTTTTGATCTATTTTGAAGTACATAAAAGAAATTTATATACCTTTTATAGTTAATTATCGTAAATAATTCAGTTCTATAGAAACTTTTAACAGTAAAGTATATTGATATAATTTTTATTATTATTTAATAATTTAAAAACCGTTTTTTAATAATTTAACATGGTGGGTAGGGCCGGGGCATTAGACCTATCATCCAGGATTAATACGTCTCGCCTATTAAGGACAGTTTCTTCTCATTTATGTTACTCTTACCGAAAATACTCCATATATTGTAGAGTAATATCAATTATTTAATATCTAAAAGTATGTTATTTTGTGTACTTTACGGTTGTTTGACTTATCAACAATATTATGTAACAATATATGTGTCAGCAATATATATTTTTTTAACTTTGAATAGAAAGATAATACAATCTCATAGCGAAATAAGTTTTATTATTCAACATCAAGTCATTTATCATGTGTAAAAAACAATTTACAACATGAATTTTAGAAAACGAAAATTGTTTTATTGAATATATATATATTTGTATGTTTCAATATCAAGTTGTTTATTTTTTTCTTTTCGTCAACTTTATTCACTTTTTATAGTTCTTCGTGTGATACTTCATTTAATATAATGCAATGTTTGAAAAGGTTTTCAATATATATAGTATATATTTATTTATACCATAATTGCTTATATTACAATATACATATATATTTATACCAAGTCGATTTATAATGAAATATGATTTACTTAAGTTAAACATTATTACTGTTATACAATGTTTAATTAAAAATTGAAAATGAATAAAATATAACAAATAAAGTTTATTGAATTGAATATTATTATTTAAGAATATTAAACAATTACAGTCTGAGAAAATTTATGAAAATTAAACTTATTTTATACAAATAAAATATTTAAAAATTCAAGGCGTAAAAATATTCTTTAAGGAATGTTCACATTTTACGAATTTTGATAAGATAAAACACTATGATTAATAACATACAGTAGACTAGAGGTCTGCACGGGCCGAAATTTTCAGGCCCGGCCCTCTGGAAAGGTTTGCTTATCCGGCCCGGTATGAAATCGAAAAATTCGGCCCAGGCCCGGCCCGGCCAGGAAAAAAAGCGATAAAATCAGGCCCGACCCGGCCCGGCCCGATTAAAAAAAATATGTAAAATTACAAAAAAAAAAAAAAAAAAAAAAAAAAAGCCATGCCTTTCTACGAAAAAGATTTTTAGTATGTGTTTTGCAGAGGTTTTATATAGCTAAGCAATAGAAGGTTCTTTAACGAAGCTGCTGAATGCTTACAAGATATTTATATACATATAAACAGTATTTCATTATTACAGACGTACACAAGGCACAAAGACAGACAGAAAGTCAAATCGAAAATATCAGCATTCCTCAAACAATATAGGAAGATATTTAAAATGGTTAATAGTACAAAAAAATACACTTTCAACCACTTCCTATTAAAAACCGTAATGTATCCAAATATTTCATGTGATCCGGTAAACAAAACTTTAATGCTAATCCAACCACATTCAATAGAAAAGATGCTTTTTCACATGCTAAAATTGATGCTACTTTCATCCAGTGCCACGAAGAAAAGAAAAAGAAGCCTTAGAGGAAATATTACAGCGGAAGGATTTTTATAGCCTTCATACTACCTAAACACTACAGACCATAGAAAACAAAGCCTTATATACAGTAACGTATCTAATTTCTTTTGTTTGTTACATGTATGCAACTGGTAGTAACATGCATATTACTTTGAATTAGAAACCATCTAATATTACTTTAAATAAAATATATTAATTTCGAGACATGTTTAAAATATTTGCGGAAAATCAGATCGCGAACAGTCAAGCTGATAGACAATTAAATTGTAGTTACAGACACCTTCTAACAAAATAATATTTTATGTTACATACCAGACTGTAAAATTTTGTAAAATAAATGAAGGAAAAAGTATTTTATCATTTTCCTTTTTCGTTGATTAACGAGGAATTTAGAAAAAGATTCGGGTCGGGCCGTACTCGGGCTTAAAATTTCCTCCAGACCCGGCCCGGCCCGAGTACACACAAAACATATTGAGCCCGAGCCCGGCCCGGCTCGAGCCTACAAAAAAATTTTAAGACCGAGCCCGGCCCGAGAGCAAATTGAAAAATTCGGCCCGAGGGCCGGACCGGGCTCGGGCTCGGGCTCGGGCCGAAAGCCCGGCCCGTGCAGACCTCTACAGTAGGCTTCTAGAAACCCCAACTCCTAAAATCCGCAAACTCCAGAAATTCGCACACTACAATTGATGTAAATCAATGAAATTTATATTAAAGTTAATCTAATGAGATAAGAAAAAGTAATTTTAATTGAAGTCTGGGTCTTGAAGTTAAAGGCCTAATTTTTATGATACTACATTTGTATTTGTGTTTGAACCAAAAATAACAACTATTCAAATACTGCAAGAAAGGGGGGGGATATAAGGAAATAATAATAATGATAATAATAAAAGTTTATACTTTGATCTATATTTCTAAGTTTTAATAAAATTTTTAAGTCTATAATACACAAGTTTGTATTGTATCAGATGCTTAAATTTTGTATTTTTATTTTATGCGCAAATTTTAATTTAACTGAATATATATTAATATATAACTTTACATCTTTTACTATATTTATTACTTTTAATTTGCCTTTATTCATTCATTTTAAAATATTATATTTATATACTTACTTATACCATTACCATTTTTAATCCATTATATCATTAAAATTCTAGTTCTGAAATGTAAAACAAAAAATACATAAACTCTGAAAAACTCTAAAATCCGCAGAATCTCAGGTTCCAAGCTGTGCGGATTTTTGAGGGTGTACTGTTTAAAAAAAAAAAAAAAAAAAAAAAAAAAAAAATCCTATTTGAAAAATATTTTTTATTGTCATTTTTTTTATTGTAATCATAAGGACTTCTATTTCTATCGTCCAACATAAATTTTTTAAATGCAGAAATCATTTAAACATGTTAACTAAATCATACGGATAACACAAATTAATATATATATTATTTACACAAGAATTGCTATACACTGAGAAAAAAAAATATACAGCCTTCATCTAGAATGAATAAGTGGCCATTTTCTAAATCCCTTATCTAGAATGAATAAATGGCCATTTTCTAAATCCCTTAACTAGAAATATAGATTTCCGAGCTATGCGCATAAGGCATGCAAATAAACTGAATAGACGAAATGATCAAGAATTTCTAGTCACACATTTCTAGATGGTGAAAAATATTCTGAATATTTTGTAAGGCGAGAAATTTTTGCTTGGTTATCTAGAATTGGGACATAAACCAAGATTATAGTTGCTGAAACCCGCTTCTTATGTTCGCATTTATTTCGAGATATTTTCAAATAGGTTTGACCTCGATAATATAGACAAACTCTTTCGAATTCTAATAGGGGTTTCTAGAACTCGCTTTCAAAGGGGACTGGGATTTATAAGGATGATATGGAACTATCTTTTTAAAGCCACAATTTAGATTCTAGATGTCAGTTACAGAAATTGTTCTCAGTGTAATTATAAAATAGATATAAATTAAGTTTTTATATTTCCCAAAGTCTGAGAACATTTCTTAGAAAGAACTGTTTAGCGACAGTTTATAATAACATAATATATATAATAATAACGAAAAAATAACATTAGTTTTCTGTTATTTGTCTTTATATATATATAAAGAATAAATAACTAAATTTTATAAACAAAGAACTTTTGAATAATTAACGATTTGCAAAAACTTAGTTTTCTTTACGCTTTATCATTAAGTTTTAAGAAACAAAAAATTATTATAAACATGTTTTATTAAATACCAATTGACTAAAAAAAATTTATAAATAACCGTTTAACAGTAATTTAAAATTTTATTTACTATAGAAGATTTATTTAAATAAGTTTATCATAAACCTAAAAATCTTATTTTCCTATGCAGTAAAATAAGTTTTATTTCTAAAAAAATTGTAATTGTAAAGATTACATAAGTTTTAAGCAACAATGGAGATTTATTTATTTATTTAAATATTATAATTATAAATTTTAAGCAAGAAAAAAGCTTTGTTTTAAAACATATCGTGATTAGATAACGAATGCGTAATTTTTAGTAATGGTCAGTTAAATTTGTAAACATAAAATAAATTATCTTTAGGAAATTTTTCATTTGAGGTTACTGAATAAATTTAAAAAATAAAAAATAAATATAAATAAAGAGAGAAATCTCCAGTGTGAAATCGCTCAGAATAGGTTTCTGAACTACTCTGAATCGCAGTGATTATACTCTTTATAGCAGAAGTCAATTCACTCTCATTTATAACTTTTGGCGATTGAATTTGGAGGTAATTCCATCTCGAATCTTAGGGGAAGTTCTAGATGGCCCCGTGCTTGGTAAAGCTTCGAAAATTCGGAACCTTAAATTACTGTTTTTCCAACTAATTTGGTCGCCAAATCTTCAAATTCGTCGTACAATCAAGTTTGTCCCCAAGGCTGACCTTACTGAAAGTGAATGAACTGCCTCTTTTTCTTCACTTTGCCTGTAAAACTACTTTTACTGCAACAGGATTAATGATGGAGGAAAAAAGACTTAATCCATTGCAACAATATATACTATGCCATTTTTAAATATTTGTTACATGAATTTTTAAAAATATCTGTACAAATATGCTTTTACGTAAACATTTTGTTGCGTTATACGTAATAGTATATGACAAAAAAAAAAAAAAAAAAATACGGAAAATCTATTGTTTATATTATAGGGTCCTGAAATTTTTGAACAAACAAAATGATTTACGCAGTTTTTGACTTATTTTGTAAATTTTAAAACTAAGTAACATGAGGTATTTGAAGTTTTTAAATAAATAAATAAATAAAAATAAATTTATTATTATTATTATTATTTGTTATTTAAAAAGTTTTCAAGATTCTTTAATATACTTAATATTGATCATTTCAATGCATATTTATGAAAACTCAGACAATTCTAAGTCAGTAATTAAAAAGAAATCGTATTATCACGCCCATCATCATCTAACTCTAAAATGATGCATATCTCGTAGTAATTCATTTGTCATATATTAACTATGCCATTAAAACATTTACATAATCGAATATTTTAAGTAAATTTTAATAATTAAAAAAAACGTTAACAAGTACTTTAAACTAACATATAAATAAAATAAATTAAAAATTGTTTTATAAAAAAATAATTAAAATAATAGAAAAGAAAATTTAAAAATATATTTTCACAGTAGCAGCACATATTGACGATGTTTACTTATAACATTTATATTCCATTAAACAATGCATGTTTTTTCGAAGAATCTATTAAAATAAATAAATAAACAACATAAATAACGTAAACTTTAAATATAAAATAAATGTAACATAAAACTTTTTTTTTTACAAAACGCATCTTTTCTACTTAAAAGAGGGGAAAATCATGAGGTTTCTTTAAATAAGTTCACGAACCTTTCTACGATGCATTTAAAAATCAAACTCTATTTAGAATTTTTTAAATAGCATTAATTTGTAAAGTTTTTAGAAAAATCTATTTAAGGTACAAAGAAAGTTTTACAAAGGATCTCTTCTTTATTTAAAAATAGCACAAACCATAATACTTATTTTAAAAGATCTTTTAAATGATACATTTTCCCCAATAATTTATAGATCATATATTACTGTGTTGCAAGAAACATATGTACATAAAATAATATTCTGTATAAATGCTTATAAAAATTCGTTTAACAAGTATTTAAAAACTGTACAAATCATGCATAAACTTTGTTGAAAATTTAGAAGTTTTTAAACAATGTTTTTTTTTTTTTTTTAATTAAAAGACAAGTAAAAATACAAAAAATTGACATCAATTAGTAAATTCTAAGAAATCTATCTAAAGTTTAAAGAAAAATTTTACAAAATATGTCAGAAAGGGCATAAATCATGATGCTTCTTTAAAACATTCGTGATCTTTAAACGATATATATATATATATATATAATATTATCAGTGCAAAAATTTGAAATTTAAAGATGATTTAATTTCAGTATTCAAACAATTATTCTGATCAAAAGCGAAGACCACCCAAATCAAACCAAATATATATATATATATATATATTGTAATAATTTATTTATCATATATTATCTAAAGTACAGTAAAATGTTTAAATAAAATAATACTTTCTTTAAATGTTTCAAAATGGTATTTAAATGACTATCAATTCGTAAACTTTTCAGAAAAATTTAACTAAAGTATTAGGATAAGCTCTTCAAAATATTGTTTCTGTTTATTTAAAAACTGCGTAAATTTTAATATTTGTGCAAAATATTAACGATTTTTTTTAATGTACTTTTATTTATCTATTTATTTATTTTTATTTTTTATTTATTTAATAAAAATATTTTTAAATAACGCAACTATTATGATTTACACCTTTTTTTTTTTTTTTTCTTTGCGTATTTCCTTTTCTTTCTGTTTTAGATGAAATTTCTCAAATTGATGCGATTTTTGTGCAATTTTATGACATTTTAAACATATATATGATATTTTGTTCTTATTGGTCTATGTGATTTCAATGGTCTTAAATATGTTGCTCGGCTTTTACTACGTTTTAAAAATTATTAATATATATATATATATATATATATTATTAATGATTTATTAAGTCTAGTAAAAGCCAAGCAACAGGTACAAGATCACTGAAACCACAAAGACCAATAAGAATGAAAAATAATTTTATGTAGGATAAGCTCAGAAAGGTGATTTTTTTTTTTTTTTTTTTTTTTTTTTTTTTTTTTTTTTTAATCAGGAGATGAAATATACATATTTAAAGAAACCAAATTTTTAATTAATAGCCTGCAAAACAAACGAAACAATAAATTAACTCAACAAAAACTTAACAGGAAAACTTAAACTGAAAAGAGATTTATGAAAAAATAATTTAAGAAACTTCATTGTTTAAAAAATCATCATCATTATTATTATTATTACTATTAAGAAATGCTCTGGTTTACATTGTTTTTCTAAATGATAAAGGACGTGAAATTAAATATTTTTGTTTTACTTTCTATCGCTTCTGAAACCTGCCGTGAAATCTATCGTTTTTGCGTGTTTTAAAGGATACAAAATAAATTTAGAGAATGGAAGGCTTCTTTTGTGTGAAAAATAATACTGTCCAATTTTAAAATGCTTCCTGTGGACTCTAAATTTTAAATATCCAATTTTCGAACAATAAGGTTTTCGTATGTAAATATGTTTTCAAGAGATTATACTTTAGTGGGTATTTTTTTCGAAATGTTTAAGAATCGATATTATCTATACGGTGTCTTTTCTAAATATTTCTTTACATTTTACACCATTATATTTCTTTACATTATAAAGTATTATTTTATGTAAAAATTTTGCAGGTTATCTATAATAATAAAAGAAGATGTCTGTCTCTCTGTCTGTTTGTCTGAGCATCTATACGTTCAGCCCCTACTGAACGCAGAACTACAAAATTTGACATACGGGTGCTCACAAGCCTGCCCTAGTACATAGTGAAAAAAAAAAATTTAAAAATTTTAATTAGTTCCGGAGATATTAATTAAAACGTCGACCAATCTATAATAATAAAAGAAGATGTCTGTCTCTGTCTGTCTGTCTGAGCATCTATACGTTCAGCCCCTACTGAATGCAGAACTACAAAATTTGACATACGGGTGCTCAGAAGCCTGCCCGAGTGCATAGTGAAAAAATAATTTAAAATTTTTAATTAGTTCCGGAGATATTAATTAAAACGTCGACCAATACCTAATTAAAAAGCGAGCGGATCGTAATTTTCGCCCTTCAGCGTGTTTCTCAAAAGAGAAAGCAGAGAGAGTAAAATTTCGCGAGTTTTTCTAAAGCGATCGCTGCCGATCTGTTGGAAATATCAAAAATACACCTGTACCACGAGAAAGAGCATTTATTACCGATTCTTACGGTACAATTTTTTTTTTTTTAATACGGATTTTTTATATTTTTAAAACAAGTTTTAAAAAGGGTCAAAAATTTATCTTTTTTTTATTGTCTTTTTTGAAACGCCCTGTACGACCGAGCAACTGTTCCATTTCTTAACAACTGGTACATTTGCAAAGGACATTTAATCCTCTTTCGAACCATATAAACATTTTTACAAAATACGGATTAGCGATCCATATTTTTAGATTTTACGAAACATCGATTTTTTCACAAAACATTTTATAACTCAAAAGCGTTTAGAGATAAATCATTTCATTTTTTTTTTTTTTTTTTTTTTTTGTATATAGATCTCGCTTCAACAATTCAATAACCAAAAGATTGAGAGAAAATTTCAAAAACTGAATGAGTTATAATTTTTTTAATTTTCAGTATCGCGGCAGTTTTTGATGAAATTCTGAATCGACGTTTCTGAACTCTTGCAACTGACCTTGACAGAGAAGAGAGAATAAGATTCTTCAGTGCCAGGGGCTAGAGGTCGGGGAAAAGTTGCTTTTCGTTTTTCGGCCACGTAACAAAGTATACTGGAAATAAAAAAAGCAGTTTTTGAATTTTTTCAATTTAAAATCGATCAAAAGCAGAACTTCGAAATTGCCCGTCATTATGGCTCACCTGTATGCAGTTAAAAAATCTAAAGTATAGCTTTAAAAATAAAATAAATAGACATATTATATTTATATTCATTTTTATTTCATATGTTAATGACACCATTCACCAATTTCATCTGTTAATGAGTTACTTTTAACAGAATAATATTGATTCCCCCCCCCCCCTTTTTATGAATTCGGTTGTAAAAAAGCAGTTTTGGAATTCTTAAATTTTAGATAGATTTCAACAGAAATCGTTAATCGCCCTTGATAGATTAGCCATTTTGAGTCTAAAATATATCATAGATATTCATTATTATAATACATAATACATCATTCAAAAGATATTTTAAAGTATTTTTATTGCAGGCTATTAAAATGATATAAGTCGTTCAAATTCTGTACGAAACTGTCGGAGAAAACTACGGAAAAACCAGAAAATTTTTATTCTTTTATATTTTACAGAGTTTCAAATTCAGATTTTCGCTCACATTTCGTACTAATAATTTTTAACGGTATATAGCCCGGAAGTAAGCAAGTTTTGGAGAAAACCACAGATAAGTTAGACACAAATCTTTTTAAAAAATGTTATACGGCGCCGCAGGCGCCACCGAGTGGGACTTAGCTAAAGTCAGAAATTTGAAAGATCATAACATGATGAGCGAACAGGCTGTTTCAGATATTGAAAAGGGAAGAGGGCGCCGAAGGCGCTACCGCACGGGAATTTACTGCGCTTTCAATAAGCTATTTTCACGATATATCGATAAGCTGTTATTAGACCTGAAACGGGAAAAAGGCGCCGCAGGCGCCACCGAGCGGGAGTTTCGTAAAGTCGGATTTTTCAGGGATCGCGAACCAGCTGGTCGCCGAAGGCGGCTAGTATATCTATAATAATAAAAGAAGATGTCTGTCTGTCTGTCTGTCTGAGCATCTATACGTTCAGCCCCTATTGAACGCAGAACTACAATATTTGACATACGGATGCTCAGAAGCCTGCCCGAGTGCATAGTGAAAAAAGAATTTAAAAATTTTAATTAGTTCCGGAGATATTAATTAAAATGTCGACCCATGTGTCAAATCAAAAAACGATTTAAAATCGCAGCCGATCGTCATTTTCGACCGGAACCGCGTACCTGAAAAGAAGCAGAAAGAGGAAATTTCGTGGGTTTTTGTAAAGCGATCCTGCTCGAACGGTTCGAGATATCGAAATACACCCTTACCAAAAGAAAGAGCATTTATTACCGATTCTTATGGTACAATTTTTTTTTTTTTTTTAAATACGGATTTTTTATATTTTTAAAAAAAGTTTTAAAAAGGGTCGAAAATTTCTCTTTTTCTCGATCGTCTTTTTTGAAACGCCCTGTACGACTGAGTAACTGTTCCATTTCGTAACAATTGGTATATTTGGAAAGGTCATTTAATCTTCTTTCGAACCATATAAACATTTTTACAAAATACGGATTAGCGATCCATATTTTTAGATTTTACGAAACATCGATTTTTTTCACAAAATATTTTATAACTCAAAATCGTTTAGAGATAAATCTTTTTTTTTTTTTTATTATTATTATTATTATTATTATAGATATCGCTTCCACAGTTCAATTCCCAAAAGATTGAGAGAAATTTTCAAAAACTGAATGAGTTATAATTTTTTTTAATTTTAGGCATTAAACCATTGAAAGATCGTCATTCCGTAATGAACTGAATGCTGCTTCCTATCTTGATCCATGGGGTGTGTTACCATGGCAACAGACCTTGGCAGAGAATAGAGAATTCGATATCCGCCCAAACGAAGGAAATATTTTACCACTTGAGATCACGTGCTTTTTCTACTAGGAATAAAAATTGCAAATTTCAAAATGCTTCAATTTTCTTCTAAATTTTTGAAACTTTGTGTGTGTAATTTACAGCACGGGGATAGTTGCAGTTCAAATTTCATCGATTTTTGAACAAAATTACATTTTTATTGCAAATTAAATTTTATTCTAATAAGCGTATTTCAATTTCTAATTATGATTAAATTATTTTTAATACATCATTCGAAAGATATTTTAAAGTTCTTTTATATTATCGAAAGTTTTCACCAGATTTACACGTTTTGAGGTGTCCCGAATCAGTTTTCTTTTGTATCTCAGCTACTAATTAAAATAATTTCATAAGTAATACATCATTAGAAAGCTTTGTTGATTTGGAATTGAACAGTAGATTACAGAAATCGCTACCGCCAGATGGCGCTGAAATATTTTAAAATTTCAATATTTCAAATTCTAATTATGATTATATTATTTTTAATACGTCATTCGAAAGATATTTTAAAGTTCTTTTATATTATTGAAAGCGGAATTTGAGATTTTACCCGATTTACACGTTTTAAGGTTTCCTGTTCAGGTTTTCTTTTGTATCTCAGCTACTAATTAAAATATTTTCATAAGTAATACATCATTTGAAAGGTTTGTTGATTTAGAATTGAACAGTAGATTAAAGAAATTTCTACCGCCAGATGGTGCTGTAATATTTTAAAATTTCAATATTTTAAATTCTAATGAGCGAGGAAGGTGTTGTATGTTCTAAAACGGGGATAAGGCGCCGCAGTCGCCACCGTGCGGGACTTTGCTAAAGTCAGAAATTTGAAAGGTCATAACATGGTGGGCGAACAGGCTGTTTCAGATATGAAAGTGGAAGAGGGCGCCGCAGGCAACCGAGCGGGAATTTACAGCAATTAAATTTTTCAATAAAGCTATTTTTACTATATGTCAATAAGCTGTTGTAAGATCTGAAACGGGGAAAAGGCGCCGCAGGCGCCACCGAGCGGGAGTTTCATAAAGTCGGATTTTTCAAGGATCGCGAACCAGCTGGTCGCCGAAGGCGGCTAGTGATTAATAAATTATAGAGAAAAAACTATCGTTTAAAGTAGCTTGAACTTTTTAAAGGAACATAATGATTTGCGTCGTTCTTGACATATTTTGTAAAGCTTTATACTTTAAGGTGCCTGCCTACCTTTAAAACGCAATTTTCGGTTAAAACTCCAATTTTCTACTTTTGGGTTAGTGTTAAAGCCTGATATTTCAGCTTTTTAAATCAGTTTGAATTTTGTTTTTATCTTGCGTAGAACTTGAGTTACAGGCATTTTAATATTAGTCACTCGCCAGTTTTTGAAACCGGAAGTGACCGGAAATGACCCGTAAATGTTTGTTTACATAAATGTTTTACTCAATATAAGCATCAAAATTTGTTACTGAATATAAAATGAATTTTAAAAAGAAAATAAAAAGCTTTGAAATAAATCAGGAACTTATTAAAATTATTTTTTGTTTAATAGGTAAAATCGTGTTTTTAAATTTGTTTTCTGCTTTTTCTCAAAATGAGATTTTTAGCATTTTGCTTTATCCCAAAACATCATAAAAATATTTTAAAATTTATTTTATTATTATTATTATTATTTTTTTTTTTTCAGGTTATTCACTGTTTTTTTTTTTTTTTTTTTTTTTTTTTTACTATATTCTATCATATAATGCACATAAATACGCAATTTTTCAATTATTAAAAAAAAAATCACCTCCGACGGTAGGCAAGCACCTTAAATGGATTTCTCAACAGTTTACAAATTGATGTCATTTTTGTGAAATTTTAAAATATTGTTAATAAATAAATAAATAAATAAAACATTTTTCATAAAATCGTTAATTTTTAGCAAAACGTATGATTTGCGAAGTTTTTAAATGGAGAAGTAAAACATTCGGAAGAATTCTTCATATTTTAGTGGAGATTTTTATGAAAAATTACGAATTGACATCATTCATGTGTCACTTTGAAATATTTGTTGAATTATTATTATTATTATTATTATCTTGAATAATAATTTATATTAATTTTTTTTAATGAATTTTAAACATAAAAAAAAAAAAAGGAAAAAAAAGGAAATCCTTTCGCAAACTATTCAGAAAAATCTCCTTTGAAGTGTGAAAGAACTCTTCGCTGCATTTTTATTTTAAAATTAGAAATAACGCAAATCGTTTAAAAAAAAAAAATAATAATAATAATAATAAATAACTCAGGATTTTTTAAATAATGCATTATTATTATTATTATTATTTAATTAAAAATTTATAAAATTGCACAAAAATGACATTGATTTGTAAACTCGGAGATATCCATCTAAAGCAGAAACAAAAGATTTACAAAATGTACCAAAATGGCGTAATTCATAATATTTCTGTTATTTAAAAATATTTTTAATAGATATTTAAAAAGATTGTTTGTTTATAAAATCGTGAATTTTCACAAAAATTAGGATTTAAGCAGTTTTTAAATAGAGAAAAAACATTTTAAAGAAATGAACTTCCTACTTTTGAGGGATTTTTCGGAAAAACTAACGAACAAATATCATTTATATGTCATTTTAAAATATTATATCAATTTGTAAACTCGGAGATCTTCATCTAAATCAAAAACAAAAGATTTACAAGATATGTCATAAGTGGCGTAATTCATAATGTTTCTGTTATTTTAAAATATTTTTAATAGATATTTTAAAATATTGCATGTTTATAAAATCGTGAATATTTCGCGTAAAAATTAGGATTTAAGCAGTTTTTTTTAAATAGAGAAAAAAAAATTGAAGAAATTAACTTCATATTTTTGTAAGAATTTTTCTGAAAAGCTAACGAACTGATATTATTTATATGTCATTTTTAAATATTATATCAATTTGTAATCTCTGAAACAAAGTATGTCAAAAACTGCATTAATAAGGATGTTTAGAAATTTTTTAAAACATCCCTTTCGCAGTTATTTATTCGTCATACATGACCTATAATACAACAAAAATATTTACAATATAAACACATATAAAAATACTTGAAAAATCATTTAAAACAACCCTAAAATTTAAATTAATATCGTTTAGAGCATAATTACTTTAAATTTTTTTACATAATTCAATTAAATCATAAAGAAAAAAAATTATAAATTGTACATTTGTTATTTAAAAACAGCTTAAATCGTGATGTTTGTTTTGTTTACAATGTTCATGACTTTTTAAACAATACATTTCTTTACAGTCTTTTAAATGCTCTCTAACCATTCTGATCACGCAGACGACTGGTCTCTACTTCCTTCAAAACATGCTTTTTTAAAGTAGCTTAATCTTATTTTGTTATATTTTCTGTTCTCTTTAGAACAAAACATTTACTTTTTTTTTTTACCTTACGGCCATCAACTGTGACGTTTCATGACGTCATGACACGCAAAGAGTAATGTGTAATGTGTCAGAGATTCCATTGGATTGGATGAAGAATTCGTTGATGATTACTGGATGATAAAAAATGTTTTCGGTGTTCTCTTTTCGTACTAATTTTTTTGCTGATTTTAGAACTTTTGTGGGTTTTTTGTCAGTTGTTGCATGAACATTTTCAGTGACTTTGAGATCTAAAATAAAGCTAAAAATGTTTTGGTTCTATATCTGAATAAATTCAACATATCCGTGTCAGTTTATAATGATTATTATTTTTCCACTTGAAATGTGAAAATTTATTGTTGCCAAAGGCAATGCCTGATTTAAAGCGGGGAATTCAAGGTACGTGCCCTGGGTCCTCACACTGAGGGGTTCTCTAAGAAATTCCATCATAGATTTAAAAAAATAGTTAAAATGAAAATTTTCCAAATTTTGCTATAATGGTCGTTGATGTTTGTTTTTTCTTCAATGGATGGAGGTATTACTGCGCTGTTTTATGAATTGATAGTGTGATCTTTCAAGAAAACTATCAGCTCATCGGAAAAATTGCGATATTTTTGCTAAACGCAAATACAACTGCATACTACCAATACTGCATTCAAAACTCTTACTAAGGCTCATTAAATCCAAGGCAGCACAGATACACAGAGGCAATGTACGTTGATCCAATAGACAAGCGTCGGATTTAGTTAGTGATGCCAGATGGTCGAAAATTATTTCCCCAAACAGGTCTTCAAATTTCCCCAAAATCAGGGTTTTTTTCGAAAAAATCCCCAACTTGATTTCTACTAAAAAGGGAAAATAAAAATTTTTTCAAAAAAAGAAAAAAATATCAAGCAGATTTGAGATTTAAGCTCAGATTTTTCCTCGAATAAAGACAATTTTTGAAAAAAAATCCCCAAATAACAATAAAGCTATTAAACGTCCCTAGTTGTAGGGATAAATCATTACGTCGCCAACATTGACAGAAAGTTGAAGAACTCCCCAGATTTGTCCCCAAAATATTTAGAATTCCCCTAAAAAGTCCCCACAAACATCTGGTCCCCAAAATTGTCCCCAGAAGCCTCAAAAATCCCCCAAATGGGGACAAAATCTCCAATCTGGCATCACTGGATTTAGTTTAGCCTTATTCTTACCAATAAAATGTGAAGTGAAGTTAAGAGAATTTTTAGACGCATGAATAGAAATTATGCTGTTTGTTTCGTTTCTTGTAATATTAAAGTACGAGGAAAAGGAGCCGATTGGACACGAGTGTCCTGGTCCTCCAAGTGAGTAAATCGGTCCCTGGCTACAGGCCATATTTAAATTTGCAATTTTGCGTTGTTTTCAGTTTTAAGGACCTAAGCGAATATTTTTCTCTTTTTTCCTCTGTCGGTTCAAGTTAAAATGATTAATTTATAATCAATAAAATAAAATAAACGATGCATTGGTGAAAACCCCCAACGACTGAGACTTGCGTAAAGTGAAGCTTGGAATGAGCGAAGATCAATCTAGTGCATGCTACTTATTATAATAAATACAAAACTTTGAATAGATACCATGAAAGCAAAAACTCGCAACAATTGTTTCGGATTGAAAGAAGACATGACCTTTCGCCAGGCGAACAAAATAGACACGAATGCTGCAAGCAAAGCGGCAACGAAAGTTTGCAACACTTGTGCCTGCTTTTTTTCGTCTGACGAAGGGTCGTGTCTTCTTTCGATCCGAAACAATTGTTGCTAGTTCTTGCATTTTATGGTGTTTATTCAAAGTTTTGTACTTATTACTTTTAAACACCAGATCTGTGGTGCTTTTTTATAAATAAAGCTGCTAGCTGCTCCGCATAAATGAGCGAGGCATTCATATAAAAAAAAAAAAGTTGTTTATAGATTAAAAATTTTTATCCTAAACAGAATTTAAGTTTGGGCTAGAGGGCTTTTTTTTTTTTTTTTTTTTTTTTTCCCCTCTTGACATCACTCTGCCTTTTACGACATGAATTATTTTTAATTCTTGGTGATAAGTTTTTATTATTAGATGCATTGTCAATATTATATATATATATATACATAAAATGTCTTCTGCCCTTTTTTTTTCTTTCTTTCTTTTTTTAACCATGACAGAAAAATATTACTTGCGAAGGCTGTAATATCGTATATCCTGTTATCTATAAGTCGCAATTATTCACTTTGCAAAAGTTTTAGATTTTAGATTTTTTTTTTTTTTTTTAATCAATATATTATTATTTGGTTAAAAAATAACTTACGAAAAGCGCGATAAATGACCTATAAAAAAATAACAATTTAAGTTCTGTCTTAAATAGACATCCATTTTGGACGAAAAATAATTGTACACTTTTTTCTTTTTGCAATAAGTTTATAAATTGTTCATTTTAACTTGATTTCGAAGTAAAAATTATTTTTCATTTGGCCTGTTTTATAGACAGAAACAGAACTCCAACCTAAAAAGCGGAGGGGGGGGGGGGGATCATTTTCTAGAATTTATTTAATTAATTTAATTTTATTATTATTTTTATTTATTTATTTATTCATTTTTTTTTTTTTCAAGATGATGATAGCATTGATTTAGAAAAAACTATATTACGATGAAAAAATCATACGAAAAGTTTAAACAAGGCATTATTTTTATTATTTTAATATAACATCTAAAACATATAAAAAATAAAATCGCATTGTTGAAATACTTAAAAAATAAACAAATAAAAGAATGATAATTTGAAATTAATACTTAAAAAAGAAATATTCTGTCAAAGACAGAATTTAGTTTTGTATTTTGTATTTTAATTTTTTATTTAATTTTATCTCATTTTTTGACCGTAAAACTGCGTCACGTACTTTTTAAAATGACTGAAAGAAATTAAAATGCAATGTTTCCACCTAAATTTCACACTTTAGTTAATTTTAAAAAGTCTGTTTGTCTTGTGGAAAAGCTGTTTGCACCCTTGGATTCAGAAAAATCGCCCTTCTCATTTGGTATCGAATTTGTAACGATAGGACTGATATTTTTAATTTATTTTGTATTACACAAAACTGGTCTACAAAAACTGGCGACAACATTTTTACCCGGATTGAAACTAATAGTCCTCTAGTCCTAAAAAATAAATAAAAAGAAGAGAAGATACTCGATTAACAAGCTACAACGCTGCTGTATAATTTTTAAGGCGCCGTGCTCGAAGCTCACATGCTCGAAGCTCACAGTAGTCAAATCGTGTTTGAAGCTCACATTCACCAATATCTCGTGTTCCAAGCGCACAAATATATTCACCCCTTTCCCCAACGCATCAACTTGACAGGTGGGATTAGATTAGACCGTGGCCGTAGCGCACGTAACTCGTATCTCAAATAGAGCAGGCGCACGTGACGTCACTGCGATAAACATTGACAGATGATTCCGCACGTGCTTTAGAATGTAGTCAAAAGTGGGATAAATAGATAAATATATATGGAGGCTTTTAATTGAAAAATCTGTATTGAAATGCTTTTAATACACAGGAAAGAGATTTTTCAGATTTTCTGCTGATTTAAGCTTTTTTGTACATTTAGCTTTTCAGCTTTTTTTTTTCCAGCATTTTTTATATTTCTGGTGTGTATTTGTTCTTTCTTTATACATTGAAGATTAAAATAAATATTTATTACTCTAATATAATGGATTTTGTCATTGAAATTCTAGTTGTCTTGCCTTTGCGTACAGTTTCAGTTATTTTATATTTCTGCAAATCTCATCCCTGAATATAAAAATATTTTTTTCTATGGGAGATTATAGAGAAAAAATAATTAAAGAGTTATTTAATATAAAAATATAATTAAAATTGATTGCTTTTATTAAAAATAAAAATGTTTAATAATAAAATTAATTTGTTCAATAGAACTATTTGAGCTTTTAATTAAAAAATCTATTTCTAAATATTTTCATTAAAGATTAAAAAAAAAAAAAAAAAAAAAAAAAAAGAAAAAAAATAAATAAATAAAATATCTAGAAACCTAATTTAACTAATATATATATTTAATAACTAAATTAAATTAATTGAGATTGTTTAGTATTATTGTTTCGGCTTTTAATAGAAAAATCTTTACTAAAAATTTTTTTATATTATTAAATATTTATTTTCTATGAACGATAATAATAATAATAATAATAAAAGCTAGTTAAAAAATCATCCAATAAAATATTCTAATTAAAAAATAACAATTTATTTTACAATTAATTGAAATTACTTAATACTATTTTTTGGACTTTTAATTAAAAGGCCTATTTCAGTAGCCGAGCGGTTCTGCTCTCCAAGCTGATAGATTAGTGTTAGTGTTGATGTCTGGGAATAGGGCCGATTGTCTACCCTAGGGTCCTAGGCCCGAGGGGGAGTGCCTTCCATGGCGGACTTTCTAAGGGTTCCTAGCCCATATTTACGCAAGTTTATGAGAAAACCATGTAAAACCCCGAACGACTAAGCCGACGAGCACGGACCTGGGATCGAACCTGGCATCTCAGGTCTACCAGCTTTGAGCACAGAACCGCTCGGCCGCTCGTGGGCCTTGATAAATTAGAATTGCCGGGTTCCCGCTTGTCAACCTAGAAATTCGGAATTTTCCATGGTTTTCTCTGAAAAACGCGTATATACAGGACAGGGCTTCTTAGAAAGAACTTTCATGAAAGGCATTTCAGCCAGGCTTAGGACCTGCATGTTGTCAGTGTGTTTTAATGCTTAAACCACAACCACCAAAATATTTTTAACTCAAAAATACTTTTTTTTTTAAGCATATAAATGATTATATACAAAAAATAATATTAATTAAAAAATCGTTTAAGATTACATTCTAATTAAACATAATTTAATTATTAATGATATAAATTTGAAATAATTAAATTAATTGAGATTGCTTAATACTGTTGTTTGGGCTTTAAAAGGAAAAACCTAATTCAAAATGCTAAACATAAAAATATTTTTTTCTATAATTGATCATAGAAAGTAAGTAAGTAACTAAAATTATTTTACTTAAAAAAACTTTAAAAGAAAGAGTAAATTAATTATCTAATAGCTAAATGAATTATCAAAAATATAAATTTTAATAATTATATTAGCTATGATTCCTTAGTACAATTTTTTCTGCTTTCAAAAGAAAAATTATCTAAAAACACTTTTAATATTAAAATATTTTATTTTCTGTGAATAAATATGGAAAAAAAAAATAATAATAAATAATAAAAAAAAAAAAGATAGTTAAGGATCTAATTAAAATTATTTTATTTAAAATATTCTAATAGAAAGAGTAAATTCATTAATTAATTATCTAAAAACTAAACGTATTATAAATAATAATAGTAATCAAATTAGCTTAGATTGCTTGATACAAATTTTTCTGCTTTCAATAGAAAAATTTATTTTAAAATACTTTTAATATTAAAATATTATAATTAAGTTAGTTGTAATCGCTGAATAAAATTATTTGAACTTTTAATTAATAAGCCGAGAAGTTCTGTTCTCCAAACTGGTAGACAGGAAGTGCCGGGTTCAATTCGAGGTCATGGTTGTCGACCCTCATGTTCTCAGTCGGCTTTAACACCTAAACTACCATCACGAAATTATTATTAATATAAAAAGTTATTTTAATCAATGATTATATATATAAAAAAATTATTAATATATCATAACTAAAAACTAATTTAATTATCAAAAATATATTTTTAATAATTGATTTAGATTACTCAATATCATTTTTTGGGCTTTTAATAGAAAAGCTATTTCAATATACTTTGTAATATAAAAATATATCTTTTGTCATGATTACAGAACAAAGAAATAATTAAAATTATATTATTTAAATAATCTAAAATGAAATTTTACATTAAAATATACACAATTTTACTAATTGGTGTGCCACTCACACTATTTTAGACTAAAATTTGATAACAATGTATGTTTTCATTAACATTGACTGCCAAATTTATACTCCAATCATAACTTTTGAATTATAACTTACTAATATTTTACCAGAAATCGATTTATCAATATGTTGATAATTTAGGTGGGGGTGTTATTATTATTATTTTACTTTATTTATTTATTTATTTTTTGCAGACTGTACCTTCGTATTGTAAGTTCCGATTTCTAGTTAAAAAATACTTACAACAATTAACTTTGATAACAAAGACATTCCACAAATTATGTGTAGTCTTATATATAATCTGTGAATTTTATATAAAACATATATAGTACTTAAGATTGACTTATTAAATAAAACTGCGTTAAATAAATACACGAACAATCATTTCGGGCCATTATTCCTGATATATATTTTTTATCCACCCCCGAAAATATTTATGTAAATAAGCAGAAAATAATTTTATTTAATAATTTAATTCCTAGTTCCTACCTTAGTTAAAAAAAATAACTCATAAACTGAATTGCGCTTCAAAAACCATCTTCCTCGACCTCCCCCCCCCTCCCCCCTCTGCTCTTCGGAAAAAGGGATTAGTCTCTTCCCACCTGTCAAGTTGATGCGTTGGGGAAAGGGGTGAATATATTTGTGCGCTTGGAACACGAGATATTGGTATATGTGAGCTTCAAACACGATTTTCCTACTGTGAGCTTGGAGCACGACACCATTTTTAAACAGTTTCATGCAGTATAAATATAAAACAAACAACAGAGAAATAAAGCTTATCATTTTCTTTTGATAAAACTTCTAAAAGTACTGTTCGATATTTAGATAATACCTAAGTTATCTAACATGGAAATAAATTTTTTATTGCTATGGTAAGGGAGAAAAAAATGTTTTATTTTGTGTTTAAAGACCTGCAGTAATACCTTCTACATCAATTGTAAAGACAACATGGAAATTTTTTATGTCAGTTTATGAATATGGTACTTCGCACTTCATTAAAATCTGTCAGAGACTGATTTAGTTTATTTATTTATTTACTAGCAAACCCATGCGAAATTTTCCCATTTTATTTCTTTCCTTATTTACATTTAAAATTTGAAACTCATAAATATTGTATGAATTTCACCACTTAATTAAAATTTTAATTCACCAGCCACCACATTATTATTAGAACCAAATTAATACTGTGGAATAGGGAAACTAAATCATACAAAGAAAGGCTTCGAAATAAAATTCATAACTGACGACCCAGTTTTAATACTTCCGCAAGGCAGTACTGTTTTAGTATAGGACCCCCATGAACGACTTTTAAATTTTTGTCACCAAGTTCGTGATGATTTTTTATTTATTAATTTGGGTATAATTAATAATTTAAAAAAAAAAGTTCTATTTTGATTATACTTTTTATGATCTGCTTTTTTAAAGTCAATTTATGATACTAATTCATATTCTGTATCTTATCTTTAAAGTACTGCTAGGTTTAAAATGACGCTTGCAAATATTCTTAAGATTCAACATTTAAAAATACACTTTTCCATAAAATATTCTTATCGGACAAATGTCATAATTTTTTTTTTATTAGATCATTGAACTGAGTCCGCGTGCGTAAATATTGTCCTTTTATAAATACTATTATTTTCTATCCTCGCGTATTTTATTAATTACATCACTATCATAGCGTTTCGATAAAAGTTAATCACAACTGGACCACGTTAGAGAAGTATTATATAGATTATTATTTTCATTTAATCATCCACTTATCTAATTAATCTGATTGAATTGTTACATTATCACCCAGAATTATCCGATGGAAAAAAAAAAAAAAAACACGGAACGAATGGGCATGATGTGATTCCGCCGAAGCATAGGACAACTCCGCCAAAAATTTTATCAGCTGTTTCCCCCGATGGGACAACTCCGCCGCATTTATTTCCGCCGTTTCCCCTCGATAGGACAATTCCGCCGAATGAGAGGGGAAGGCATTACCTTTGGCGAAGTAAAGGTTGGCGACACTTTCCATGCTAAAACTTTAGCCATTCAAATTTTGTTAAAAATAAATGCATAAAAGAATGGTAATTATCTATATGTTAATGTGCAAACATGAAATTTGTCGTACGTTTTTAACGTATTAATTATAGGGGTAGAGGATTGAAAGTGGTATTGTTAGACATGCCCATTTATTGCAGGTCAAGCGGAGAAAGGCGGGGGAGGGGGATGATATGATTATTTTTAAATGATATGACTATTGTAAACGAAGATATGGAAAAGGTAATTCAATTATTCTTATTCCGGGAAAATGTCACAAACACGTTATACTATTTTATCAAGGATTGCCCTTCTAGAGTAAACTGTCAAAATCTGTAATGAAATTGTAATAATCGATTTATCATTTATATTACTAAAAGTGTTCATTTAAAAGAGTTATTTGCGGACATTTCTGTCCCGTAATTTTTATTTTCAATCAACCCAGAATACCATAATAAAATTCTTTATACATTATTATGTGAGTTCTTCTTCTTGGAATAAATAATAATAATTTAAAATAATAATAATAATATAGAATTATTTTGTCTAACTGCTTCTTTTTAGGTCCAATCTAAAATTAAAAATATACAAATAGAAAAATTAATGTCCCCCCTACAATAAAGAGGGGAGGAGGAAAAATGAATAAAAGAAAAATGAAAATTAACATCATTACTATTATATCACTTTTCAGAAAAAGCTATATAAATAGCTGTTTCTGAAAAGCGAAACAATATGTAATAATTTATATTGTTTTATTAAACAATTACAATCATTGTTTTCCCTCAAATAAGCCTAATAACTCTAAAAATAATTTATAGTAATAACGAACCTAGATGTATTGATCTTTTCTGTAAATACCCAAAAATCATGTCTAGTCTCGCAAACATAGAAATATTTAATTATGATCTTACAAACATAATAATGAAAATTATAAGCCAAATTTTACACAAAGTCTTTTCTCTTTCTTTACAAACGAGTATGAGTATTTAATTTAATGTAAACTAGTATGTTGTGGCCATCATTCACAAAGCTTTCATCTATATTTTCTTAAACAAATTCACGCAATACAAATTATTTATTAAAATATTATTTATGATAGTTGTTTCCATGTTGGGAGCAGGTGATTTTCATCTCAGAAACGTTTAAAACTAAATGTCGAAAAAAAGAAAAAATATATATTCAATTTTTTTGCTCTACAAATAACATTTTAAAAATCTTTTTTTTTTTTTTAGGAAAAAGGGAATTGACAAGTTATATGAAAATTACTCATCCAAACAAATTTACACTCCCGTTGAAGAAGCAATGCTCCTATATATACAAAATGTTTAAGGGGGTCCGGGGCACCACATTTTTGTTTTTATTATTTATTGATGAATTGCTGTAATTATTTTTTTCTGAAATTGAAGCTTTTTTAATGATGAAATTGAGCAAGAAAGAATCTTTAAAAAATTTTAAATAAAATTTTAAAAATTAAAATTTTTGATAAATTTAAAATTTGTTTTATCTCATGAACTAATGGTTCAATTTACAAACTTTTTTCACCTTTATATACAGAAAGGATTTATCTTCAATTTGTGTTCAGGATTTCTGATGATAATGATAAATTTTTTAGATATTAATTTTAATTTGAAAAAAGTACTTATTTCATGCATAACTTTTGGATTACCAAAAAAGTTTTGCTCTAATTAAAAATCCCGAAGACAAAGTGAAGATAAATCTTTTCTGTATATAAGAGTGAAAAAAGTTTGTAAATTGAACCATTAGTTCATGAGACATAACAAATTTTTAATTTATCAAAAAACTTTAATTTTTAAATTTTATTTAAAAACTTTTTAAGATTCTTTCTTGCTTTATGAAAGCGTCATTCCACTTTATCCTTTATCATCCGGCAAATTTTCCTACAGAAATATACGGGCTTTGGTTTCCGGCCACAGTAAGTGAAGAGTCCTTCTTCTATATGTAACCGAAGAAAGTATTAAACTCGTAAAATTTTTTACCTCGATTTTTGATAGAGTTACATTTTGACAGTTTTTAGAAAATGTTTGTCTGTTAGCAAGATATTGCGAACACTGTATCTCACGAATTAATAGGATGAAAATTAACCAAACATGATATTTGTTAGGGCCTGAACTTAAATTGGTGCTGATTACATTTTGGGAACTGTCGCTCAACAGTCATATATATATATATATATATATATTTTTTTTTTTTTTTTTTTTTTTTTTAAGTTTCGAAATGGCAGCTTAGGACAAAATTTTATATAAATGTACGTAATGAGAATTATTTTTAACTTTTCGATGTGAAATTTATATAATGTATATCTAATGTATATCTAATGTATATAGGGGCATCGCATCCCTCGAGGACGTACATCCTCCCTCTTTCCTAGGGAGGTGTAAATTTTTAATATAGGTATTTCAAAAATATCGTTAATACCCTTTAAACGAATAATTGAGCCATTTATCTGTAATAATAGTAATAAATCATTAAAAAATAAATAAATAAAAATTTCTTCTAGTATCGGAATTGGTAAAATTGACTTTATTTCGACATTTAGTGACTTCTGTGAGATAAAAATCATCTTCATTCATAAGGGGGAATATTTAAAATAATAATTTTAATACATAGCACTGTTCAAAAAAAAAAAAAAAAAAAAAAAAAAAAAAAAAATCGAGCCCTGGTACCATTGCTGCTGATTATTTTGTAAAAATGGCCTCCTGAATCCGAATATGACTCCCATTTTGCCCAATCACCTACCGTTTTCTCGTGACGCTAGCCCCCCCCCCCCCCCTCCCCCAATTTTTATCACTGTTCGGTAATTTTATGTCCATGAATCTGATTTCGAGAATGGAAAAGTATTATGTAAACACTTAAAAACAATACATATATATATATATAAGAATTGATTAATAAAATATAATAAATGTAATTTATAATTTCAGTGCCAAATCTCCCTCCCCGCTAAATTTTTCCGTTGGTGCAAATGCTAACATTTTTCACTTGTGTAGCCTCTCAGAATAAAATACTTAACAGTTAAAAGTAAGCCTTTCCTCCTCTGCAAATCAAATTTATAGCCATAAAATTACCGAAAAGTGAAAAAAATAGGGGGGCGTCCCCAAAAAACTGTGGGTGATAGGGCAAAATGGGCGTCATATTCGGATTCAAGAGGTCATTTTACATAAGAATTTGCAAAAATGGTGTTGGAACCGATTTTCATGCAGAGCAGTTAATTTGTATTGCATGAATGTCTGTACAAAAGTAAGAAAGAAAGCTTTATGATAACCAAAAGAAATTATATATTTATTTTATTTTATTTTATTTTATTTTATTTTATTTTAATACAGCAAGGTTAATAATAATAGTAATTTTTTATAGCAAACTTTTTTTTTCTCGGTAGATATTTCTAAAAAGGTTAATAATTGTATACATATAAGATGGCTGAAAGGAATTAATAAGCATATAAGTTTTTTTTTTTTTTTTTTCCACTTTTTATAGATTGACAATCATTTAATGTATATACAAGTGTATGAGAAAGTAAATGCAAATCATTTTTTCTTGTTTTTGTTATGTATTTTCGACCACAAAAATATTATCCAGGATGGTTGGTTGGTTGGTTCGTTGCCTTTTAATGGCGCAAGATCCATAATGGGACATACTGCGCCAAACAATCAGATAAAAAATAAATTGTAGCTTCTGGATGGGTGTCATTAAAAAACACATTGAAAGTTAAAACTAGAATAGCTAAAATGTTAAAATATGTAAAAGACAAACATTTAAAAAATAGAAAACAGAGTATAAAATAAGAAAATGTAAAAAGTTATGAATAGTGTATATATTAAAAACAGATGAAAAGTGTAAATAATAAAATCAGATGTCATGATAAAAACCAGCTTCTATTAAAAAATTTGTCATGAGATGATGAGGATTAATACCTAAGAGGCTCGTCAGATTTGGTGAAGATAAATTAAAATGTTGTCGATACAGATGAAGAAGGCAAGGGCAGTCGGTGAGAATATGGCGAATGGTTAGTGCACTATAATGACATTTCGGACAATCAGGTTGTTGTTCTCCAAGCAATAAGTTATTCAGGATGGAAATGCATAATTAAATGAAAATAAATATTATACATTATAATTAATTAAAGTGTGATATTTCAAAATGTAAATTTAAGTATGAGTTTTATTTTAATTTCTAACAAATTTTAAATTAGCGGAAACTGTCATGAATGAATAACAATATTTTTATGTAAGATAATTTATTTTTCAATAATCTTATCTAGTTACTTTAAAAAACGAAAAATATATATATTATGAATCATATTATCAACTAAACGAATTTTACGTTAGAGGAAATTTTGATGTGCAGCACTATTTTTTCTCAAGGTAAATTTATTTTTCTATAATCTTATTATCATGTAATTTTAAAAATCCGAAAATACATTTATTTTTTCCCCCTTTGAGTATTAATATGATAATACACTTCTGCATAAAATTTGAGATGAAATATTTTTTGTAAATATAAAATCTTGGCAGATATTAAAATAAATAACAAAATTTGTATAAAAAATTGACAATCACTGGGCGTTGCTAAGATTTATGATATGGTGTGCTGACGTGCACAAAAGGCAGAAATGTAGCTGATTTGGAAATAAATTAGAGGAAAGAGTGAACGCCATCTATCGGATAGAAAAGATAATGAAAAATAGGAAATTTATATTTGCTTTCAGTTGCTTAATTTTTTGAACTAAATATCTAGAACTTTAAAAATACTTTTAAAGAAAAAAATTTGAATAATTAATCTTGTGTAATGAACTATTTGACCAATTAATAATTTCTAAAATAGTATTTCTGTTGTTTGGTACATTTTCATGACTAAAGAAATAATAATAAGTGTTATGATAATTTAAATTTCTTTTCTTTTCTTTTTCCTTTTCTTTACTTTCCTCTTCACACATCATAAAATAAAGGGAACCACAACCGGTTTCGAAAGGACGTGACCTTTCTTCTTCAGGTGCAAAAATCACGTGCTTTTACATTGGAGACATCCTTTTATTTGATGAGGGAAGAAGTTTTTATGTTTAAGCGTTTATTGTACACCAGTTCTTTAATTTATAATTGTAGCAGATTTATTTCAAGAATTTATAGTTTGTTAAACTATTTATTTAAATTTAAACAGAAAAAATGAAACAAGATTAAGTTTGACAGCAATTCCTAAATCTTAATTAGAAAATTAAGTTAAAAAGAAAAAAAATAATAATTAATATTTAAAAATTCAAATGTTAGATTATTTATTTATTTATTATCCGTGTGAGTAAAGATGAAAGTGATCGTTGCATTTAATTCTAGACAATTGTAAATATGCACAAAGAAAAGAAAACTTACATATTTATTTCAAGAATTTTTAGTTTGTGAAATCTTAATTTACTTAAATTGCCTAATAAAATAACTTTATTATTTTAATTATTATTGAAGTGTACTAAATTTAAAAGAAAAATAAATGTGCTTAGTTCCTTAAACTTCTCACGCTTTACAAAAATAAAATAAAATTTTATCAGATGTCAGACGTTAGAATTATTTTAAAACGAAAAAATGTAATTTTTAAGGGGAATAAAATAAAATAAATAAATCTTCTGCTTTAAAATGATTAAAAAAATTTTACAAATAGTTTTTTTTTTTTTTTTTAAGTTTTTATTTAAATATTTAGTTAAAATAAATAAAATAAAATAATTTTAACGAAAATTAAATGAAAGGTTTATTTATATATTTGTTGTTATTATTATTATTATTATTATTTTACGCTGAAGTTGACAATATTTAAAAAGAGAGACAATAAAAACATATTTATTCCCTTAAATCGAATAAGCTATTGCAAAAGGTGTACATACTATTAAGTTCAATAAAATGATGTAAAATGTCAAAAATATTTTGAAACGAAAAAATACAAGTGCTAAATGATTTTTAATGCAGATTTTAAATAAGTAAAATATGTTCAATATGGTTCATTTCAAAAACATTTATTTTATTCCTTATTATTTTGGTTTACAAACACAACTTATCTAAACTTAAATAAAAATATAAATAAAATCAATCTCCCCTTGCCTCTCCTTCATGCACACTAACACACAAATGTATACATATCAGTTACAAAATTTAAACAGAAGCAGCAAAAAAAAAAAAAAAAAAAGAGGGGAGGATTACTTTTTTTTTTTTAAATTGTCTACGCATTCAATCGAAAAAATTTCAGATGTCAAATATTTTCAAACGGAAAAATTTCTCTTAAAATTGCCCAATTGTTCCAAAAATATTAATAAAACAAATTCAGCAAAAATGTCAAATGTTAAAGATATTTTCAAATGGAAAAATATATTTTCGAACTGTAAATTTTGTTTTTAAATGCGGTCTTCTAAATGTGAAAACATATGCACATTCAGAATTATTTGTAAAAAAATAAAATAAATAAATAATAAAGCAATCCATCTCCCTAAATCCTTCACATCTTTACAAAAATCAATATATTGAAATCAATAACGCTAGTCTTTTTTTTTTTTTTTATCTAAATATATTTTTTATTTTTAATGTGAAAATATATATATATATATATATATATATTTTTTTTTTTTTTCCAAAGGTTTTTTGCATTTAAAAATTTAATTTAAATAATATTTATACTTTGAAACTTTCTTTTAAATTTAAATGAGAAAAGAAAAAAAAGAGTGTATTAAATAGTTTTTATCCATCGTATAAAATTAATAATAAATCACAGATTGAACATAATACTCTAATTTAATAAAACGAATTTAGGTAGCCACTCTACGGCCCTTTTTTGCACATTAAGATTCATTAGACCGATACTTTGGACTGAAGCATATTCGGAATTCCATGTCTGAACTTAGTTCGAACTCGATATCATCTGAATCAAAATGATATATCAGACTCAATAAAAATTTATTATATATGAGAAATTAATAATATTTTAACATGAAAAAATACCTTTTCTAAATGATACCCTATTTCTTGTTTTTAAATGTGGAAAATTTTTACAATTTTTTCTACATATATATTTAAAAAAAAAAAAAAAAAAGTTAATGCTACTAGCGTTATTATTTATTTATTTATTTTATTTATTATTTATTTATTTATTTATTTTGTCTGCGATCGCGTCTCCTCGCGAATGGGAATGTTCTCTGCGTCATGAGAGGTATCAATGTTTGCCGTATACTCCAAGAATAGTTTCAAATTTCTGTCATCAGAATTAACGAAGTTATGAATTAAAAACATCTTATTAATGAAGGTACTCCATTTACCATCTTGCAAATAGTTTCTCCAAACCGTTGTTCTTTTAGTCTTATGCCGTCTCAATTATCATAGAATATAAAATGCCATCCCTGGTGTTTAAAAAAAAAAAAAAAAAAGCCAATGTTGCAATTGGTAACAAAGAAATTTGTCGCAAATAAATGCAAATAAATAAAAAGCGTTATCTTAGATTTTTTTTCAATTAAAAAAAAAAAAAAAAAAAAAGAAAAGAAAAGAAAAAGGAAAAGAAAAGAAAGAAAATGAAAATGAATTTAGGTTTGTAATTTGTCGTTTGCAGATATCATATGTATAGAATATCAGTACAAAAAACCCTTAATGGGTTAAAAGTTTGTGACGCCGCTACTTTATGGCTATAAGAATTTGAAATATGAGTCTTAAAAATAATGATATAAAATTTTAAGTGACGCTTTGCAATTAGTTAAAATATACATAGATTTTCTTATTTGATCATTTACTTTCTACTTTTATTTATATTTATAATGCAAACGTAATATTTTTAGCTTCAAGATCAGACAAATATATAAAATACACTCACCGATGCTTTTTCATTTACATTTCAAATTCAAAATAACAGTTTTAAAAGGAATGATATAAAAATTCCAGTGGCACCTCGGTGTTATTTTAAAAGATTTGTTTTTAGATTCCACTAAAACTACTTTTGTTTTGTCTAATAAAGTATATTTACATATTGAAACAGTGCTTTTAATTTTCAAATATACTGTCAAATAATTATACTTTCACAGAGTTTGCATTATAAATTAAAATTATTTATTTCAATAAATTGATTTATCTTTTGCATCACGCTATCCAAAACATAGTATATCATAGTATCCAACTCAGTGAAAATTCGCGCAAAGAGGTAGTGTGACGTAAAGAAAACAATTACACAGATTTTACTTGGATAGCGTGACGCAAAAGATAAATCAATTTATTGAAATAAATAATTTTAATTTATAATGCAAACTCAGTGAAAGTATAATTATTTGACAGTATATTTGAAAATTAAAAGCACTGTTTCAATATGTAAATATACTTTATTAGACAAAACAAAAGTAGTTTTAGTGGAATCTAAAAACAAATCTTTTAAAATAACACCGAGGCGCCACTGGAATTTTTATATCATTCCTTTTAAAACTGTTATTTTGAATTTGAAATGTAAATGAAAAAGCATCGGTGAGTGTATTTTATATATCTGTCTGATCTTGAAGCTAAAAATATTACGTTTGCATTATAAATATAAATAAAAGTAGAAAGTAAATGATCAAATAAGAAGATCTATGTATATTTTAACTAATTGCAAAGCGTCACTTAAAATTTTATATCATTATTTTTAAGACTCATATTTCAAATTCTTATAGCCATAAAGTAGCGGCGTCACAAACTTTTAACCCGTTAAGGGTTTTTTGTACTGATATCATTACTTTTTAGGGGTTATTAGAAGCTTCGCACTAGAAAAAAATATTGAGTGGGATTCTCAAACTCTTTAAAATAATAATAACAATAACAAGTGGGAAATTTCAAATTTAAGTTAGAATTACGTAATTTACATTTTGCAAGTTTCTTTTTAGAGAATTACAAATGCAAATTAAACAATTAAAAAAAAAAAAATCAAGTTAATGTTAAAAATGGAAATTTATTTATTTTCTTTTCCCTTTTGAGATTAAGTATAGATACTGTTCCAATATTCACGATGTAAATTTTCATCAAAAGTGCAGGTAAAAATTATTTCATAAAAATATTTTGTGGAAAAAAATAGACAAAATATAAATTAAGCTCTACATTTCTATAATTTTAAAAATAAGATAAAATCATTTGGAGAAAAAATTTATGGAAAATACAAGTTAAGCTAAAGTTCATACAAGTTAAGTAAAATATAAGTTAAGCTTAAGTTTTATGGAAAATACAAGTTATATATATATTTCTTTTTAAAAATTAAAAATCTCTTTTTAAAGTACAGTTAGAGTTTATTCATATATTTACTTTTCAGACTTTAAAATGATACACATTTTAAATATTAACATAATCAAACTAATTTTTTATTATTATTATTATTTAAAGCAATAAATACGCTGTATATTAAAAAAAAATTAAAAAAAAAAAATTAAAATAGAATTAAAATTCATGAAAAATGAGTCAAATAGCAATTATTGAAAAACACATCAAAATAAATAAATAAATAACATCTTTACTTTGAAACCAATAAGTTTATTTAAAAAATATAATTCTCTCTTTCTTTCTTTTTTTTTTTTTTTTTTAATTAATTAATTTCTGCATGAAAAATTCCATTTCATAAATATATTTACAACTACAATAAGAAAAATAAATAAATAAATAAATAAAAAACCTCCTTTAATTTTAAATAATTATTTCTACATGTTTCTAAGCAATTAAAAGTGCCTTTTTTTTTAAAAGAAAAATAAATAAAATATAGGAATGTATATTGTTTTAATATAAGTTACGAGATGGCGCCACTAGATGGCCAAATTATTACCTTCATGATAAAACAATATACATTCCGATATTTAAACTATTTTTCTAAAAAAAAAAAAAAAAAAAAAAATCAATTTTAATTGCTTAGAAACATATAGAAATAATTATTTAAAATTAAAGGAGGGTTTTTTGTTTATTGTAGTTGTAAATATATTTATGAAATGGAATTTTTCATGCAGAAATTAATTAATTAAAAAAAAAAAAAAAAAAAAAAAGAAAAAAGAAAGAAAGAAAGAAAGAAAGAGAGAATTATATTTTTTAAATAAATTATTATGGGTTTCAAAGTAAAGATGTTAATATTTAAAATATGTATCATTTTAAAGTCTGAAAAGTGAATATATGAATAAACTTTAACTGCATTTTGAAAATAGGTTTTTAATTTTTAAAAAGAAATATACATATATATATATATATATATATATATATATATATATATATATATATATATATATATATATATATATATATGCAAAAGTGTATGTTTTAATTTAAATTAAAAACAAAAGATGGCGCCAAAACTGCATTTGCTGTTTTTTCCTATTCCCTGTGCGGAAGGATACATGAATAGGAATCGCAAATGATTGAACTACTACAAAATCGATGTTTATGAATTATTAAAAAATTTTTGCTTTAAAAAATTGTACATTCATCAATATTATGATAAAATGGAATGTCTAAAATTACAAAATACTTCCTTATTTAAAATGTTATCTAAATACTTTTTTGACTAAATATGAAATTTTGAAATCAAAAATATCTTTTTCATAGCAGAAGAGAAAATATATTTAAGTGAATTTGACTTAGTATATATACAATAAATATATAAAAAATGTAATAAAGTATTTTTGCGTTAAAAAAAAGGAAAGTTTAAATAATTCATTGACTGCATTCACGTTGGTCAGCCAACCAACATGCCTTGAAAGTGAGAACCGAATTACGACATTTTCGCCGAATAAAAGCATGCATTTTGGCGGAGTAATATAGTTCTATTTTTAAAGCAACTTTTACAAAAAACAAGAGTTTTCCTGAAAAAAAAAAACGAAAACGTTACTAGATTCAGAAAGATCCCATTAACAACATATATTAATTAAATTAAAATCGTTCGTGCGGTTTTAGAGATATTTTTTCATGAATTTAGTCCATTACATCCTTACACCTTACACCTCACATTTTCCCTTTTTGGCTTTAAATTGAGATTCAGATCTCAAAACATACTGCATGTAGAAATGTAAAATTTTCAGGATAGATTAAGACCAAGGACAAAAGACTATTTTGAAAAAATCAGAACAAAATATGGTATATTTGCTGAGATATTAAGTGTCGGCTTTTACAAATCTCTTTGATGTCAAACTAGCCGTATATATGAGTTCGCAGCGTTCAGTTTGTCCTTCCGCTGCCGTTTTTCATGATACATTTTATCCTTTTAGAGAATTATTTTCCTGACTGGCAGTTTCTTATGTTGTTTATAAATTATATTTTATATATATACTTTTATTTTTTACTTTTATTTATTTACTTTTTTATTTATTTATTTAAGTGTATTTATCTTTTTTATTTAAAAACATGTTTTAAAATATTTCGGATATATTTTGGCATAAAAAAAAAAAAAAAAAAAAAAAAACATTTCAGAGTCAAATTTAAACTCATTTATAAATAATAGTATCTTCTAATTTCGCACTGATAATTTTTTAACATTGCAGAATTAGACATTTCTGCGATACATTTTATGTTTCTAATTAAGGCAAGAAAAACATTCCACACGTAAAACTATTATAGAGAATCAAGTACATTTTATCCTTCGGTATTTAAGAAGCGAGTAGGAGAGAAATAAAAGTTGATGCTGTAGGAGATTTTTTCAAATTAAAATAATAATAATAAACATTTTTCTTCTCAGATATTTTCGAATGTGTGAAGTTATTACCTAGCTGTACCTTAGAAATATTTAAGGTTTTAATATGACGAATTTCTTTCTATTCGGAAAAAAAAAAAAAAAAAAAAACCTTACTGATTTTTAGCATAATATTTCATTTAAAAAATATATACATTAAATATTATGTATTTTAATTTGATATTGGGGATATGGGATTTCCGTAATATTTTTCTACTTTTGTCTTGTATTATGCACTATTAATATTGCTATTCAGTGAAAGGCGAAGCAGCGAATAGGCGGGAAGAACACCGCAAGGGTTAATTAGTGAAGTGAGTAGAGGAAAGCCGCCTCATGGTTTGGTGAGTGCAGCTAGCAGGGGCGGAGGCCCTTGGTATTAATATATATATATATATATATATATATATTTAAAAATCTATGTAAAATTTAGTTTGTGAAATTTATTTTGTGTACAGTTAAACAGAAATTCCCCACCTCCCGACTGAAGTTTATAAAATTTAAGAAGAAAAAAAGAAATATAAATAATTCATATATTATTGAATCAAAAAATCTATTTAAATTGTTTATAAGTTTGTAAAAAATTCACATATTTAAGTTCAAACCGATCTGAATAGTCCATACGAATACAAGTCTATCAAAAGTAGTGGAATGTAGGTAACAAAATAGTAAGATGCAAATGAATTAATAAGTAACTGAATTATATATATACATATATAAAATCTTATATTTACATTTTAATGTCAAATGTAAGAAATATTTTGAAAACGAAAAAACACAATTCTTAATTTAGAAAATATATATTGCTATTAAATACGAGTTTTTTGGATATGAAAAATCTGCTAAATGTTCATTTCAAAATTTTTTATTCAATCAACTTAATCTGAAGTTAAAAAAAAAAAAAAAAAAAAAAAAAAAAAAAGTTAAAAAAGGATTTTATTTATTTATTTTTTTTTCACCTGTATTTATCGCATTAAAAAAGAAAAAATGCAGATTTACTTATCCCTAAATTGTCAACACATTTGCAAAATATTCACATACCAAATTCAGTCAAATAATATTAGTTATATTCAGGAATATTTTAAAATGAAAAAGTATAATATAATTGCTAGACGAGAAAATATCATATATTTTTAAATGCATTCTTTTGAATACGAAATATTTGTTGCAGATTTATTTCAAGAATTTTTAGTATGTGAAACTCGTTTAACTATCGAAAATTAAATGGAACTACTGTGATGTGACTACCACATGACTTTCTTCTATATAATTTTACACAAAATTTATTCAATACAAGTTATTATTATCAAATTATTTATCATTATAAGTGCAGATGATTTTTATCTGACAGAATTATATCACTAAAGGCTGAAAGAAAGTAATTTTTTTGCAATTATCAGAAGAAATGCGATTTATTTATTTATTTATTTATTTTTTTTTTTTTTAAGTTTTTTTCTTTTTGTTAAAAGTAAAAAAAAAAAATCGATAACTTTATTTAAAATTATCACAGATCTATAGTTCAACCATTCGTTTTAAAGGTATTGACGAGATGTTTGGAAAGATACCCATGTCGAAAATTTACTTCCCCGGGGGGTACTCCCTCCCCACCCCCCATGCACAAAATTTTTTACCTAGTTAACTACTACTATTATCAATAATTCATATCAATTTTACAATTACACGATTAAAATAAGTGAAGAGGGCCGTTAAGTATACTTTTTTTATAGGAATTATTGCTAGCGCTCGAATAATTTTGCTGCCGACTGCATGACTACTTTTTCTTTGACTACTTACAAAAACGATTCGAAAAGAAAGGTATTTTGCCTTATATTGTTTTGCTAGGAAAAGAAAAGAAAACTTGCATACATTCGCTCAATGTTGGGGGATGGTAACTCCTGAGTCTGACGAATTACCTCAGCATTCTGAGCAATTTAATTTATTATTCATTCAATTATTTGTGCCTTGCTCCATATATTTAGCTATTCTATTCTATTTTATTTTTTATTCATTTCGTTATAGCAAGCTTGATTTGTAACCTTCTTTATTATAATCAGTTAAATGATCGTTCTTTTTTATGTTTACAAAGTGTTTTGTATTCTTAACAGAATTATCTTTAAGTAAGTAACATTATCATTTCTTCAAAAATTAAAATAATTAAAAAGTATTTAAGTTAACTTGTTATCAAATTGGCCTTTGTGGGATTTTGTGGTGAGTTGTTTCTCTGTTTATTTTTCGTTCTCATTCTTGTCATAATTATCATGATATATATGAGAAGAAATGATGACAGATGGACCACCAAAGTCCTATTATTATGAACACCTAAAGGTAAGAAAAAACTGAGGAAGAGACCACTGTGTCGTTGGAGAGATGAAATTGTGAAGTTTGGTAGAGCAGAATGGAGAAGAATTGCAGAAAAAAGGCAGTTTGGAATCACCTAGGAGAAACTCTTCCTGGCTGAAATTGATGATGATGATGTACAGTACCCGCCGTATATTAAAATCACATTCGTTCTCAGACAAAGTGATTTTATAAAGAGGCTGATTTTTATATCCGGCGAACGTTCCTGCACTCAAGAAAAAGGTATTACTTCTCGGAATTTAGAACGAATTTTCAAAAGGTACCAGATAATAGATTAATAGACAATATTAATTAACTTTTGACAGATTATTAATTACATTTCCTTCAAAATAAGTAAATTAAACACATCCCAGGTTCCGATATGCTTTCTTTCAAGGAAAGTCATCCTTACTGTGTCAAAGTTCACGCTTTTCTTTTAAATTAAAAAAATTTTCCGTTTAAACCTTTTGCTTTTTAGTTATTTCAGAATAAGAACAAAAAATTGTTCTATTTTAATAATAATAATAATTATTATTATTTTAAATATTACTTGCAAACCAAATCAAATTTGTAATTTACGGGTTTCGAAGAATACATTCCTTGAAATTGTTAGTAAAACAAGTGATGGGGAGTGTTTAATTTGTAAGTAAGTATGCTTTAAATGTAAAATTTTCGACAAAGGGAGATAACGGAGAGATTGCTAAATTTTATTTTATTTTTTCATTAAAAAAAAAAAAAAAAAATTAGCGTGCGTAAATGACATTTTTGCTGCTAAATAGATTTTTTTAAGTTTATTAACCGGCGGTGTTGATTTTATTAAGCGGCGGTTTTAAAATTAGTTTGTATTGATTTGATTCAGGTCCTGGCAATTTGAGCAGAATAGGCGGCTGATTTCATTAACCAGTGAATTTATTAAGCGGCGGTTACTGTATATCAAAAACATAAGAATTGTTGCTTTAATATATGTTTTAGAAACAAATTTAATACAGTTAGGTTTATGAATATTAAATAGAAATATAAGCTTTTATATGAAACCTACTTCAGTAATACCAAGTCCCCCAAAGAAAGTAGTTAATGTTTTCAAATATTAAAATTATCACACAGATTTATGTAAAGATTTTTTTAGATTGCGAAATTTATTTTGCTTGGGAAAAAAAAAAAAAAAAGTTTAACTTTTTACAAAAAATATGTTAAATAAATAAATAAATAAAATAATTTTATAGTTTTAAAAAATTAAAGAACACGCTTTTATAGAAATGTGATCTAAAAAGCACAAAATATCTATCTTAGTATTAAAATGCAGGGTAAGAGAAAATCGTGTGAGTGACACACCATAATATTTACATACATTTAAATCTTTAATTAAAATAATTTAGAATTAAACAAAAATCTCCCCTAACTGGGCTCCAACGCTAGACCTTTAGGTTCGTAGCGCGGAGCTTTACCTCACAGACATAGCATTCACGTAGGGAAAGTCTTTTTTTACAATATAGATTTTTGTTTGCTTCCAGAGCGCATACAAACATACATATAGGTGAAGCTAATAATAAAAGCGTGTTAACAAAGTTTACATACATACATCGTTTATACCTTTGGATTGTCTTCGTGTGTAAAATAAATTTTCATACCAAATTCAATAAACGGATGTCAAATGTATTATTTTAAATATTTTTTAAAAATGTAATTGTTATTTTAACCCCTTAATCTAGGGTTTACCAGATTTGAAAAGAAAAAGGTCTGATTTTCTGATTTATATTTGTAAATTGTACAAGCGTTTAAAAAATTAATCAACCGAATTAAATAAAATAATGTCAAATGTTGATGATTTTTTAAAACGAAAAATTATAATTGCTAAATGAGAAAATGTTTTAAGTTAATTATTTAAACAGTTTTTAGACAGTAAGACCTAGTTTAACTAAAAAAGAAAGATTTTATTTTTAATCCTCCCCCTCCCTTAAAAACTTAAATTACCCACTTATTTTCAAAAAATTAATACATTAAATTTGATAAAATGATGTCAAATGTCAAAGGTATTTCAAAACGGAACAATATACAATTGCTAAATGAGAAAATACTTAATATTTCTAATATATATCTCAAATAAAATATCTGTTAAAGATTCATTAAAAAAAGAAAAAAGAAAAAACTTTTTAGATTCTCTAAAATTTATTTTATCTGAAATATAAGTTAGTAAAATAAGAATTTATTTATTCATTTTAACTCTTCGAATTTTAACGCCATTAAAGAATATATATATATATATATATATATTAATTTATTTAAATTGTACAAGCATTCAAAAAAAGAAAAAAGAAAAAAGAAAATACTCATACGAAAATCAATAAAATGACGTCAAATATAAATGGAAAATTGAAATTGCTAAATGAAAAAATATTTCGTGATTTCAAATATTAAAAATATACCTTTTTTTTTTTTTTTTTTTTTTTTTTTTTAAGATTAAGACATTTTACTTTATATGTAAAGGGCCACGGTAGCCCAGTTGGTAGAGCACCGGTCTCGAAATTGGAAGATCGCGAGTTCGGTACTCGAGCCGGTCAAAGACCGTCGTGTACATTAATGGTGGCTGGTGCACCTAAAATCTGTCGTGGCCACAATGTCCTCCATGCTCCCATCAAAAATTATACCTCTGGGAATCACCGAAGCGGGAGAGCCATCCCTTCCGTGGAGGATCAAAATTGTGATGGCATGTCTTCGGAACACCTCTAGGGGTGTGTCCCAGACCGTCGCCAATTGCCCATTTGCGCAGCATTAGTGCGACGTAAAACCCAACCAACCTTTATATGAAAAAAAAAAAAAAAAAAAAAAAAAAAAAAGATGAGTAAAAACAAAAGTTTTTTTTTCTTCTATTGTTGTTAGAGATTGCATTAGAAAAAAGAAAAGAAAAAAAAAATGACAATATGATTTTTATCGCTAGATTTCACACGCATTCACAAAAATTTCATCAATCGACAATTCTAAACGAAATAAAATTTTCAAACAACAAAAAAAAAAAAAAAAAAACTGTATAAATAATGTAAATATATAAAATATTTTTATATAAATATATATAAACTTTTTTTTTTCTTTTTTCTTTCTTTCTTTTTTCTTTTCTTTTTTTTTTTTTTTTTTACGTTTAAACAATTTTTTTGATTATTTAAAAAAAAAAAAAAAAAAAAAAAAAAAAACTGTTTTATATTTTTAAAATATAATTTTATTTAAACAATTTTTATATGATGAATATAATTTTATCCGAGGGATGGGGTGGGGAGGGAGAGAAAGAAAAAGAAGAACTTATTTCTATTTTTCCCGTATAGGAAATAATAATATTAATATTATTTATAATCTGAATTACGCGTTTACAAGTAATTCATCAATCGATACCGCTAAATTAATGAGATAATATTTACTATATTTAAAAATATGTTACAGATTTATTTATCTAAGTTTATAAATCTCATTTTATCTTTAAAAAATAAATAAGTAAAAAGAAACAAATTAAAAGAAATAGTAGTAACATTAAGATCGTATTACTGCTTTTTCTCCGTTAAATTGTTCCATCAGGGGAAAATATATAATAATCTGATTTATATTCCTGAATTACACACATATTTACAAAATATTCATCAGTTGATAAACGAGATAACATTTCGCATTGTTAAGTATGGGGGGGGGGGGAGTTACTAATTAAAAAATCGTAAAATTTAAACAATTTTAGGATTGTAAATCTTATTTTATTTCGGGGGAAAAAAAGTAAGTAAAATTAAAGAAGTTTATTTTATTTTATTTATTTACATATGTTTTCCCCCTATTAAAGTTTACTTTAGGAAAAAGGAAAAAAAAAAAAAAACCTCATTTTATCTCTTAATTGCACACGCATTTACAAAAACTTCATCAATCGATATGTTTCAGTGAGGCAATATTCCGTATTTTTAAAATGAAAAATAAGTTACAAAATTATTTAAACATTTTTTTTTTTTTTTTATTGTGAATCTTATTTTATATAAAAGAAAAAGAGAAGAAAGATTTAAAAAAAAAAAAAAAAAAAAAAAAAAAAACTTATTTCAGCTTTTTTTTTTTTTTTTTTTTTTTTTTTTTTTTTAACCTTTGTTAAAGAAAACATTAATTAAGACAAAAAGAAAATAATAATCAGATTTTTATCCCCAAGTTCACACTCTTTTACAAAAACATTCTTCAGTTGATTACTAATTTATTCAAACAGTTTTAGGATTGTGAATCTTATTTTACCTGTAATAAATAAATAAATAAATAAATAAGTAAAAATAAAGAGTTTATTTTGTTTTATATACAGTTCCTGCTACTTATTAAAATCACATTCGTTCTGAGTCAAAGTGATTTTATTAAGCAGCGGATTTTTATATCCGGCGAACGTTCCTGCACTTATAGAAAAGGTATTATTTCCCTGAAAGAAACGTCAAAAGATAACGAATAATGGAATTAGTAAACAATATTAATTAATTTTTTTATTGATAATTGTTTTTGCTATATAAATAAATTAAATGCATTCTAGTTCCCATATGCACTTTCGTTTGAGGAAAATCACCATTACCTTACCAAAAGTTCACGTTGTTCTTACAAATTTAAAACCTTTTCGTTTAAACCTCATGAATTATAGTAATTTTAAAATAAGAACTAGAAATTACCTTTTAATAATTAGAAATTTAAAAACAATATCATTTCAAATCAAATTTGTAACTTGTAACTGCATTTTGAGAATACGTTCCTTGACATTACGGATATAAGTGATGAGGCGTATTTAATTTGTAACTGTGCTGCAAGTATAAAATATTCGACAATGAGCGATAACGGAAGGATTGTTTTCCTTTAATTTTTTTAATATTAAAAAATAAAAATAAATAAAAAATCACAATGCGTAAATTAAAATATATATATATATAATAATAATAGTGTGCATAAATGATATTATTGACTGCTGATGAGATATGTTCGAGTTTATTAACCGGCGATGTTGATTTTATTAAGTGGCGGCTTTAAAAGTAATTTGTATTCATTTGATTCCGGTCCTGGCAATTTGATCAGATTAAGCGGCTGATTTTATTAACCAGCGAATTGATTAAGCGGCAGTTACTGTGTTTATATTTTTTCCCTATTAAAGATTGCTTTAAGAAGAAAAAAAAAACCACTTTATTACTTTAAAAAGAATCATTTTAAAAAAAAAACTGGAGTGACTCCACTCGACTTTCCGAACATTGAGTAATTAACAGTTTTGTAGATAAAGTAAAGAAAGAGGAGTTGTTAAACAAACAAAAGGGAGAAAACCATAATAGAGTGTTTGAGTATTTTTCTCCATATGTTACACGATGTTTATTTAACGCTACTGATCTTTAAGCCCATAGATCATAATGATAAAAAATTTTTCGTTGTGTCCCTGTAAAAACCTATAAATGCTAGATTCACCAAAATGCTTATAGTTAGTGCAACAGTGATTTATAATATTCATATAAATTGTCAGCTCAATTGAATAAGGCGTTTAGATGCTATCGCACTTTTATAAATTTGGTCCCATAGGCCATAATGATAAAGATTTTTTCTTTGTGTCCCTGTAAAAAAACTGTAAGTGCTAGATTCACCAAAATCGATACAGTGTGTGCAACTGTGACCTATAACATGTGTACAAATTTGTTGTTTATATTAATAAGGCGTTTAGACGCTATCACACTTTTAAAAATTTGGCCCCATTGGCCATAATGATAAAGAATTTTTCTTTATGTCCCTGTAAGAAAACTATAAGTCCTAGATTCTCCAAAATATATACAAATTGAGTATCTGTGACCTATAATATGTGTATAAATTTTTTGCTCAATTGAAAAAGGCGTTTAGATGCTATCGCACTTTTAAGATTTTGGTCCCATAGGCCGTAATGATAAAGAATTTTTCTTTGTGTCCCTGTAAAAAAACTATAAGTGCTAGATTCACCAAAATCTATAGGGTTCGTACTATGGTGGTTTACAATATACGTACCAACTTTCAGCTTATTCGAACAAAGCGTTTAGACGCTAGCGTGTTCACTCACAGACATACACACATACATACACACAGACATACACACAGACATACACACATACATACACACACACATACATATATCATCGCAAAAATAGTGAAAACGGACTCATTGGACCTCGAAACATATAGAAACATCAAAATGTCAAATTCGGATTTTTGACATGATTACAATACTTTCCTCACTATAGTGTTCGGAAAGTAAAAAAATTAAAAGGTAAAAATAAGACCTTACTTTTTTATTTTTTTAACCTCCGTTAAAGATAGCATTGGGAAAAAAGAAAATAATAATAAGATTTTTATCCCTAAGTTACACACTCTTTTACAAAAAAAAAAAAAAAAAAAAAAAAAAATATTCAATTGATGTTGCTAAATAAGATATTATTAAGTGTTTAGTACATGAAAAATAAGTTTCAAATTTCATGCAAGAATTTTTTGAATGTGAATATTTCATTTTATCTAAAAACACTTGCAACAACAATAATAATAAAGGAAGAAAAATAAATGTAAAATGCTTATTTCTGTTTTCTTTTAACCTTTTCCTTTAAAGTTTACAACATTAGAAAAAGAGGAAGAAAAAAAAAAAAAAATCTTATTTTTATCCCTAAATTGATGAGCAACTTTTTTCTTTCTTTCTTTTCTTAAGGTCATGAAACTTATTTCATACGGAAAAAATAAATAAATAAAAATAAAATAATAATAAATAAGTGCTATCTACTTCCACCCCCCGTTAAAGTTTACAACTTTAAAGAAGAAAAATAATGTATCTGATTTACATACGTAAATTTTATATGAATAAACAAAAGAAGATAGACAGAAAAACAGAGAGAGAGAGAGAGAGAGAGAAAGTCCAGTTCAATAAAATGTCATACCTGTTTTAAAACAGAGAAATCGTCATTTTGACGGATATAATTTTTGATTAGACTAAGTTTAATCCCATTCTTCGTCATATTTTAACAATATTAAAAAAAAAAAAAAAAAAAAAAAAAAAAAAACTTTACACTTGCAAAGTAATATGAAAATATACTTATATACCACCTGCCCAATATGCATTTACAAGAAAATTATCAAACGACTATTTTTAATAACTATATATATATTCATCTCAAAACAAGGAGGAGGGGGGAGGGATGACAGAATTATAAATTTTTAATTTAATTCTTGTAAAACATTTTTTTAGCATGTGATCATGCTTCATCAAATTTCATGCAAGAATTTTTTGAATGTGAATATTTCATTTTATCTAAAAACACTTGCAACAACAATAATAATAAAGGAAGAAAAATAAATGTAAAATGCTTATTTCTGTTTTCTTTTTACCTTTTCCTTTAAAGTTTACAATATTAGAAAAAGAGGAAGCAAAAAAAAAAAAAAAAAAATCATATTTTTATCCCTAAATTGATGAGCAACTTTTTTCTTTCTTTCTTTTCTTAAGGTCATGAAACTTATTTCATACGGAAAAAATAAATAAAATAAAATAATAATAAATAAGTGCTATCTACCTCCGCCCCCCGTCGAAGTTTACAACTTTAAAGAAAAAAAATAATGTATCTGATTTACATACGTAAATTTTATATGAATAAACAAAAGAAGATAGACAGAAAAACAGAGAGAGAGAGAGAGAGAAAAAGTCCAGTTCAATAAAATGTCATACCTGTTTTAAAACAGAGAAATAGTCATTTTGACGGATATAATTTTTGATTAGACTAAGTTTAATCCCATTCTTCGTCATATTTTAACAATATTAAAAAAAAAAAAAAAAAAACTTTACACTTGCAAAGTAATATGAAAATATACACTTATATACCACCTGCCCATTATGCATTTACAAGAAAATTATCAAACGACTATTTTTAATAACTATATATATATATATATATATATATATATATATATATATATATATATTCATCTCAAAACAAGGAGGAGGGGGGGGATGACGGAATTATAAATTTTTAATTTAATTCTTGTAAAACATTTTTTTAGTGTTACGTCAACGTAAAATTTCTTCGCATTTCAGCTTAGTTCTTACATTTAAATCTAAAGTTAAAAGTATCCAGAAATTTGTCAAAGTGAACTGCATATAAGCATTGTGGATGTACATTGTACTCGGTGATTTCCGGTGAAAAGAAATGTGAAATACTTTTGCAGTCTAGACAAAGTACAGTTTTCGCGCCTAGAATAACCGGTAATAGAGTAGGGTGACACATCATTCTATTTTAATTTTCCGAATTTTATTTATTTAATTTTTTTTTAAAATTAATTTTTAGTTCCAAACTTTAGATAGATTATTTTCAAAATTAAATGTAATTTTTAAACGTAAATGCAATTGATATTGTAATATGTCCCTTTAAAAAAATTAAATATCTCTTTAAAGAGAAGAGACATCGGAGGGAAAGTTTCCCTTCCCGGCAAAAGGTTGCCACTCTTTGAGATAAGTTCCCGCCTTTTCATCATGTTCTACAAACTACTGTGAATCACTTTCTTGGCGAGTTTTGTTTTAAAGAGAATTTCTGATAAATTATGTAGGGGGATTTATTATTTATATAGATTAATACAAATATAGCTTTGTTTATGTTTGCGGAAGCATATTATATTTTTATGTTTTAAAAATTCTTGTTTCTGAAGTTGACAAAAAATCGTATTTTGATTTATTGGTACAAATTTCATCAGTTCGGAAATTCAATATGGCGTTCTGTTTATTAATCATAAGCTAATTTTCAATAGTTCGTGTAAGAATTTTTTTTCTCCCTCCAATTAGTTTTGATTTGGATGGGCAGCATCATTATTTCATACATATAACATCAACAGAATTTCATAATTTACAAAAAATGAGACCAACATTTCTTTTTATATTATAAACACATTACTAGATAATCAAATTATTATTTTGTTATAAACACCTATTATTATAAATTTTTCTAAAATACAAATACTCCAATCCCCCCCCCCCAAAAAAAGAGAAATAATTAAGCTAAAATAGATACCACTTTATTATTATTATTATTTAGACAACAATAAATAATGCCTGCAACAATAATACACATAACATTAACATAATTTCATAATTTACAAAAAATGAGACCAACATTTCTTTTTCTATTTTAAACACATTACTAGATAGACAAAAAATTATTTTGTTATGAATACTTATTGTTACAAATTTTTGCTAAAATACATAAGCATTAACGACAAAAAAAAAAAAAAAAAAAAAAAGTTTTATTTTTTGTTAAATAAAATATTTAATACCATCTTTAATTTTATCATTAATGTTATTTTGAGATTGAGACAAAAAAGCAGTAATCTAATTAAATATTTATTATAATGATTTTTTTTTTTAAACTAAAATAACTATAAATAATATATAAAAACTGATGTATCTACATCATTTATTTATTTAAATACACAGTAAGCTTGAACGATATTCATATTCAGAAACAGAAACAGAAGAAGAAAAAGTTTTTTTTCCCCTTATTAAAAGATTTAATATTATTGTATTATTAATTTTTTATAATATTAATTTAATTATTTAATATTTATCTAATTTTATCATTAATATTATTTTGAGATTGAGAAAAAGAAAAAAAAATCTAATTAAATATTTATTATAATGAATTTTTTTTAACTAAAATAGCAATAAATAATATATGAACACAGTACACATATCATTTATTTATTTAAATACACAAAATGCTTAAACAATATTCATATTCACAAACAGGTAGAAAAAAAAACAACAGCTTTTTATCCCCCAATATTAAAATATTTAATATTGTATTATTAATTTTAATAATATTTATCTTTTTTCCTTTTTCTAATCCACAAAATACTTAGACAATATTTTACAACCAAGTATGGAGAAAAAAAAGTTTTTCCCCCCTTATTACAACATTTAATATTGTATTATTAATTTTAATAATATTTATCTTAAAAAAAAAAAAAAAAAAAAAAAAAAAAAAATACACAAACTGATTAACCAGTATTTCTAACAAGACAGGGGGGGGGGGGAGTTAGATAAGAAAAAAAAAAACTATTAAAATAGATGAGAGGAGGGTATTATGGAATACCATTTACATTTCTTAAAACAACTTTATTTATTTTTTAGGCAATTTGGAGTGGAAGGCTGATTTTTATACCAACTATGTGAAAAATACCAGAGCCGGGAATCGACCCCGGGTCTTCCGCTTTACGCGCGGATGCTCTACCACTGAGCTACCCTAGGTGATAACCAGCTAGGCATTTCTCGCATAATATTCATTGGCAAGGTCACCGAGTCTGCAAACGCAGCTATATCAGGTGACAATATTAAGCGTGGCACAACTGGCACATGGCAAGAAATGCCTAGCTGGTTATCACCCAGGGTAGCTCAGTGGTATCGATTCCCGGCCCTGGTATTTTTCACATAGTTGGTATAAAAATCAGCCTTCCACTCCAAATTACCTAAAAAATGAATTAAGGTTGATGAATAAAGAATTTCAAAATTAACTTTACTTATTTTTAATAAAAACCTCTAAAATCATGCGTGCATAGTGTAATTATTTGAGATGAATTGTTAATGGGAAAAAAAAAAAAAAGTTATAAAAAGTAAAAAAAAAAAAGTTACAAATGAAGTTTAATATGAAATAGTCGGGTAATATGGAATAGGTGGTTTAAACCACCTATTCCATATTACCCGACTATTTGATTATGTCCCACGGAACACCGTGGGGGAAAATGATCATCAATCACTATCTTCATCTCCCCTTGGTACGGAGTAGGGTTACCTTTTTTGCATTTGAGTAATTTTGTTAAAGATGGTCCCTCAAAGAGGAGAGCCATGGGATTTTCTAGAACAGGGAAAGAAGATTGATAAAGAAGCTGATAATTTGCTGTTTTTTATTGAATACAGTGAATGAATTGGTAAATAATTGCACGGAAAAAAATCTTTTAAAATTACTTAAACTACGGAATTAAATATTACATATATCTCACTTTATTTGAGCAGTATTACGCAGAACAACTGTCTAGTAAAAGAAAAAAAAAATAATTTTACAATTTAGGTAAAAAAAAAATAATAATAATAATAATAATAAAAAATCCCCCCGCCCCCCACACACACACAAATATATATAATTTCTAATGACAATAATGAAAAGAATAAGAACGGAAACCAAACAGTTGAAAATAATTCACCACAGAAACCCACAAAAGCCGATTAGATAAGTAGTTAACTTAAATAAGTTAGTTTGGTGTTTTAAATTTATTTGAACAGTTATATATTAACTTAAATGTATTAAAAAGTTAATAAAATTATTTTTCTAATTTTAATATTTTTTTGGTTACAAAAAACGTAAACTTATAAAAGAAGGAATTTTAAAGGGAATTTAATATAAATATATTTTATTTATATAAAACCAATGTTTGTGCGTGTCGGTGTGTCTGTGGACAACGAAGCGTAAGGTTGGTACTCGTACAGTCAAGAGATTCAACAAGAATTCGCTTGAGGTGTCTTAGTGCATCTCGAAGCCCCATTTTTGAAATGTTCATTATTATTATTATTTTTATTTAATTAAAATAAGAAAATAATATTATAATAGTTTTAAAAGTTAGTCATTTAAATATTAGTCTACATTTAGCGCCAAAAACAATTTACCAATCTTTTCTTTTTAAACATGAAATATTTTTTTATATGAATAATGAAAGAAAACATAAAAAAAATTATTTCTGAGAATAGTATACTTAGCACGAAAGCTAATTGAGCATCAAGAGCTCATAGTAATCTTGGGTAATTAACCCGTTAACGCCCAAATTAATTTTGTAAAATATTATTAGCTGATTATTTCACTTCTAAATTAATATACACAACTGACAGAAAAATATATTAACTTAAACAATTCTTCTGATAGTTTTAAATTTCAAGGCTATCCTCATTTATTGACGTTTAGTGTTCTAGCGAGAAAACTTCGAGATAGAAAAACTTTGAGATAACAGATTAATATCCTGTTATATGTTGACGAAGATTTCAAAAGTAAAGTATTATAATATATATTATTATTCAACTTGATTTAAGTTAGTATACCTGCGCAAAAAGCAAATGTATGTGCGACGAATGAAAAATCTTAAAATGACTATCCACATTATGAAATAATAATTAATAGTAGGCACATAAAACTTTCAGGGATCATTTAGAGTGACGCTATAAACTGTCACTAAAAAGCAGAAATCATTCCAAGAAACCACAAAAAATATACGTGTCATTTTATTAGCTGTCCTCAAATGAGGATACTGGGCGCTAATGCGTTAAAAAAAGAACAACCACACGACTCCTATTACACATTATACAAGTATTATGTGCACTTTTTGAAGAGAATTGCACTCAGAAGACATATAATTGACCTAATGAATGATGATTCGACTCCACTCTACTCGCTTTACTTATGAACCACTGCAAAGCTCTGCCCGCCTATTCGCTGCTTTCTAAATCAGTTTGAATTTTGTTTCTATCTTGCTTAGAATTTGAGTTACAGGCATCTAAATATTAGTCACTCGCAACTTTTTGAAACCAGAAGTGACCGGAAATGTTTGTTTTCATAAAAGTTTTACTCAGTATAAGCATCAAAATTTGTTACTGAATATAAAATGAATTTAAAAATAATAAGAAGAAATAAAAAACTTTGAAATAAATCAGGAAAGTTATTAAAATTATTTTTTATTTAATAGGTAAAATCTGGTTTTTAATTACGTTTTTTGCTTTTTCTCAGAATGAGATTTTTAGCATTTTGCTTTTTCACAAAACATCATAACTCCAAAAGTTATTATATAAATCTTATGAAACTTTGACAAAATACGCTAGAGGAGTTGTTTTATGGACTGAACTACTAAAATGAATCTAGCTTTTTTTTTTGTCGATAGAAGTTATGAAACATTTTATAACTTCACTAATGATTGATTCACTAATGATTTTTTCAGCATGTAAAATGTTATATTCTCTAAAATATTAAATAATATGGTTATAGTTTTGAAAATAGCTCACTCCCATAAAGACTCTTTATATCACCATTTTAGAGATTTTAATGATATATTCTATAACTACCACTTAATTTTCATGAATATTACAATGAGTGTATTATATACCTGGGGGGGGGGGAAGGGGGACCAATGGAAATAAAATGTATTCTTCTTTAAACTACACTATCATCGATCTAAACAAAAACTTTGCATAATAACGTACAATTTGTGAAAAAAATCACAGTAAGGTTAGACATACTTAAGGATGGGGGGGGGGGGGGGTTAAAGACGAAGGGGGGGGGGAAGGACAGAGGAAAATAAAATATTTTTTATATCTCCATTTTACCGATTTTAAAGACATATTCTATAGCTATCACTTGCTTTTTATGAAGATCTCAAAATGAGTGCAATATATATTTGGGGGGGGGGGGCAAGGGGGACGCAGATAGAAGTAAAATATATTATTCTTTAAACAACCGCATTGTCGATTAAAAAAAAACTTTGTATCTATACAACTTTCTGCTTATGAAAAATTGCAATTGCAGTGAGTGTACACATATCTGGACGATTTGCTAAGGAGGGGGGGGGGGGGCAGAGTGAAGAAAATGTTTGTTTTTATATCACCATGCTACCTACTTATATGAAACTTTGTACGAATATCACTTTCATTTTATTAAAATTATAGTGAAAGTTAACTAAAGTTGATAAGGTGGGGGGGGGGGAAGTTGGGGGACAGATGGAAAATAAAATAATCTTTTTAAACAACACTTATTATCGTTTGTTTTATTGTTTATTTATATTTTGTGTGTATCGATTACTATTAATGAATAATTATAGTGAGTTATGCAAAAAATCGATACATGATTTAAATCTGTAAAAAAGTTATTCAAAAATGAATTTTCTTCTTTTAATCTATCTCTTTTGTCCTCCCCCGCCCTATGTAGAAATGGAACACTTCCACTCTCGTTGCTGTTAAGCATCAATTTTACAAGGAGAAATTAGGTAAAATCGGTTAAATGGTGATATTAAAAAATATTTTATTTTCCTCTGTCTCCCCCCTCTCTTTAACCCTACCCCCACCCCCAAGTATGTCTGATACTTATTGTGATTTTTTTCACAAATTGTATGTTATTATACAAAGTTTTTGTTTAAATCTATAATAGGGTGTTTTAAAGGAAAATATATTTTATTTCCATCTACCCCCCCTCCCCTGCCCCCCTCCAGGTATATAATACACTCATTGTAATCTTCATAAAAATTAAGTGGTAATATATTATTAAAATTGCTAAAATGGTAATTTAAAAATTTAATATATTTTCCTCTGTCCCCCCCCCCCTCCTCCAAGTATGTTTGACACTTACTGTAATTTTTTCACAAATTGTACATGATTATACAAAGTTTCATTAAAATCGGTAAGAGGTTTGTTCTATTTTTTACTATAAAATTTTCCTTCGATCCTTTTATTTTTTAAAGTTCTATAATGAATTAATGACAGTTTATCATATTTTCTTAAACAGCATATTTTAGTTGCATTAACTGATGTATTATTTTTAAATTTATTTAAAAAATTGTAATATCTGTTCATATTTAAAGATAATAAATCAATAAACATTTTTTCCACATTTGAATTCAATATTCTAATTATTTATTTAATTAATTAGTTTATTTACTTAATTAACTTATTTACCTAACATTAAACTATATTAATTAAAAAACGAAGTGAAATTACTAAATTAATACATTAAAAACCTTTACTAACTTCGTTGTTTGCCGTTAAACTTTTCCATCGGGATCCCGATTCTCATCAGACTTTTTATAAACTTATAAAAGTTAATTCTGGAGAAAACAATATTTACAATTTTAAATGCGTTAGAAATTCTGCTCTTTTTCTACAAATAATTGCCATTTTATCTTGATTTTCTTTATGCAGATTGCAGAAATATTTGATTAGGGGTGTTTAGACGCTATCACACTTTTAAAAATTTGGCCCCATAGGCCATAATGATAAAGAATTTTTCTTTGTGACCCTGTAAAAAAATTGTAAGTGCTAAATTCACCTAAATCTATACAAATCGTGCAACTATGACCTATAACATGTGTACAAATTTTTTGCTCAGATTAATAAGACGTTTAGACGCTATCGCACTTTTAAAAATTTGGCCCAATAGGCCTTAATGATAAAGAATTTTTCCTGGTGTGTGGTGTCCCTGTAAAAAAACTATAAGTGCTAGATTCACCAAAATCAATAGGGTTCGTACTTTGGTGACTTGCAATATATGTACCAACTTTCAGCTTATTTGAACAAAGTGTTTAGACGCTAGCGTGTTCACTCACAGACACACATACATACACACACACATGTATACACACATACATACACACATATATATACACATACATACATCATCGTAAAAATAGTGAAAACGGACTCAGAGGACCTCGAAACGTATAGAAACATCAAAATCTGAATTTCGGATTTTTGACATGATTACAATACTTTCCTCACTATAGTGTTTGGAAAGTAAAAAGATGATGATATTTACTTATATTTATTAATTTTAATTTTATTTGTTTATTCATTCATTTCATTTTTTATTTATTTTGATGGATAGTGTAATTTCTTAGAACATTTTTTATACTTAAATTTTGAATTTTTATATTTTTTATTTCAATGCTTACTTTAAAAAGGTAATAAAGATTCAACCACCGGGCGATTCTAATATTTATGAATTTATTTATGAATTATTTAATTAATTAGTTTATTTGTTTAATTTTTATAAACTTGTAAAAGATAATTATGGAGAAAACAAAATTTACAATTTTAAAATTTCGGATTTTTGACATGATTACAATACTTTCCTCACTATAGTGTTTGGAAAGTAAAAAGATGATGATATTTACTTATATTTATTAATTTTAATTTTATTTGTTTATTCATTCATTTCATTTTTTATTTATTTTGATGGATAGTGTAATTTCTAAGAACATTTTTTATACTTAAATTTTGGATTTTTATATTTTTTATTTCAATGCTTACTTTAAAAAAGTAATAAAGATTCAACCACCGGGCGATTCTAATATTTATGAATTTATTTATGAATTATTTAATTAATTAGTTTATTTATTTAATTTTTATAAACTTGTAAAAGATAATTAAAGAGAATACAAAATTTACAATTTTAAATGCGTTAGAAATTCTGCTCTTTTTCTATCAATCTTATAAGGATTGTAAAAATATTACTCTTTCACTTTCACCCTCTAGTTAGTACAAATAATTCTCCGATAACAGTTATCTTGAACGAAAAAGGGAACATGCTCCAATTTAAACGAATAGTGCAGACTGCCATAGCTAGACTTTATCGCTCTTTTCCCTGACAGCTTTTAACAAAAGCAATCACAACCCTTGAGAGGGGTCGAAACACTTTAGGGTGGTGTCTGGGATTCTACCGGTTTAAACCAGGGGTGACCAATCCGCGGCCCCCGTCCCGCCATGTAGTTTCTTGCTGCCCGCGAGGAGACTAACGATATTTAACGTTTGACAACTTTGGTTAACACGTTAAAAATTAATACGTTCTGACATTTCGAAGTGAAAATAAATACATTTTAACAAATATGGTAGCTAAAGAATCACATTGTTGTTATGAAATATTATTAGATCCATTAATTCTTTTTTTATTATTATTATTATAGTTATTAATGTATATGTCAGAAATTTTTTATACTATTTTTATTTCATGACTGCGTGTAAATAATTTAAATTAATGTATTCTGTTCCGAATCTTCATCCTGCCCTCTCCCGAAAACGCATATACATACATGATTATGCACTCACAAACATATGTGCACATACACATACATACATAGGTGCGGCCCGCTTAATAAAATAGGTTCCCAGTGCGGCCCACCATGCATTTTTGCTTGGGCAGGCCTGGTTTAAACCATAAAAAAACTAATCAGACTTCATAAAATATAGTTATTTTTAACTAAAAAAAAAAAAAAAAAAAACCATATTTTTCAGATTATGTGAAAGCCATTTCTGCTTCGAGTCTATTTACAAAAGTCACAGATCCCAGTGTGGATCACAGATCCCAGTGCGGAGCAGAGATCTTCGTTCTCTGCTCCGGTACTGTCAAGGTGGGCCCACACAGAACAGCTGAAACACTTTATCCAAATTTCTCCTCGTTTATCTTCGGAGAATTATCCGTTACAGAAGATACATTCAACGTCTTTATTTTAGAGGTCTGCACGGGCCGGAATTTCGAGGCCCGGGCCCGGCCCGTACGAAAACTTTACTTACCTGGCCCGGCCCGATTAAAAGATATGTAAAATAACAACAACAAAAAAATGCTTTTTTATAAAAAAGATTTTTAGTATGTGTTTTGCAGAGGTTTTATATAACCAAACAATGGTACGTTCTTTAATAAAACTGCTGAAATTTTACAAGACAATTATATATAAACAGAAATTCATTATTATAGACAAGGCACAAAGACAAAGAGAAAGTCAAATCGAAAATTTTAGCATTCATCAAACAATATAGGAAGATATTTAAAATGGTTAATACTACTGAAAATGCAATTTCAACGATTTTCTCTTATATACCATAATGTATCCGAATCTTTCATGTGCTCCGGTAAACAAAACTTTAATGTTAATCCAACCACATTCAATAGAAAAGTTGCTTTTGCCCATGATAAAAATGATGCTACTTTGGTCCACTGGAGAAAAGGAAAAGGAGCCTTAGAGAAAAAGTTACAACGGAAAGATTTTTATAGCCTTTATACCACCTAAACTCAACAGATCATAAGAAACAAACCCTCATACACAGTAATGTATCTAATTTATTTTGTTATGTACATGTACGCAAACTGGTAGTGACATGCATACTATTTTAAATAGGAAACCATCTAATATTACTTTAAATAAAATATATTAATTTCGAGGCACGCTAAAAATATTTGCGAAAAATCAGATTTCGGACAGACAGACTGATAGACAATTAAATTGACGTTACAGACACTTTTTTAACAAAATAGAACATTATGTGTCACACAAGCCTATAAAATTACGTAAAATAAATGACTGAAGAAATATTTTATCGTTTTCCTTTTTCGTTGATTAACGAGGAAACCAGAAAAAGATTCGGGCAGACACGGCCCGGCGAAAATTTCATTCAGGCCCGGCCCGACCCGAGAGCAAATTCAAAAATTCGACCCGAACCCGGCCCGTGCAAACCTCTACTTTATTTTCTGGTTCTTTTGTTGAATACATGAAGTCAGTTTCAGATAATACTGTGATTCCATAATACCCGACACGCCATCTTGGAAAAAAAACTTTTAAATTGATGGACAAAATATTTTCAGCTAAAAAACGACCAAAGTATAACAAAATATAATTCTTTGAGCATACATTATGCTTAACATTAATGTTCAAATCACATGTATACTAGTAAGTTTAAATGTTTGAAAACTTACCTGCAAAAACTCTTGAAAATCACAAAACATATTTTGTTCTATAGATATAAAATTCGACAACAACAAGCGGTTGCTTCTTACTGTATTGCTTCATGGGAATCCTTCTTGAGTAATTCATAGTATTTTGAAGAGATAGCAGCACTAATCAGAGCCAAAACCTTGGTATTCCATATTTCCTGAATATTCCATAATACCCTCCTCTTCTCCTTATAATATTACTATATAATTAATTTGGACAATATTTATTTTTAAATACACAAAATGCTTAAATAATATTCACAACCAGATAGTATTTTTTTTTTTTTTTTTTGTAGATTGGGATATAAACGCAATAATTTCAAAGAAATATTTAAAAAATATATATATATTCAACTAAAAAACAAAAGTAGACTTTCATAGCACGTTTAGTACATGTCTTTATTCACACCACTTTTTTTAAGAGTAATTTTATTCCTCATTAAATTGGTAATTAATTGTTAGAGAAAATTGCTTTAAAAAAAGTGGTGTGAATAAAACTCGACCACTAACAAAACTACAAAATTTTACTTTAATTATTAATATTATTTCATATCATACCAATATTTTAGTTTTTTTACACTTTTTTAATTCATTATTATAATTAGCTGTAATTTATTATTTTACTAATATCTTAATCTACTAATAAAATGCTTAAATAATCAATAAAAAGGAAAACAGGATTATTTTATACAGACAAGTTACATTACATTTTATAATTTACATGAAATAATACAAACATTTATTTTTTATTTTATATACATACACTAAGCCTCCAAAAGTCAAGGTACATGTTTTCTTCGTCTGCGCATAATTTTGAAACAAACGAATATATAAATATGAAATTTGGATGGCACATTCGTTCTCAAATTATTAATCGAATTTTACATAACTTTAACACAAGCAATAATTTTTAAACTGATATAACTTCGATTTTTCTCAAAAGTAAGCATTGAAATAAATAGATAAAAAATGTAACCAATTTTAACAAATGAGGAAGGGTGTCGAAGGTGCATAGACAGATGAAGGTACAGAGGAATTCAAATGTTAGATTAAAACCAGAATTCTCTTCCTGTGTTCACTTTTCTGTGTTTGAATTTTTCTTCTTCTTTTTAGTAAGTGAAAAACTTAAAATAATTGTAGTATTTTAAAAAATAATACATACTTAGTTGTTGCCAATCTGCATTTCTTAATGACATGTTGCCATTACATTTTAAATTAAATACAAATATGCAACAATAATAATAAACATTCGAACATGAAAATTGGATGAGTTGTTCATTTTAAAATTATTCATTGACATTCTTATTATTTTCACGATGCTCAATGTTTACAAATTAATAGTTATATCTTTCCAAAAAGTTCCTTATGGAGGAAAAAGAAAAGAGAATACAGGAATAAAAATTCTTTTTAAATTTAAAAATTTGGAGGCACATGTACCTTCATCTATCTGTAACGCACTTTTGACACCCTTTCTCAGTTAATTTTCTTTGCTAAAATTGTTTAGATTTTTCATTTCTTCCAATGTTTATTTATTTATATTTTTTTTAAATTGGAGTTATGGCAGTTTAAAAATTATTACTTGTGTTAAAGTTATATAAAATTCGATTAATAATTTGATAACGAATATGCTATCCAAATAATATAGTTATATGTTCATTTGTTTCAATTATTTGTTCAAAATTATGCGCAGAAGAAGAAAACGAGAAAACAGGTTGTACCCTGATTTTGGGAAGCTCGGTGTAAATTACCTAAATAATAACACTGCGCATAAAAAAATAAAAGTAAAAATAAAATAAATAATTAAAAATTGCTGATTCTTATGTAAAATAACGTCCTGAATCCGAATATGACCCTCATTTTGCCCAATCACCCATCGTTTTGTCGGAACGTCACCTCCTCCCTCAATTTTTATCACTGTTCGGTAATTTTATGACCATGAATTTGATTTGTTGGATGGAAAAGAATTATTTTAACGCTTAAAAAAAAAAAAATAATGTATAATAAGTAATAATAATAATTTATTAGTATAATATAATAAATGTAATTCATAACTTCAGAGGCAAATGACACCGTAAATTTTCCCCTTGCTGTAAAATGTACATGTTTCAAAATTTTTGACATTTGTAGGCCCTCAGAAGATATTTAACAGTTAAAATAATCCTTTCCCCCCTATAAATCAAATTTATAGCCGTAAAATTACCGAAAAGTGGTAAAAATAGGGGGCGTCCCCCCTAAACGGTGGGTGATAAGGCAAAATGGGCGTCCTATTTGGATTCAGGAGGACATTTTACATGATAATTCGCAAAAATGGTGTTGAAGCCAATTATCATGCAGAGCAGTGTAATCATAACCAGACAGAAAAGAAAATTAGTTTTTATTTATTTATTTATTTTAATTAAAATATTCAATATTATTATATTAATAGTCGACCTGCGCCCGCCTAGCGCTCTATTTTTACACATCCATTTCTAAATTTATTTCCCCTTGCCAGTTCAAATTACTATACATTGTTTTATACGTTGATTAAAACAAATGGCTCCATCTTTTACATAATGATATTTATGTATTTTGAAGCCCAAACATCTCCAAGAAATTAACCCCTTACCTGCCGATGAAAATTTACGAGATTCGCTTCGAAGTGCTACCGTTCTCTTTCAACTCTGAAAGGAGAAAATATTTCAAAAAAATAAAACCGTCGAGATCACTTTCAAGTTTATTTTACTGCATTTTCAAACCGTGTCAGTAGTTTCACTGGTAGAAGCACAATACAACGGAACATACTACAGAAAAACGCATATATACGCAGGGCCTGATTATCGAAAAGGCTCAGGAAGCACAAGCTTCCCCTCTAAAATTTAAAAGGGCCCCCAAAATGACTAAATTTAGAATCTTGAATTTTCAGTTTTGGACTTTCACACTGAGATTGAATTTTCTTCTGAGAAAGTTCGCTTAAAATTAGATAAAATACACACTATTTTGGAAAAATGCTGTTATTTAATCACAAAAATCTGAATGTTCTTAATCAATAAGCTATATGATTTTAATGTTGTGGGTAGAAATCTGCCAGACAAATAAATGCAAAAAAACTATAAGCACACACCGAGTTTTGGGCTATAGTATTTTTATATGACAATATATAGAAAGAACAAAATTTCTCGAGATGAAAGGGGCCCCCAAAATGCTACTGAGCTTCCCATTGCTTAAAAGCTTAATCGGGCCCTGTATATACGCCCGAGGCAGTTAAGAAGTTAACAGCGATATTATAATTCCACAATTTAAATTTTATAACCACATGTCTATTTATATTATTAATTGACATAGTTGAGTTCTACATATTTAATTTATTATTATTTTTTCCCTGACGTATAAAGTGTCGCATACTTATTCTAAAAATAGAAATTGTTTTGTTTTACTTAATAAAAAAAATATGGAGTGACTCCATTCGACTTTCCGAACATTGAGTAATTAACAGTTTTGTAGATAAAGTAAAAAAGAGGAGTTGTTAAACAAACAAAAGAGCGAAAACCATAATAGAGTGTTTGAGTATTTTTCTCCATATATTACACGATGTTTAGTTTTATTTAACGCTACTGAACTTTGAGCCCTTAGATCATAATGATAAAGAATTTTTCGTCGTGTCCCTGTAAAAACCTATAAATGCTAGATTCACGAAAATGCTTATATTTAGTGCAACAGTGATTTATAATATTCATATAAATTTTCAGCTTAATTGAATAAGGCGTTTAAATGCTATCGCACTTTTAAAAATTTGGCCCCGTAGGCCATAATGATAAAGAATTTTTCTTTGTGCCCCTGTAAAAAAACTGTAAGTGCTAAATTCACCAAAATGTATACAGTTGGTGCAAGTGTGACCTTTAACACGTGTACAAATTTTTTGCTCAGATTAATAAAGCATTTAGACGCTATCGCACTTTTAAAAATTTGGCCCCATAGGCCATAATGATAAAGAATTTTTCCTGGTGTCCCTGTAAAAAAACTATAAGTGCTAGATTCCCCAAAATCTATAGGGTTCGTACTATGGTGACTTACAATATACGTACCAACTTTCAGCTTATTCGAACAAAGCGTTTAGACGCTAGCGTGTTCACTCACAGACATACACACATACATACACACACACACATACATACATCATCGTAAAAATAGTCGAAACGGACTCAGGGGACCTCGAAGCGTATAGAAAAATCAAAATCTCAAATTCGAATTTTCGACATGATTACAATACTTTCCGCACTATAGTGTTCGGAAAGTAATAAATGAAAAACCTGCAATTTTATTTCCTAGAATTTTTAATAGAATTTTATTTTCTTTATTTCAACAGATTGTGATAAATTTTTTTCCATTAAAGTTATCATTTTTCATTGTTTTAATCAGCTGAAAGGCACACATAAAAACTATGGATAGAATTTTATTTACTTTATTTCAATTAATTCTTTCACTTGTTACAGCTCTGCCACCACTCTCTGAATTACTTTCAGAAAACCTGGGTGTTTCATTATTACGAAGATTGATTTTAACGGTACATATTTCTTATTTATTTATTTTTATTTTTTTAAGATTGGAATACAAAAGCAACAATTTGATTTAAATAGTTATCATAATAGTGAATTTTTTAAATTCAGATATAAAAAATAACAATATACTAAGCACTAACATATTTTACACTAATATTTCATATCTGACCAACATTTCAGATTTTTTTTTCTTTCTTTTCTTAAACAACTTTAGAATAAGATGTATTTTATTACTTTACTAAAATTCTAATCCACCATTAAACAATATAATAAATAAATAACAATAATAATAAAACTTAAATCGTTAACACAAGGGTGGAAATGAAATAAGATCGTTTTATTTATTTTTGATAATTTAAATACTTTCTATTAATATATTATTACTGCATTCTCTCTGATCGGTTTGGTAGACGATCAAAATTGTGATGGAATGTATCCGGACCACCCTTAGGAATGAGTCCAGATTGTCAACAGTTGCCCATAGTGTAACACTGTAACATTATTGCAACATAAAAACCACTCAACATGAACCTCTGGGAGGTTTTATTTACCTACTCGTTTTATTTAGACGGGGGGAAAAAATTGCTTTTATTACCACCATGTCATTCTTTTTTCTTTTTCTGTTTCGAGGTTTAATGGGTTTTACGTTGCACTAGTGTTACGTTATGGACAATTGGAGGCGATCTGGGATTCACTCCTAAATGTGGCCTGGAAACATGCCATTACAATCTTGATTCTCCATAGTTTTCAGTTTTAAAATTAAATTTATATATTTAATAGGCGCGTGCACACGACACTCACAAGAGAATTTTTTTTTTTTAATAAAAAAAAAAAAAAAAAAAAAATCAATAAATATGATTTTCTTTCACAGTTGATTGTGTGATTTTAATAAAAATTGTACTCACAAGAGAGTTTATAAATAAACAGATTTTATGCCAATATATATATATATATATATACATATCATTACAACAGACCACTTTTTTTTTTTTTTTTTTTTTAATGACCAAAGAAATTATAAGCAAATATCTGAGGATATAAAGTATTCCCTTTTAAAATGTCTGCCCAAATGTATTAATTAATTTTTATAATGCACATATTTTAATTCAAATATCTAAAATATTGATATTTTTAATTATATTCAACTATTTAATTTAAATTTTTTTAGGCTAAAATTCTATAAGCAGATGGCTGCGCGAAATCATAAAAAATGCTGTTTTAAAATTTAGCAAGTCCTTACATAGAGTCCAATGTCTTTTCATCTACAATCGAATTATGTATGTCTGTTAAAAAAAATGAAAAAATAAAAATTAACTAATGTATGTAGGTGTAACTTTTAGGTGGCAACAGCAGGAGATTGTATGGAAACCGTTTGGAAAAACTTTTTAAATCTGCTACTCATTAAATCACATGTTTTTAAGTGGGATTAAAAATTGCAGTTTTCCATTTTTTTTTTTTTTAATTTTCTTTCACAAACACAAACATATAGTATACAGCCTGTACAACACTAGACCAAATTGCAGTTCAAATTTCATCAATTTCAAATTAATAAAAAAAAAAAAAAAAAAAAAAAAAAAAAGGAAATTAAAGGGGACTAATGTGCAAGTTGCACCGAACGAACAAACTATTTCTTTCAACGAAAATGCCTACTAACCCTGGACGATAGGTCTAATATATCGTATCATATTATATATCGTATTTATCGTAATATAACTCAATACTTATTTCGCTTCCTTCTTCGACTCGTTTTAATACGCATTTTTTATATGCATGAGCAGCCCCCGAAAAACAAAAACATTAAATTCATTTTTTTACTTATTTTTATTTCATATTATTTCACGCGCACTTTTTATTTCCTAATTCAAAATTATTAAAAAAAACTTTTTCGATATCGCTTGTAACGATACTGGTAATTATTAATTTTATTTTCTTTTTCTTTCAATAATAGAGTACTTAATGTTGTATTTCCAATCACATTTCTTTTTTATTAAATTTATAAAATGTCTGTTTGCAGAGTGTGACTGGCCCTGAACCTGAGCTAATATATTTTAGAAGCTTCAAAATTTTACCCCTTTTATTATTATTTAGAAATAATTATTTTACCTTCTCCACATAAACGGAAAAATTGTTATTCGTTTTCAATCATAATAATTAATATTTTGCATTTTTAAACTAGATAGTATAATGAATTTAAAAACTAAATAATATGTATTTATATGCTTACACGTGAATTCAAGAGCATGAACCAGATATTTTTAGCGAAAAAAAAATATATTTTTTTAAATAACAAAGGAAAAAGAGTTTCAAAGAAAAATCGAATCCTCTGCCTCACGTTTTCCATTCATCATGAAAAAAAGAAAAAAGGATTTTTCTCTCTACTACAACAAGAATTTCGCCATTGCTCCGAGAAAACATGTTTTCCCCCTTTGGCGCGTTTTCTCTGCCGACCAGTGACGTAGCGGGGAGCGCTCTCTAAATACTTTATTCCTATTGGTTGCTTATTGTGATCAACAGTTAAATGCGCGCCGAGAAAGCGCGGGCTTTAAAACAGATTCGCGGAATGAGCAGTGCCATTTAACTAGAGTGTCGTTTGGTTTAGCTGCTCTTTGCACTCTTTTATTAAAAGTTTTAATATATTTTATTCGTTTTATTCAGATTTTTATCCTGTAAAATATGGGATTTCGTACTGCTAAACGTGGTCGACCTAAAGCTAGCAGTCTTCCAGATCTAATTCGTGAAGGTGAACAATTCAGCGGGCCCATTAAGTGCGATTTTTGTTTTCGTAATTTTCCTCGTATGAAAAGCTTGATGGCTCATCGTAGAATTCATACAGGTAAAAGAAAGTTATTATTTATTTATTTTTAACACTGAATTTGCAGAAATCATACATATTGTATACCTATATCATTATCGTACGTAGATAAAACTGTCACTTGCACGTGTGTAACTAAAGCCATTATCTATTTCTTTTTAACTGTTTTTAACATATGATGGAGTATTACCAGAGTAATCGATCATGCTCAGATCTTAAACATTTAAGTTTTAACTAATGATTAAAAAAATACGGGAAAAAAAAATTGTATGTGATCATACTATATCAGTTTTCGATAGTTGATATTGTGATGTAATATTATTTTACAATTTTGTTTATGACTTAGCATAATAATGAAAATATAATATATATATATAAGCAATTCTAAATAATAATAAAAATATATGAACAGATTTTTATATTAGGTTTTTTGTGAAGGCTATAATTTTTTTAAAATTCTCATAAATTATTAGTATGTTAACAGTATTTTTTTTTTTTTTCTTATTTAATATTTATTGATTTCCTCCTTTTACTTTTTATAATTTAAAGTGCCCTCGATTAAATTATAATGTTTTGTATACCTTAAGATATTTCAATGTCATAAAAAATAATTTTGTATGGTTCTAAATTAGGTTGATTACATAAAAATTATTAATATAGTATTATTCTGATATAATCACTACATTGATTATATAGTGATAATAATACTGTAGGTTATCTTCTTAAAACAAAAAATAAAATAAATAAAAACTACCCTCTTTTTATTAGGTTAAACTTTTATACATTTCGTTCAAGTGTGTGTGTATATACACATACAAATATGTTTTCATAATTTTACATAAATTAGATTGTTTACCCCTCTTTTTTTTTTGTCCTAATGTATTTTTTTTTTTTTTTTTTTTTAAATAAAGATCATTTATGGTTACTCTAAATAATAGGTATTGGCGCTTGGGTTTAATTGTAAAAAGTTTTTTCCCCTTCATCCACCCTTATTTTACAACTTTCAAATTTATTTACTTCCAAGTTACCTTGAAGTAAAAAAAAAAAAAAAAAAAAAAAAGGTTATGATAATTTATTGATTGAATTTATGTAATAATATGAAAACACACCATATTATAATTTGGTGAGTTTCCATCAGGCCCGTAGCTAGACTATGTTCCTAGGAGGGGCAAATTTTTTTCTAGGAGGGGCAAAAAATTTCTTTGAATTTTTCGATATTTTAACATTTCTTGGAAAAATTTGTGCCATTCTTTTTTTTTTTTTTTTTTTTTTTTTTTTCTGGTAAAGAATGCAGCGTCTGCTATTATCACAAATAAATAATATATTTTATATGACATAAACATTTCTGGCTTTTTTACTGCACAATATTTATTATGATGATCTGTTTATACAGACACAGATTCATTAATAATTTTTTTAAGTATAAAAGTGGAATATAATATGAAAAAGGAGAATATACACTGACTACTAGTAAGTATTTAAACAGTTTGAATACTACATAATTATTTTCGATTTTCTAATATTTGGTCTCGCCCTGAAGCAGGTTTAGGTTAGATTGTGCCCAAGGCCCATCCCGATATGGCGCCCTTCTTACATTCTCTTCTATGTACATAAGAGAATACTGGATTCATGAAAATTTTTAATTTATGTTTTTTGGTGGATTTAAACATTTTGACATTTTTTGAACACAATTTGACATTATTTAGAAAATACCTGTGTGTTAGCAAAATTTTGTAAGCGCTGTATTTCAAGAACCAATGAATGAAATTCCACTAAACCTCGTAATTGGTTGGATCACGATATAATTTTTTTCTTGTTAGATTTTGGAAGATACCGCCCTGCAAATGGTGATACTATGCTGCCATTACCCCCATTTAAAAGAAGAATATATCAACTTTTATACTGAATATGTGCGCTAAAAATAATCTACGAAATTGACATCATTTATCATTATGCTGAATCAGTTTTTATCCATATTGGGAAATAGAGGAAGCTGCTTTGTTACAACCACCCCCATCTACACAAAAGCTATATTTCAGCTTCTATGTGGGATAAATGCACTTAATATGTAGTATGGATATCCTAAAATACTTTATTGATTCAATTTTAGAGGGCAGCACATACATAGTGCTGTTATACACCTTATTCAGGTTTTACGTAGTTTCCCTCCAATTTACTATATTAGTATGATTTAGACAGAAGTATCGTGATAGCACAACATACAAGTTTCATATTAATCAATAAAGATGAATGAAGCCACGTTCTAATCAAAATTATTTTGACGAATAAATTAATTTGAAATTAAATTACTTTTATTTTATATTTGTTAAATGGATTCATTTTAAATTAAATTTAGTTAATGTTACTAAATATGCAGCGCCATAAATGCTTGGTATGAGGACATTGCTCCATTAGCTATATTAGTATTTTTCAAAAAGTGTGCCAAGGCACACTGGTGCACCCTGGAAAATGTTTGGATGTGCTTTGTTATTCCATAGAAATAGTGCTAAGATATAAAAAATAAATATAATTACTTTAATTTGCATTTTATTACAGCTATACCAATCTTTTTTTTTTCTCAAGATATCATTAGTTTGTTAATTGACAGTAATTTTTCTTGAAAAAAGCAGTCATTTAATCTTGATGTATACGCTATTTATTTTGAGAGTTTTGAAAATGGATCAATGGATGGGGTCATATGCTTTATGCGTATAATTCTTATTTTTAGATAAAAGAATCTAAATTGCATCTATAACTAAGCAAATGTTAAATACCATAAAATAAATAAATAAATAGTTGAAACGTGCTCAGAATATAAATATTTTCAACGTTATATTTACGTGATTCATGTTTTTTCATGTGAATTTAAAGAACTCGTAATGAGGAATTTGGCGTTTTGGGAATTTTTCTTACAAGATCTTTTTTTTTTTCTAGTTCAAGTAGTTTTTTCTTACTATTTTCAGCACCACTAAGCTTTTATTTTGAGGAAATCATGATTATTTTACGTGGAATATTAAAATTATAACTAAAATATATTTTGAAAATTTAATGTTCGGCTTTTAAACACAAAATATATTCGACAGATTTGCTAATGCTAAATGTTTATCGACCACCCCCACCGCAAAAGGGCATATCGCTGCGAAAGCATGTTACCATACCATGTGGTCAGTATTTTTTTTTCTTTCTTTTTTTTTGCCGAAAGGTTGTTTGGAATCGGACAGTTGTCATTGATCTCTATGCTCAGCTACCCCCCGCAACGTTCTTTTGATACCGGGCTTTCTTCGAAGAAAGATCTTATCAGTTCTGGTATGATATGGGTCAAGTTTCCGCAAACACTTTTTTTTTTTCTTTTAAAAAATAATGGGTGGTCAGTATTCCTATAAATGGAAGAAGAGAAAATTGTATAATCGCTGTTATAAAAGCTAGGCGACATGAGGGTCGGGGTGCAAAGCAAAGGAGGAGGCGACAGCTGTGTGAAAGACATGTTTTCTCTTAAATTACGTTTTCATCCTGAATGTAGAATAACAAATTTGCAGAAGAATTTGTACCCTTTATCATTTATCTTTCATAAAACATTCTTTAATTCAACAACAATAATAATAATAATAATAATAATAATGATGGAAAAGTGAATTTTATGAACTTTTTTCGATTGTTTTAAAGATTACAAAAAAAAGCATGGGTGTAGAAGTGTTAAAGATGGAAATGGTTTAAAATAGTGTTACTTATTCTCTTAATTGCTTTCAGAAAAAAAAAAAAAAAAAAAAAAGAAATTCTAGTGTTAATTATTCTTTGATTTGATTTGAGAAAATTCGAAAAAAGAAATTATGACTACACATAAAAATTATTAAAACATACAACTTGAAAACAATTATTATTATTATTTATTTTTAATTAGTCTTTTAGTCTTTTTAATCGAACAGTAATTTTTTTCGTAATTACAACATTTTCTTTATATTGTTTGTTCGCAAAGTGTATAGCTCAAGATGGTATCTTAGCTTAAAACAATTAGAAATAATAAATGATATGCATTCTGAAATTTATATGACCCACAAGCAATCCATTCGGAAATTTACTTTCATTTCGTGAATTTGACTATTTTAATAAAAAGAAATATAAAAGGACATGTGTTCATAATGATGTTTAACAAAATCATTTGTAGTAAGATAAAGCGCAACATTGCATATATAAAGCACTGTTGGTTTGCATTTTGTTTTGAATATAGTTATTGTTGTATCTATATACTGAAAGTATTTTTTATGGGTGTCTGATTGTAAAAATCTTTTTAAATTTTTAAATTTTGATTATAATACACTTGCTGTGAAATGCGTCATTTTATTACTTAAAAAAAGAAAAAAAAAAAAAAAAAGAGACCTATTTTATGCGCAAAAATGTTTTTAAATTCTATCTTTGTGCCCCTATAATAATGAATTTCTGCATGTCGGCATGTAATAATGAATTTCTGTTTATATGTCAGTCTTCCATGTGAGCACTATTTTTGTTAAGATATTCGTTTATCTAGCTCTATAAAACCTCTTAAAATTACGATTAATTACGACACTAAAAATATTTTACATAGAAAAGCATTCATATATTTATTTTCCATTTTTTTTTTTTTTTTTTTCGAATTAGGCTGGACTTGATTTTATTGGATTTTCTCCGGGACGGACAATACATTTAAAAGAATAAATTGGACAGGCCTAGCCCGGCCGAAATTTTAATTGTTACATTGGGCCTGGCTGTGTGAGGAAAGAGTTTGTAAAGCCTAAGCTTCAAAATTTCGGCCCGTGCAGACGTCTAAAGAGGAGTGCAAATGCACCTCCCTGTTTGCGCCCTTAACAAAATACAAACTATTCAGTTTAGTGGGCAAAATATTTTGTTTGTTTCATTTTTCAGAATTCTGGTGTTATCAGTTAAAGAGACAGCATCAGGATCTGTCGTGTCGTGATATGGTGCTGTTTGAAATTTATGAAATTTCATGTTATGAAATTTCATGGATATGAATTAATCACTTTCTTCCAAAGGTACCGAAAAACTTTACAAAACTAGGAAAGACAAGCTGCGTTCACCAAGATAATTTCCGTCCGGTCTATACGAATGGGGAGAATATATATAAAAAAAAAACTTCTAAAAATAATCTGGTTTAATTTCTGAAATTTGAGTTGAGACTGAAAATGGGGGTGGGGTGGGGCGGCACGCATATCTTTATTTAGAGATTCCTGCTAGGAATAAAAAAAAAAAAAAAAAAAGTTTTTTTTTTTTTATCGAAAGTCTACTCAACTGTATGGTAGGGCGGGCAAAATTTTCTCCAGCTCGGGCACAGCCCGTACTGGCCCCCATCTGGCTACGGGCCTGGTTTCCATATTATTTCATAAATTCAATCAATAAATTATTAAATAATACTTCTATTCATTACTTATGTTTGATGTAAATATTTTTTTTTTTTTGTATTTATCTACCTTTATTTTGAAAGCTTCAAATTTAGTAATCTCCTTATAGAATAAATATATGATAATAATAATAATAATAATAATAAAAGGTTAAATTTTCATGCATTTCTTTCTCAAACTATAAAATCTAAAATTATAAGAATTTCACATGGTTAAATGCTTTATGCATAGTCTCTTTTTGCTTTACATTAAAAATATTTTTTTATTTCATATGGTTCCATAATAATTTCATAAAAGCAATAATGGTACCATTATTATTATTGCTGTTGTAACTACCCTTACTTTTAAAACCTTTGAATTTATCTCAGTTATCTACTTAAAAAAAAAAAAAAAATCTTTTATTTTTTGTTGCATTAAATTTTCAAACTCCATATATTCTTTTCTCAAATTATAAAATCTTAATAATTTTACATGATTAGACAATCTTATGCACCTAAAGATCTTTCTTTCTGTTCTTTTTTTTTTTTTTTTTTAATAAAAATTCTGTAATAGGCTTTTTTTTCATAAAATTAACCAATATACTAATTATCACTGCTAATTATGTTTGTTGTAAATATTTTCTTTTCTTCATTTCCCATTATTTAAAAAACTCAATCTATTTCCAAATCATCCCTTTTCTTAAAAAATCTATAAGTCCACATGTTGGTGTGTTATATTAAACTTACAAAAAAAAAATGCTTTAAGTCTTAAATATAAAACTCAAGACTTAAGAATTTAATGCGATTAGATAATCTTTTATGCATCCTGAACCTTTCTTTTTCTCTTTCTTCGATTTAATAAAATTACTTTCTGTAAGGTTTTTATGTTAGGCTGGTTTTATAAAATTAATCCTTCTCAAGTTAAATTACTTCTGCAACTGCAGTTCATGTTTGTTGTAAAGTTATTTTTTCCCTTTTTATCTGCCTTTATTGCTTTAAAGCCATCAGATTTATTTTATTTGCAAGTTATCTAAAAGTATATATCCCCTGTTTTTATTAAGATAAACTTTCATGCATTTCTTTAAAGTAGGTACAGTCGGTTACAAAAGTCTATGAACACTAGCAAAAATTCCTATATAAAAAAAGTACACTTAATACAGTTTTGTTAAATAAATCCTTGTCGAATCCTGTTTTTAGACTGACTAAGAACAGAATTCGACAAGGATTTATTTCACAAAACTGTATTGAGTGTACTTTTTTAATATAGGAATTTTTGCTAGTGTTCGGAGTGTTACCGACTGTACTGTACATAATTTTTTTCTTTGCATAATTTTATATAATTAGACTATGTTTATATCTATCTTTTTTTTTTCTCCCCCCTCCCCCCAATGTAACATGATTCCATGTTAAGTTGATTTCTTAAGATTAATCAATACATTTTTATTTATTATTAATCTAAATATTGGGTACTGCTAATTTTATGTAATGTAAATAGTGCCCTCCCCCCCCCCCCCCACCAAATACAAAATAAATAAATAAAATTCATGAAATTATTTTTCGGTTACATTTTCTTAGAGGCAATCATGACAATGAAACAAACAATAATGGGGATCCCAATAACAGAAAGTACCAAATAATTTTACATATCAGATATCACTTCCAACAAGAAAAGTGACACAACTGAAAATACAGTATTGACTAGCTGTTAATAAAACTACCACAACTGCTTCTCAGATGGATAAATTAGGAGGCTTTTTGTGCATGTTAGGCACTGTACAGTAGACTCCTATCTACAACACAGAGGCATGGTTGGCAGATGAAAATTACAATTTTATTTTCAGCACTACTAAATTTTTAGAACATCAGTCTACTGGGTCAGTTACTGATTTAGTTTTTTGCATGAAACGGTTGCTTTCATATAAAATTAGTGATAAAAATAAAATTATACTTTTGATGCAGTAACCCTGCCTCTGTATTGCACAGAAATCTACTTTATACACATTTGCAATTTCTCTTATTGAATTTTAACTCTTAATCGACAACATACCCAATTTTGTCTCCTAAATTATTATTAGAATAATATTAAAGCTCTAATGCCTTATGTTTGCTGGTTGGCAACAAATTGCTTTTTAGCAATAAACCATAGTTAAAATAAAGTATGATTTTTAAAAATATTTTTCTTGCGATTGATTTAATAGAGGTTAGAATTAAAAAAAAAAAAATTAAATTGATAAAAAAAATAATCAGATATTTAAGGGTTAATTTGCCTCATAATATATTAACTCTGTAAATATAACTTGTCATAAGTTTTAATAATTAAGGTGATTTAATTAAATAAAATAAAAACCTTTCAAAGTTGCCTCATTATTTGGCCGTAAATGATTCAAATGATCAACTTTACACCCCAATAATGAGGCAAGTTTGAAAGGTTTTTATGTAATTTAATTATAGTAATGTCTCGTTTAATTTATATAATTTCTAATAGGTGATTTATTCTGCATCCCAAATAGCAGTTTTCATGGTTTTTTATATTATGTAATGTAGTAGTAAGACCCTTGCTTGTGTCCCTTTTTTTTGTTGCGGTGTAATACGATGATTCATTTTTTGCTGCTGAGCTATTGTATGTTGTAGTGCTTTTTTAATGTAGGAATTATAAATAATTTTACCCCATGTCATTGTTTTAGATGAAAAGCCATATCAGTGTACATATCCTGGCTGCTACAAACCTTTTAGGCAGAGTGGACAACTTAAAACACACGAAAGGCGTCATACTGGTGAAAAGCCCTATGCATGTCCCGTACCAGGTAAACTATTTTGTAAATTTAGTTGTAAATATTTATTTTAGGCATAAATTTTATTTAATGTATGTCTTTCTCAATAGTACTTTACATAAAAAACAATTATTTCTTTTTATTAAATTTCAACATAAGAAAATTTTGCTATATCATATAAATTATTTAATACCTTATTTTAAATCCTTACTATTTCAGAGTTTTAATATATTTCGGCATCCAGTCAGTACCATCATCAGAAAACACTCGGCAAAATGATCCGCAGGTATTATGACTGGGCGGTTTGTTGATCTTTGCCGAAATATATTAAAACTGAAATAGTAAGGATTTAAAATAAGGTATTAAATAATTTATGATATAATCCTTTCTTCAACATTTTTTAAAATGAAAATTTTGCTAATTCCAGGGTTCTCATCAGAGGTTAAAATTGAGTAAGAGTTTCTCACCCTTATTTAAAATATAAAATGATATTTCTAAAAAAAAAATTGCTAATTATGTTTTTATAACTCATTGGTATAAATTGAGTTGAAACATTTTCAATTACCTAAATATGAAAATATTTTTATTTCCAACAACTGAAATTAGGCTGCTAGTGCACTGCAAAATGGTTATTTTTTTTTTAAATTTATTATTATTATGCACCTTTTATACAAAATTATATACCTAAAAGTTGAAAATTCCCTTTTTTTCTGTTTCACTACAAAAATGGGAACAGCTTTACTATACGGCACCCATTCCTTATTGCCGTTGCCGATGTTTTGATCACGTGATATGATGGTGTTTTGATTCGGTTTGTGAGTCGGTACTGCGAATTGTTTCACAACATGAAACAATACTTTTCATTATTATGAAAATTTTTTTTTTATGTTTCACTATGTTTTCTGCTGTTTGCTCGCTTCGCGAGCATTAAAACCAAAAAAGGCATTGCTGGACGCCCCTAATTCGTGGAGCATGAATCAGTAAAAGCATGAAAATTCATGGAGCCTCGGTCACTATGTTTTCTGCTGTTTGCTCGCTTCATGAGCATTAAAACTAAAAAGAAAAACATCACTGGATACCCCTAATTAGCGATGCATGAATCAGTAAATGTTACCTTTTGTTACGTTTCGATACAACAGAAAAAAGTATCGATAGTCTGATTCGGGTCTCGAATCACCATCATATCACACGATCAAAACATCGGCAACGGCAATAAGCAATGGGTGCCGTATAGTAAAGCTTAGCCCAAAAATGTAATGTATTCTTGCGGATGATCTGCAAAATACATAATTTTCTTAGCAAGTTTTCTGAGAGTTTTGAAATCATTTAACTTTCATAAAGGATCTGCTCAGATGTGCTGATTTTTGCGATAGGTTTTTCATCTCAAGATTGTTGATTTTTTGCGAATCAAAAATTTGAATAAATTGGCTCCCAGAAAAGTGCAAATATTAAAAATCAATTTTAAAAACTATGTAAGGGGGGGAAAAAGAGCAAGATTCTTGCAATCTTGTGCTTCAAGGGCCCTCTTCACTCACCGCCGCCAGAAGCCGAAGCTAATGTTATTCTATGGGGAAATTTTCTTTACAAATAACTTATTAACTAATACTTATTTTTAAATTCTGTTTCCACATTCAGAAAGTTCCCAGCTGTTAAATTGACAGACCTTTTTTTAAAAAAATATTTTTTTACTTTTTTATATTTTATTTTGAAGCTGCAAAATACGAATTTTCAATAGGTGGAATTTTTTCATTTTGCTATTTCAAAATAAAATATTAAAAATAAAAAAAATAATTTTTTAAAAAAGGTCCGTCAATTTAACAGCTGGGAATTTTCTGAATGTGAAAATAGAATTTAAAAATATATATTAGTTGATAAGTTATTTGTAAAGAAAATTTCCCCATAGAATAACATTGGCTCTGGCTTCCGGCAACGGTAAGTGAAGAGGGCCGTTAATGGTAAACCTGAATTCAGCTTGCAATGTTGTTTTAATCAGAATAGTTAAAAGAATAAAAGAAAAGAAATGAAAATCATTTTTATATTTGTTATTTTATTTCATGGTATAAAAGGTAAGAATTTGCCCAAAATTTTAATAATTTAACAGTTATTAAATATTGCAGTTTATAAATATATTGAGCAGCATGTAAATGTAGCATGCAGGCATGCTAACTTTGTTTTGTATGTTTTAAAAAATGAGTAAAATATGTCAACATAACAAGGTTGCAGCCAAAGGCAGGAGGACCAGCCCAAAGTTTGCAGATCTGTGTAAAAAATAAAATAAAGTTCAACATTATATACTAAAGTTTGAAACCCAATTCATAAAAATGTTTTGCACCTTTTTACATGTTGCCTATTCAAAAATGTATAGTTATTTATAATATAAAAATTACTTTCATGGAAGGATTAAAATAGGTTACTTTTGTTATGAATTTTACGAAACGATTTAAAAATAAAATTGAATTCTGAATTATGATTATACTGCAGTATACAAGATAATACACTGGAATAAAAGTTCATTTTACTTTTATTCCTAAGTTTAGACTAAATAAAGTCTTAAGTAGATGAAAGGGAATTAATTATTTTTTGTAATAAAAGTTTAGTTAAAACTAAATTCTTAAAGTCGAAAAAAAAACTTAAAATTTAAACTTTACTGCGTTATTCAAAGTGAAAAGATAAACCCATAAAAACTATGTGGTTGATAACTAAATCCTGGTCATTTATTGACATTTATTTGGTACTGCTTTGTGAGAGGACAATACCTTATCTCATCGACAGTCATGGCCCATGTTATTCTATGGAAAAATTTGTTTCCATAATTACTCATTACCAGATGAATATTTTTCAATACTGTTTTCACATTCAGAAAATTCATAAGTGTTAAATTAGTACTTATTTCCAAGAATTGATTTTTGCAGTTATTAGTATTTGATTTCGGTATGCACTTTGTGAAAAATCGCATTTTTTGACCTCAAAATTAAAAATGTAAAAAATAAAAAAAATAAAAAATTAGGTAATGAGTAATTGTGGGAAAAAGTTTTCCTATGGAATAACGTTGCCCACGGCTGTCCGTGGGATTAGGTATTGTCCCCCTCTTAAAATTGTACATTACTCTAATTCTCCCTTTCTTCCTTCCTATGATGTAATATTATGGAATTTCTGTTGCTTTCTTTTATAAGCATATTGTATCCAAAAGTGCAATTTTTTAAATTTTATTCTGTAAGCATATCAACTTTTATCTTAATAAGTGTATTTGTTTATTTTTCAAACTTATCTTACTAAGATAAACCTGATATATTCAAAGAGTGTAATTCATAAAATCATTTTGAATGTATCTTTATCTTTCTAATATTTCATCTTTTCTTTTTCTTCTTTTTTTTTTTTAGGTTGTACACAAAGATTCATCCATTCCCAGCGTCGATGTTCTAGGCATCCTGGATGTGACTTAAAGAAAGATGATCTGGAACAAATCTATATACCTGAAAATCTTTCAGAAGAAGAACTAAAATGGTTTGAAGAGTGAGTTTATTTTTTATTATAGAAATATCCTAGTATGGATATTTCCCCCCATATATATAATCACTATCATTAAGAGCGGACAATACCTAATCTCGCCGGCAGCCTTTGCCCATGTTATTCTATGGGAAAATTTGTTTACATAATTACTCATTACCTAATGAATATTTTTCAATTCTGTTTTCACATTTAGAAAATTCATTAGCATTAAATTAGTACTTGTTTTCCAAAAATTGATTTTTTAAAATTTTAGTAATTCATTTTGCAATTAGAAAATGAGAAAAATGCATTTTGTGAAAAATCGCATTTTTGAACTTAAAATTAAAATGTAAAAATTAAAAAAAATGGAATTTTTCAAAAATGAGTACTCATTTAACGGTTATGAATTTTCTGACTGCAAAAACAGAATTTAAAAATATTCATTAGGTAATGCATAATTGTAGCAACAAATTTTCCCATAGAATAACATGGGCGAAGGCTGCCGGCGAGATTAGGTATTGTCCCCTCTTAAAGCTTTTCATTTTAAGGTCATTCCCTCGTCCTTTCTTCCCATGTTATCCTATGGAATCTTTGTTGCTTAATTTTATAAGGCTATCTCATTCAAAAATGAAATTTTTCGAATTCTGTGTTTTGATAATTACTCTTTGAATATGTTGCCTTTTAGCTTAGTAAGCAATTTTTTGAAAAAAATAATTTTAATATTTTATTTCAATAAGTAAATTTAGGACTTTAAGTTTGGATCTGTAAATGAAATATTTTATAAAAAGTGCTTACTAAGCTAAAAGGTGACATATTAGTAATTAAATATTTAAAATTAAATATTTAAAAAAAAAAAAAAACAGAATTCAATAAACTTCTTTTTTGAATGAGATAGCCTTATAAAACGAAGCAACAAAAATCCCGTAGGATAACAGGGAAAGGGAGAAAGGGAACTCTGACCGATGTCTAGCCTTAACAAAATAAAATATCTTATCAAGATAATTTCCTTCAAGTTTTTTTTTTCTTTGTTACGATTTTATTTAATTTTTACATTAACAGCAAGTATATATTTGTAAAAATAATGCACAGAGTTAATTTTTCTCAGAAAACTACTAAAATCTAAAAATATATTGAAATTGCTTTCTAAAATTTTTCGTATAAAGTTTATTTTTGCATTTGTTTTGTGAAATTTTCTAGTTTACAATTTTATCTTTTTACATATAAATTTTTTAGAAGAAGTAAAATCATTAAGCATCTCAAAATCTTTAAAAAAAAATCTTTTTTATTAGTTTTTTATTCTGCCTAGAGATGGCTGTAGCAGTCATTATTATTCTGAATTAGAAAATTAAGGAATAGTGACTAATTAAAAAATTAAAGGGAGAAAAAAATTAAAAATGTTGTTTAAATGTTAACTAAAGTTTATTTTAATAAGCTTTATCTAATATTTCAACTAAATTCACCTAATTAGTTATAAATAAAAAAAGGAGAAAAAGAAAGAAAGCTTTATATTATAAATCTAAACCATGAAGTTAACATCAATTTAAAATTCAAAAAATACAACCTTTTAATTTCTTCATGTTTCTTCGGACTAGTTTCGCTTGGGGCGTCCCAGCTTGGTCTACGATGATACGGTGCTTGAAGTTTTTCGAGACTGCTGTTTCACGCCTCCTTCCTCTCTTTTAAAAACTCGGCGCCATTGCTGGTTGAGTTGAGCCCAATCGTTGCCATTGCAATTGTTAAAACTTGACAAAATTTCTACGGATTCTCTGACAGCAGCATAACCATGGCTTGAGCTATTCAAGCCCATATCAACCGCGCTATTACAATTTGTAAAGACCCTAAAATCCTTAAAAATGAAATAAAAAATATCAAACAATTCACCCAAAAAGCAGGTTATTCAAATAAATTAATAGACAACTTATTAAAAAAATGATTAAAATGTTTAAATCGAATTAATAATTTCCAAAAGCCACAACTGAAATACATCATTTCACTTCCTTATGATCGTGGAGTTTCAAATAAAATTAAAAAAGTTGCAACAAAACACAAAATAAACATACCCATCAAGCCAAACCCCAATATATTTGGCCAAGTTGGCCCCAAGTTGGCCAATTATCATAACCACGGTTATGCTGCTATCAGAGAATCCGTAGAAATTTTGTCAAGTTTTAACAATTGCAATGGCAACGATGGGGCTCAACTCCACCAGCAATGGCGCCGAGTTTTTAAAAGAGAGGAAGGAGGCGTGAAACAGCAGTTTCGAACAACTTCAAGCACTGTACCATCGGAGACCAAGCTGGGGCGCCCCAAGCAAAACTAGTCCGAAGAAACATGAAGAAATTAAAAGGTTGTATTTTTTGAATTTTAAATTGAGAAAAAAAAGCTGTTGATGATGATTAATGAAATGCTATGGAAAATGTCTGGTTTTCTGGCAATTCCGGTTTTTCGACTTCGTTCTGTATTTTATACTTTTGTTTTCTGTGTAACTTATTGTTTTCAGACTTAATTATAATCTAATCAATATATATATATATTTAAGTTTCTAAAATCCAGAAAATTCCGAAATCCTGAATGGCGTCGGTCCCATGATTTCCGGATTTTCGGTCCCATACTGTACAATGAACTTGAGTTTAAAATTTTTTTTCAAAATGATTACCAATTGAATGGTGAGGATTTTCTGATCAGAGACTAAGAAATTGTAAGATGGAGAGAGAAGACTTAATAGTCTATATTACTTATCTTTGCTGACAGCCAATGTGCATGTTATTGCATGAAAAAATTTATTACCAAAAGTACTCATCACCTAAAATATATTTTTGAACTCCACTTTCACATCTGTAAAATTAGTATTCATTTTCTGAGAATTGATTTAAAATTTTTTTTAAATATTAATTTCATTTTACTGCTAAAAAAAGGCAAAAAGACAAGAGTTAATATTTTTTAATGGGTATTTTTAAACCCAAAAATAAACTATTAAAAATATTAAAAGTAGATTTTCAGGAAACAAGTACAAATTTTATTGATCTGAATTTTCTGAATATGAAAAAAAAAAAAAAAAAAAAAAAAAAAAATTAGATGATAAATAGTTGTAGCAACAAAATTTCCCATAGAATGACATTAGCTTTGACTGTCGGATAAAATAAGTAATGTAAATAAAAAAAAAAAGTAATATACAGAGTTTTCCCTAGTATTTTTTCTTGTTAAAAGATTAATTTATTTATACACGGGGTTGCTACAGTACCAATGGAATTAAGGGATTTTGAAAAGTGTATTAAAACTCAGGGAATTAAATTTATTGCAAAATAAAGGAATTAAATTCTTTTGTTTTTGAAAAAACCCAGCAAAAGATATTGATATTATTATAAATGTCATGTTTGCCTTTTAATATCAGTTTTTAATTTTAAATTATTCAATTTTCTAGTTTTTTTTTTTCTTTTTTTTTTTAAATAATGAAGAAATAAAAAATCGGCTGTGATTTTCTCTGATTATAATAAGTTCATAAATTTAATACATCCTGGTTACATTTATTTGACTTGTATATAGTATGTGTAAATACTGTAAGATTGTGTACAATCAATTATACTTTTATTTATTTATTTTCACATATGTAGTTTATTATATACAGGGCTCGTAAAGTACAGTTGCCATTGGCAACAAATATATTTTATTTTAACTGAGGATTATGCTTTCAACTTCAAGAATACTCAACTTTTTTTTTTTTTTTTTTTTTTAATTTAAATATTTTGTTGAAAAAAAAAGTCTGAGAATCCGGCTCAGATTTTACTCCTGATGTAGGCTAACTCTCACTGTTTTGATTCCTGCTCCTCTCAGCTTGTTTTGAGATACTGTATTGAATTAATACACCATTAGGGGATTTACACCACTTTTTCACCACGCATGTTTCAAAACTCTGTGTTAAGTTAATGCACTATTTTAAGGAATTGGTTTACACTGCTCCTGTTGACGTGTAATTTGCGACTTGGTGTAATGATGTATCAAAGCCGATGGTATAAATCTGATTTCATAATGTTAAATTTAAACAGGTGTTTCCTGATGTATATTTGGCCTAGTATATATTTGGTTTTTATGCATAGAATTTTATTTTCTATATTCAAGTAAATTTCAAAATTGAGAAAAAAGAAGTGATATTTTTTACTGGCAACCACTATTTTTAGAGAAAGTTTCTGGAGCGCATACGATTATACTTCCAAAAGTTATAACTCAGTGTGTTCGCCAGTATTTTCTAGACACTGTCGTAAACAGGTATGTTTGCAAAGATATTACTTAAAGACTCAGCAGGAATTCCACTTATGATCTCACAATTATTTTATCATATTCAGGTTGCCAATTGTTTGTCATTTGAACTAAAAGCATCATGTTGAGCTACTGAGAAAAATTTTAGCAAACATATCTGTCCGTTTAAGACAGTGTCTAGAAAGTACTGGAGCACAGATTTGGTTGTAACTTATAAAAGACAATGGTATACAGGGTGTTTCAAAACACATGGGCAAAAATTTAAAGGGTAATAGAAAACATCTAAACAAATCATTTTCACCATACAATGATGGGTGGGAGAGCAAGCGGTGACAGCTAGAGGGCGATATAATAGAAAATGTAAATCACAAGTTTTCTTACACATTGTCATTTCTACGGTGAATTTCAGCAGGCATGGCAACAAACAGTAATCAGGAAAATGCGGACATGCATTTTATGTATGGTCCAGCGAATGGGAATGCTCTGGAAGCCAGAAAACTGTACAAGCAATATTTCCCGAGAAGACGTGCCAGACCGAAAAATACCACAACAGTCTTGAGGTTTCCAAAGCATTCCCATTTGCCAGCGACCGCTTTTTCCTGATTACTGTACGTCGCCATGCCTGTTGAAATCCACTGTAGAAATGACGAGATATAAGAAAACGTTAGCTTTTTACTTTCCATTACAGCGCCCTCTAGCGGTCACTGCTTGCTCTCCACCCATGCATTGTATGGTGAAAATGGCTTGTTTAGATGTTTTCTACCACCTCAAATTTTTGCCCGTGAGTTTTGAAACACCCTGTATAATAAATTACATGTGTACAAGAAATTAAGTTAAAAAGGAAATAATATTACGAGTATGAGCATATCTACCTACTCTCCTGTTTTTCATGGGAGATTCTCATTTTTTAGCCATTCTCCCATTTTTCTAATATTTAAAAAAAATCAGACTTAAAGAGGCTGATTTTTTAAACAATATGTACTGTATTTTATCAATTTATGGCACCCCCTTCTCCTGAAGAATATGGGAATTAAGCTGAATAAAAAATACTTTTTAATTGACTCCTTATTATTGAAAATTGATACACTTGTAAAAAAACTCACATTTTGAAATTAATTCTGTCAGTTTTAATTGTAGAACAATGCTTTCTTTCTTTTTTTTAATGTATCAAGCAGTGGCGTATTGTGAATGATGTTTAGGGCATGCTCTACCTGAGTTTACATTAAAATGGATATTTAAGCATCTTATTGGCCAATTCCCATTATTCAAGAAGTGACAGAGCTGTTACGACATTTCAATAACCAATCAAATGAGCTAACTTTTCACGATAGTGAGCTGTCTCAAGCCACCCATACGGAACATACCTAAAATGTCACTCACGATACACCACTGGTATCAAGCTATCAAGATTATTTTATTAAATATATGTGTTAGGACCCCAAAACCATATATTTAAATTCTGTAATTTTTACAAAAGTTATTTCATAGGCTTTTTTTCTTTTCAGTGTGACTTTATTTTATAATTATATTTATGGTATTTCAAGTATGTCTTCTTGGGAATGGTTGTAAAAATTAAGACCATCTAATGGTAACACCTTCCCTAATAGCACATCTCATCCACAAGACATCCTCAGGATATCCTATGGATGAAAGTACATCCAAGGGACATCCTCAGGATGTACGATGGATAAGTGTGCTTTTAGGGTTGCACCGTATATATCAGAGGTCACATCCTTTGTATCACATACCCTAACAACACATTTGTCCACAATACATCCTGAAGATATCCATAGGTTGTCCATAGACATCCTTTTAATCCATAGGACATCCTGAGGATGTCATTTGGAGAAGATGTGCTGTTATGGTATGGCCTGCTACTCTTAAGTTATATTTGTTACTAAAACATTCTCTGAGAAGATTTTCATACTTACTTTTGTATCATTGATTTAAAATTACAAGCAACTTTTTTATTCATTTATTTTTAATTATTTTAGATATCAAGAAAACAAGGGCAAACCTGTGAAGAGAAAAATGATAACAAGTTCAGAACCAATCAAATTCTTTAAATCTGAATCTTCACCATGCAACAGCTCTCCATCTTCTTCATTTAGGATTTCCTCTGATGGTTCTTGTTCCGAGATTTCATCAGATAGCAACTGTTCTAACCAAGAAAATATATTGCAACATGATGAACAATTTAACTTGCATTTTAACCATAGTGAGATGAGAGCAAATGCATTGCAGCACAATGGCGACCAATTTAATTTACTTTTAAACCCTGGTGAGATGCAAGTACATGCACTGCAGTACAATAATAGACAATTTAATTTGCTTTTTAATCCCGATGAGATGGAAGCAGCTGAAATTCTCTGTTCATTTTCTCAGAGAGCTAGGTAACAGCAATTTCAGAACTGCACATGTAAATATGTACATACTATATGTTGTAAATATGTATAAATTTTTAATTTTATTTATAAATAAAATAAACTTTAGGATACACATTTGACGTATGACTTTACTGACATAACTTTTTATTTTAAAAACAAGGAAAATAATGTCTAGAACGTCAAACAGAAATAACAGGAAAGCAGACAGCTGTTTTGGTAGCATTTAATATACTGTCTTCACTGATGACAATACGCTAAATGCTATCAAAACAGTTGTCTGCTTTCCTATTACTTCTATTTGGTGTTCTAGGTGTTTGTCTTGTTTTTATAATCCCATGCCAAGTCTTCCATTAATATTCTGTATTTATTTTGTTTAAATTCTAGCCAATGTTTAATTACAGTATTTAACATATTTTTGAAAATGCACTGAATTACCAGTGTTAAATGAAAATAAATATACATTGCAGGGTAATTCTATAAATTGTAAAACAAAATTGATCGCTTAGAAATATTCATTAACTATGATAAATAGCTGAATAACATTTATTAATATTTTCACTTGTTATTAAAGGGCAAAATTAATGATTGCCACTCACCACATGGCGACTAAATGAAAAAAGATGGCGATTAAAAATTATGTATTGATCACCACTGCAGTCGCCACTTTCTGTGATTTATGTAAATTTTTAAAAAGCTAGCGACGGCGATCGCAATCAAACGTCTCGCGTAAGCCATGTAATTTTCAATCTTTCTCCATCCAGAACATAAATATCAATGTTCATTTAAAACTTGCTTTGTTAGACTCTAGAATCTAAAAAGAGGTAGGTCTGTTCAATATTTCTCACTGATATAATTTTTTGTGCCCCCTCCCGCTAACAATCGGCGGTCAAATACACTGCAGAAACTTTGCGATTTCCAATCTTTCTGTATCTGCAACTTAAATCTTAATTTTCTTTTTGTGCTTACTTTTTTAGATTCTAGAATTTTTAAAGAAGTAGATTTGTTCAATATCTCACTTTTGTTACCCCTCCCCCTTACCACTAACTATCGGTATTTTCCATTCCCATTTACAAGTAGAAATCTTTCTTTTTTTACTGCTGCAATGCTGATGCTGACAGCTATCAAGGTTACCTTAAGTGTCTCTGTATCTATGCTTTTTAAAAGAAAATACCTTAATTCTACTGAAATAAAATCATTTTAAAAGATGTCTTCAGAAAAATAATAAAATGAACTAAATAAAAATAAAATTGCTAATTGTGTCTACAGATGAGCACGTAAGATATTGATAACATTTAAGCGTGAAATAAGACTACTTTGTTTCAATAATAATAATAAAAAGATGCTATCTAACTTAATCAACAAAAAGATAACTATTACTATTATTATTTCAGTCTTAAAGAGATTTTAATTTAGTATGAGAGGCTTATTTTAAAAACTTCGGTAATGTATTGTAAAAAAAAAAATATTTCATTATTATATGTATTTAAATGAGTCATATTTCTTTAAATTTTTTTTCCCTATTGTCTGCAAAATAATGAGAATGCTTTTCCTGTCTAATAAGAAAAAGTCCTCACTCTTTTATCCTAAAATAAAAAGTGGCCACTAATGAATTTTCCCAGTTTTGCCCATTACTTGTTATATCTGCCCCTGCAGACATGGTGATTTTGCCGATGGGTGTCATCTGAAAAATGTTGAGTTGGTTATCAATCAGGTGGCTCATTAATAGAACATCTACACAGTATATAGAGTGCCTTCATTCAATTTTCAGTGTTTTTCAAACAAAAAAGGTAAATTCTAATCATTTAATTCAATTTCTTTACTTCAAACATTTTCACTTCAAGCGCGAAGCACCTTCTTGATAACTTTTGCTCATAAGATTCACTTTCTTGTCGACCAAATTAACATAAAACACAATTTTGCAAGTATTTTGATTGTGTAATGACATTGCAAGTTTCCTGTCAGTTATCCTGAAGATCCTGTGCATTTGGAGCGGAGAAATCTAAAATTTTAAACATATTAAAATCTGAAAAATTTAGCAAATTATAAGAATCCCAACATTGTCCTTACGGCCTTACTTACCGTCGCCGGAAGCCCAGGCCAATGTTATTCTATGGGGAAATTTTCTTTACAAATAACTTATTTACTAATACATATTTTTAAATTCTGTTTTCCCATTCAGAAAATTCCCAACTGTTAAATTGACGGACCTTTTTTTAAATTTTTAATATTTTATTCTGAAATTGAAAAATGAAAAAATTTCACATATTGAAAATTTTTATTTTGCAGCTTCAAAATAAAATATTAAAAAAATACATAAAAAAAAAAAAAAAAAAAAAAAAAAAAATCCGTCAATTTAACAGTTGGGAATTTTCTGAATGTGAAAACAGAATTTAAAAATATGTATTAGTTAATAAGTTATTTGTAAAGAAAAATTTCCCGTAGAATAACATTAGCTGCGGCTTCTGGCAGTGGTGAGTGAAGCAGGCCCTTAAATGTGAAGCTCTAGAAATACTAATCAACAGGCAGGCTTGCAGTGACACAAACCCAATAAAAATAGATTCCAAATGGTGTTTGAATTAGATTATGTCGAAAAGAGAGTGACTCCTATGAGCAATAGTTATCCTGAAGGTGCTTCAAGCCTGGAGCATAAGTGCTCTAAGTAAATCCCAAAAGTAAGCCCTTCCTTGAATGTTAGCCACTTCTTTCTTACTAAAAGTGAAATTATTCCATTTTCTTAAATAAAATTCCTCTACCCTTTTATCTATCCTACTACCGAGCATACATATGGAAGGCCGGTAAATATATCTTTTACAGTTTCATGCAAACCTACTTTGTTTTTGTCTTCAAGGTCAATGTTGCTACGCTTTTGGAAAAGGGGGGTGGGGGTTGGAAATTTACAGTAAATTTTGAAGGCATTGAATTAAATTATTCTAAAATATGCTTATTAAATTTAAATATCGCTTATCTAATAATTTGAATTTTTTTTTTGCAAAAGAATGTACCATGCAGATATTGAATAATGAAAGAAAATTTTGAAAGCAAACACTCGGCAAGGGGGAAAAAGTTTTGTTCAATATTAAAGCTGTATATCAGTCAGATTCTCTCTTCTCTTCTTATTCTACAGGATTTTTGTTCCTTCATATTATAAGGATATCTCATTTAAAAATTCTGTTTTTCAATTATTACTCTTAGAATATGTCGCTATTAGCTAAATGAGCAATTATTTGAAAAAATAAATATTTTATTTCAATAAGTAAATTTAGAACTATATAAGTTTCAATCTCTAAATGAAATATTTATTATTATTATTTTTTTTTTTCAAAAAATTGCTCATTTAGCTAAAAGGCCACATATTAAAAGAGTAATATACAAAAAACCGAATTTGAAAAACTCCATTTTTGAACGAGAGATCCTTATAAAATGCAGTAACAAAAATTCTGGAGGATAACATAGGACGGGAAAAAGGGAACTATCTGACTGATGTACAACAGCCTTAAATGTGGCTCTCTTCATCGGTCAAACAAATAAAACATAAATACTTTACATATTACTTTTTTATAGTGTCCTCATGCCTCATTTTTCACCCCATGAAAAATCATGCTTTGAAATTTTGACCCAGTGTTCATGATGTTTGCTTACAAAATTTTCATTCATGTGCAATGACAGAAAGGCATCTGCAATGACGAAGACATTTTTACATTGGTTTCGTTTATATTTTAATTATTTAACACGTCTGCTTCTGCAAAATCATACTTTTCAATTTTGCATTATTGTAAGTCTGTTTTAAATAGGCTGAATTCAGAAAAAAAATCACACACAGGTTATAACAGAATCAAAATTATTTGTGTATAAAAATGCATTAAAATAAGCTAATATTTGCACATTATCTTTTAGATGCCCTTGTTTCTTTGCATTAAAGTTGTATTTGGAGTTTTTCTTGTTCACAATTTAGGGGCCATCTATGCAGCATCCAACACAATCTGCTAACAAGTTATAACATTCCATTGGCCCTAATAATACATTTTCATTTCTTTGATGATGTGATGAAATTGCTCTTCTTGTTTTTCATTCACATTAGCTAGATTTTCCAGGAAATAACTGATATGGGAATTGAAAAAATGGAGCTTTAGGTGGGTATTAAGGTGCCTCGGTCTTACGATTAATCTTAATTTTATAATTCACCGTAAGAATGGATGTGTTTGAAAAATGATTTGAACTCAGTATTGCAGTGCAAAAAATGGAGCTTTAGGCAGGAATTAAGGTGCCTCGGTCTTACGATTAATTTTAATTTTATAATTCACCGTAAGAATGGATGTGTTTGAAAATGATCTGAACTCAGTATTGTGGCGCCTCAAGGGTAAGTCCCAAGCAGGAGAAACAAGCTAGCCAATTGAAGACACAGAGCGAACTATGTAGTGATTCCACACATATCCAGTTAAGATTCGACTTAAAATATCTGTGAATCTTATCTGTGGTCGTCATAAGACAATGAGATGCTGCAATATGACTTGCATTTTGGTTACATTAATACATAATTTACAGGGGTCGATCCAGGCAAAAATTGGGTCCCCTTTGCTGCCCTTCACAAAATTCCACAATATAAAAGGGGACACTTCACAAAATTCAAATCCATAAAAAGGGACCCTTTTTCTATATTTTGAGTATTTTTAATTAATAGGTTCAATTTAATATTTAAAAACTACTTAGAATGACTGTTAAAAATAGAGGGTTTTATACTTTTTTTTTTTTTTTTTTGACAAAAATAAAAATTTCACAAAAATATTTTGTTTTCCACAAAAAGGGGACCCAAAATTTAAAACCTGGATCGACCCCTGATTTACAATAGTTTTAAGCGAGACACCACAATCCCATCCTTAATCTCCTTTCTGTCAAAACTGTATGCAATGGAAAATTTTGAAAAATTTGATGTATTTTTTCCTCAAACAGCATCCAAAAATACATCAACTTGAAGATTACATTGCAGACTAGTGTTATTGACGAGAAAACTGTCACAGGCATTTGCATTCTGGATTTTTTATTTCCCACCAGTAATTACAAATTGTATTTTTGGCTATATTTATTTACTAGTAAACTACTAAAAGTATTACTATTAAAAAATTACTGGTGGGAAATGAAATAAAAGATCTGGAATGCAAACACCCCTGCTGTCATAAAAGTGTATTTTTGTTTCTCCCCCCCCCCCCATTTTAAAATGATATAAACAGGTGTTGGACAAATAATGGAAATACTTTTGCCTTTTTATGTTTTGCTATATATCTTGAAAAATACTTAATGCATTGTTCTTGAAATTTGAGAATAAGGAAAACATGTCTCTCATATTTTTTAGCAAAAATTTTGAAACTAAGGTCTTTAGGGGACGGATACCAAGACCAATAAAATAAAAAGTATTTGTGATTACCCTGTATCTGGAAAAGTGTCCATTGATCTATAAATATTTTTCGAGATATCCTCACAAAACTACACGTGTATAAAATATAACATTTTTAACCATATTTAAAATTTGCAGATTAATCTATGCTTTTCCAGATACAGAATAATCACAAATACTTCTTATTTCACTGGATTTGTTGTTGTTCCCTAAGGGCTTTTGTGACAAAACCTTTGTTGAAAAATATGAGGAAAGATATATTTTCCTTATTCCCAAAATTCACGAACAACACATTAAGTATTTTTCAAGACATTCAACACAATGTGAAAAAGCAAGAGTGTTTCCATTATTTTATCCAACACCTGCTTGTATATATTGTAGTTTTAATTTAATTAGTTTGAAATAAACTATCTCCCCATTATAAATTCATTAGGTTGGTGCTAACATCTGGTATATGAATAATAAAAATTCCAGGTATATTTTTGGTACATCATTTTTTGATGGCATCAGCCTGAAATTATGTGGACGAGAAATAGACTAAGGTTTTGATTCATGATTTTGATGAGAGCTAAAAGGGGGAGTTGAAATAACTTGACTAATAATTTACTAAATTGCCAATCTTTTATAATTTCTTATCAAAATTATAAAAATCAGTGTGGCATGGCCTACCATTGAATATAACTTCCAGCATTTTGATTAGTAATTTTCCCTCAAGGGAATACCTCCTTTAGGTATTCAGGGGTGTCACGGACCCTGGGCCTGAGTGATCTCTATTTTCTTTCTCCCCTTTTCATTTTTTTCTGTTTATTTCCATTTCTTTTCTTTTTTTTTTTTTCTTGCTTCGATTTTTCTTTTCTGTTTACTTTCAATTTTTGGTTTAACCAAAAAATATATCAATATTAACATGGTTTTACTTATTCACTTTGCAGTTTTGACTGATCTTCCTTTTTGTGTTCTCTTATTTATAAAAAGTACAAATTTTGATAGAGGTATTTCAGTTGTTTGCGTTTTGTATCACACAAAAAAACTACACTAAGCAAAAAAAAAAAAAAAAAAAAAAAAAACTGCACTGCACTGCAGAAAAATTTACTTTTTCATTTGTAATAACTTTAAAACTATTGGTTGAATCAAATAAAACTTATATTTGCATAATATCAAAGAGATGAAATGATACCTATGTACATTTTTGATTAATAATTCACTTTATTACACTCTACGAAGTAATTATTAAAAATCTACATAAGACATTCTTTTTAAACGTAGTATAATAAACATATACTTTGTACTGTATTATGATTTATTATATGATATAAACAAGTTATATCTGAATACATGAAACAAAACTATTAGTTAGATCTAAGCAATTTTTTAATAAAAATTTCTCTGTGCCAAATATCATAAATAATTTTTTCAAGTCCTTGCAGAGTTATAGGCTGCAATTTTTTAATCCTCACCCCTTTTCCATGCTTTTTTATAGACTAAACATTTTTGAGTGGATTGAGATTAGGGCTATTTTCAAGTCTGATGAAAAAGAAATTCTAAGATACTTTTTGTGGGATTTCAATTAAAGTTAAAAAAGACACGATTACTTACAGAATTATAGGTGCTCATGGGATAGGATAGGTAGTTTTAACAATTTGAATCGAATAAATGCACCACAGACACCCTTTAGTATGGTGCAATATAATCTTGAAATTCTGTTTGCGGAAAAGTCTGAGATACATTCAAAATAGTCAGTCAGGTGCCGTTTTTATAATGGCCGCGTTTTATTTTGAGTTAATTGATCCCTTGACCATAAAAATTTGCCCGACTCATTGAAAATTTATGTACCTCCATACCATAATGTACGGAGAATGTATCACTATTTTATGAATGTAATTTTCAATAATTCGTTCACATTTTTATCATCTTACTAGTTTTTTTGTTATCTGAATTAACTGATAATTTTTTTAAATTTTTGGTCAATTGAAGTCTTGTTTTTTTTAATTCTTTTCCTCAGTAATGGGTTTTTTTGCAGATCTTCTGGTTTTTAACATACTTTGTAATGCACTTTTTTTTTAAAAATTTTTTCTAAGTTATGAGCATGTACAAATCGATTTTTTAAACTTTTGTTTCTTAACTTGCCATCATCTCGCTTGGATGGGCAACATGGCCGCCTAAAGACACATTTTCCTTTTAAACAGCCAAAAAATTTTTATATGTTCCTAAAAATAATCTCTCAATATTTCGTTAACATTTAATTAATTGGACATCTCACGTATTAAAATATTTTTTGACTTTCATTCTAAAATTAATACTTTTTGTGGCATCATTAAATGCCTTATACTTGCCATTTTTGAAATACTTTCTAAAATTATAATTTTCCTGACAGTTGCATTTTATTTTTAACATTGGGCTCAATCCTAAAGTGTACGTGGAGGGCGACATAATAAAATCTGTTAAAAATAAAAATCTGTTCAGGGGGCGTACAACGAACACTTCGTAAAGCTCACGACGTGAGAACTTCACGATGCCGAGTTTGGAAGATCTCACCAAAATGTTTATGACAATCACTTTTGGCCCTACAATGAACTGATCGTGAGTGCTTATCGAGAGCTAAACGGTGAGTTTGAGATTCATTCGAAATCGGATAGCATTAACCAATCACAGTGAAGTAAAATCTCACCTCCATACTCGAAAACTTTTCGGAAGCCGAATTGCGAGTTTCAGCTTCGTATACTATCTGACCAATCACAGTGCGTGAATGGTCGAAAATGAATACGCTCAGATATTGTCAGCCATTTTTTAATAAAAACTGGTGATTTAAAAAACAAAAATGATGAACATAAGTTATACTTTTTTGAAAAGAACTTTCAAAATTATAAATTTTTTGTGTGAACACTATACAAGTTTAATAATTTGCTTTAAAGATATTTGATTAGGAAGTTTACGAGTGACGATAGGTCTGTTGCTATTACCTTAAAATCATAAAACAAAAATAACTCTAAAATTAAAGACTAAAGAATAACTTTCTGAAAATAATCAATTTTGACGTCCTCAGAGCTATAAATTCTAAGTTAAATCATGTGAATTCATCGTTCATAATAAAATAATTGTAAAAATGCTCATTTAAGGAATCTGTAATAAATAACATAAGAAGGTCGTCATACGTCTCCTAGTGGCTTGGACACAGAGCATTTCGTTTCAAACCATCAGTACTCGGGTTCAATCCCCGTCAAGTCCTTTTAAGTTTTTTTTATTTATTTATTATTATTTATAAGTATGGAAAAAAGAAGTTTAAAATAAATAATTTGCCAGTTGTAAGTTTTAATTCAGAAATTAATTTCAACTTCATTATTAGTTGAATTTAACTTTTATTTCAGTATAAATTCAAGTAAATATTTTGTAATTTTGTATTTATTTGTAAAGAAAAATTTCCCGTAGAATAACATTAGCTGCGGCTTCTGGCAGTGGTGAGTGAAGCAGGCCCTTAAATGTGAAGCTCTAGAAATACTAATCAACAGGCAGGCTTGCAGTGACACAAACCCAATAAAAATAGATTCCAAATGGTGTTTGAATTAGATTATGTCGAAAAGAGAGTGACTCCTATGAGCAATAGTTATCCTGAAGGTGCTTCAAGCCTGGAGCATAAGTGCTCTAAGTAAATCCCAAAAGTAAGCCCTTCCTTGAATGTTAGCCACTTCTTTCTTACTAAAAGTGAAATTATTCCATTTTCTTAAATAAAATTCCTCTACCCTTTTATCTATCCTACTACCGAGCATACATATGGAAGGCCGGTAAATATATCTTTTACAGTTTCATGCAAACCTACTTTGTTTTTGTCTTCAAGGTCAATGTTGCTACGCTTTTGGAAAAGGGGGGTGGGGGTTGGAAATTTACAGTAAATTTTGAAGGCATTGAATTAAATTATTCTAAAATATGCTTATTAAATTTAAATATCGCTTATCTAATAATTTGAATTTTTTTTTTGCAAAAGAATGTACCATGCAGATATTGAATAATGAAAGAAAATTTTGAAAGCAAACACTCGGCAAGGGGGAAAAAGTTTTGTTCAATATTAAAGCTGTATATCAGTCAGATTCTCTCTTCTCTTCTTATTCTACAGGATTTTTGTTCCTTCATATTATAAGGATATCTCATTTAAAAATTCTGTTTTTCAATTATTACTCTTAGAATATGTCGCTATTAGCTAAATGAGCAATTATTTGAAAAAATAAATATTTTATTTCAATAAGTAAATTTAGAACTATATAAGTTTCAATCTCTAAATGAAATATTTATTATTATTATTTTTTTTTTTCAAAAAATTGCTCATTTAGCTAAAAGGCCACATATTAAAAGAGTAATATACAAAAAACCGAATTTGAAAAACTCCATTTTTGAACGAGAGATCCTTATAAAATGCAGTAACAAAAATTCTGGAGGATAACATAGGACGGGAAAAAGGGAACTATCTGACTGATGTACAACAGCCTTAAATGTGGCTCTCTTCATCGGTCAAACAAATAAAACATAAATACTTTACATATTACTTTTTTATAGTGTCCTCATGCCTCATTTTTCACCCCATGAAAAATCATGCTTTGAAATTTTGACCCAGTGTTCATGATGTTTGCTTACAAAATTTTCATTCATGGGCAATGACAGAAAGGCATCTGCAATGACGAAGACATTTTTACATTGGTTTCGTTTATATTTTAATTATTTAACACGTCTGCTTCTGCAAAATCATACTTTTCAATTTTGCATTATTGTAAGTCTGTTTTAAATAGGCTGAATTCAGAAAAAAAATCACACACAGGTTATAACAGAATCAAAATTATTTGTGTATAAAAATGCATTAAAATAAGCTAATATTTGCACATTATCTTTTAGATGCCCTTGTTTCTTTGCATTAAAGTTGTATTTGGAGTTTTTCTTGTTCACAATTTAGGGGCCATCTATGCAGCATCCAACACAATCTGCTAACAAGTTATAACATTCCATTGGCCCTAATAATACATTTTCATTTCTTTGATGATGTGATGAAATTGCTCTTCTTGTTTTTCATTCACATTAGCTAGATTTTCCAGGAAATAACTGATATGGGAATTGAAAAAATGGAGCTTTAGGTGGGTATTAAGGTGCCTCGGTCTTACGATTAATCTTAATTTTATAATTCACCGTAAGAATGGATGTGTTTGAAAAATGATTTGAACTCAGTATTGCAGTGCAAAAAATGGAGCTTTAGGCAGGAATTAAGGTGCCTCGGTCTTACGATTAATTTTAATTTTATAATTCACCGTAAGAATGGATGTGTTTGAAAATGATCTGAACTCAGTATTGTGGCGCCTCAAGGGTAAGTCCCAAGCAGGAGAAACAAGCTAGCCAATTGAAGACACAGAGCGAACTATGTAGTGATTCCACACATATCCAGTTAAGATTCGACTTAAAATATCTGTGAATCTTATCTGTGGTCGTCATAAGACAATGAGATGCTGCAATATGACTTGCATTTTGGTTACATTAATACATAATTTACAGGGGTCGATCCAGGCAAAAATTGGGTCCCCTTTGCTGCCCTTCACAAAATTCCACAATATAAAAGGGGACACTTCACAAAATTCAAATCCATAAAAAGGGACCCTTTTTCTATATTTTGAGTATTTTTAATTAATAGGTTCAATTTAATATTTAAAAACTACTTAGAATGACTGTTAAAAATAGAGGGTTTTATACTTTTTTTTTTTTTTTTTTTGACAAAAATAAAAATTTCACAAAAATATTTTGTTTTCCACAAAAAGGGGACCCAAAATTTAAAACCTGGATCGACCCCTGATTTACAATAGTTTTAAGCGAGACACCACAATCCCATCCTTAATCTCCTTTCTGTCAAAACTGTATGCAATGGAAAATTTTGAAAAATTTGATGTATTTTTTCCTCAAACAGCATCCAAAAATACATCAACTTGAAGATTACATTGCAGACTAGTGTTATTGACGAGAAAACTGTCACAGGCATTTGCATTCTGGATTTTTTATTTCCCACCAGTAATTACAAATTGTATTTTTGGCTATATTTATTTACTAGTAAACTACTAAAAGTATTACTATTAAAAAATTACTGGTGGGAAATGAAATAAAAGATCTGGAATGCAAACACCCCTGCTGTCATAAAAGTGTATTTTTGTTTCTCCCCCCCCCCCCATTTTAAAATGATATAAACAGGTGTTGGACAAATAATGGAAATACTTTTGCCTTTTTATGTTTTGCTATATATCTTGAAAAATACTTAATGCATTGTTCTTGAAATTTGAGAATAAGGAAAACATGTCTCTCATATTTTTTAGCAAAAATTTTGAAACTAAGGTCTTTAGGGGACGGATACCAAGACCAATAAAATAAAAAGTATTTGTGATTACCCTGTATCTGGAAAAGTGTCCATTGATCTATAAATATTTTTCGAGATATCCTCACAAAACTACACGTGTATAAAATATAACATTTTTAACCATATTTAAAATTTGCAGATTAATCTATGCTTTTCCAGATACAGAATAATCACAAATACTTCTTATTTCACTGGATTTGTTGTTGTTCCCTAAGGGCTTTTGTGACAAAACCTTTGTTGAAAAATATGAGGAAAGATATATTTTCCTTATTCCCAAAATTCACGAACAACACATTAAGTATTTTTCAAGACATTCAACACAATGTGAAAAAGCAAGAGTGTTTCCATTATTTTATCCAACACCTGCTTGTATATATTGTAGTTTTAATTTAATTAGTTTGAAATAAACTATCTCCCCATTATAAATTCATTAGGTTGGTGCTAACATCTGGTATATGAATAATAAAAATTCCAGGTATATTTTTGGTACATCATTTTTTGATGGCATCAGCCTGAAATTATGTGGACGAGAAATAGACTAAGGTTTTGATTCATGATTTTGATGAGAGCTAAAAGGGGGAGTTGAAATAACTTGACTAATAATTTACTAAATTGCCAATCTTTTATAATTTCTTATCAAAATTATAAAAATCAGTGTGGCATGGCCTACCATTGAATATAACTTCCAGCATTTTGATTAGTAATTTTCCCTCAAGGGAATACCTCCTTTAGGTATTCAGGGGTGTCACGGACCCTGGGCCTGAGTGATCTCTATTTTCTTTCTCCCCTTTTCATTTTTTTCTGTTTATTTCCATTTCTTTTCTTTTTTTTTTTTTCTTGCTTCGATTTTTCTTTTCTGTTTACTTTCAATTTTTGGTTTAACCAAAAAATATATCAATATTAACATGGTTTTACTTATTCACTTTGCAGTTTTGACTGATCTTCCTTTTTGTGTTCTCTTATTTATAAAAAGTACAAATTTTGATAGAGGTATTTCAGTTGTTTGCGTTTTGTATCACACAAAAAAACTACACTAAGCAAAAAAAAAAAAAAAAAAAAAAAAAACTGCACTGCACTGCAGAAAAATTTACTTTTTCATTTGTAATAACTTTAAAACTATTGGTTGAATCAAATAAAACTTATATTTGCATAATATCAAAGAGATGAAATGATACCTATGTACATTTTTGATTAATAATTCACTTTATTACACTCTACGAAGTAATTATTAAAAATCTACATAAGACATTCTTTTTAAACGTAGTATAATAAACATATACTTTGTACTGTATTATGATTTATTATATGATATAAACAAGTTATATCTGAATACATGAAACAAAACTATTAGTTAGATCTAAGCAATTTTTTAATAAAAATTTCTCTGTGCCAAATATCATAAATAATTTTTTCAAGTCCTTGCAGAGTTATAGGCTGCAATTTTTTAATCCTCACCCCTTTTCCATGCTTTTTTATAGACTAAACATTTTTGAGTGGATTGAGATTAGGGCTATTTTCAAGTCTGATGAAAAAGAAATTCTAAGATACTTTTTGTGGGATTTCAATTAAAGTTAAAAAAGACACGATTACTTACAGAATTATAGGTGCTCATGGGATAGGATAGGTAGTTTTAACAATTTGAATCGAATAAATGCACCACAGACACCCTTTAGTATGGTGCAATATAATCTTGAAATTCTGTTTGCGGAAAAGTCTGAGATACATTCAAAATAGTCAGTCAGGTGCCGTTTTTATAATGGCCGCGTTTTATTTTGAGTTAATTGATCCCTTGACCATAAAAATTTGCCCGACTCATTGAAAATTTATGTACCTCCATACCATAATGTACGGAGAATGTATCACTATTTTATGAATGTAATTTTCAATAATTCGTTCACATTTTTATCATCTTACTAGTTTTTTTGTTATCTGAATTAACTGATAATTTTTTTAAATTTTTGGTCAATTGAAGTCTTGTTTTTTTTAATTCTTTTCCTCAGTAATGGGTTTTTTTGCAGATCTTCTGGTTTTTAACATACTTTGTAATGCACTTTTTTTTAAAAAATTTTTTCTAAGTTATGAGCATGTACAAATCGATTTTTTAAACTTTTGTTTCTTAACTTGCCATCATCTCGCTTGGATGGGCAACATGGCCGCCTAAAGACACATTTTCCTTTTAAACAGCCAAAAAATTTTTATATGTTCCTAAAAATAATCTCTCAATATTTCGTTAACATTTAATTAATTGGACATCTCACGTATTAAAATATTTTTTGACTTTCATTCTAAAATTAATACTTTTTGTGGCATCATTAAATGCCTTATACTTGCCATTTTTGAAATACTTTCTAAAATTATAATTTTCCTGACAGTTGCATTTTATTTTTAACATTGGGCTCAATCCTAAAGTGTACGTGGAGGGCGACATAATAAAATCTGTTAAAAATAAAAATCTGTTCAGGGGGCGTACAACGAACACTTCGTAAAGCTCACGACGTGAGAACTTCACGATGCCGAGTTTGGAAGATCTCACCAAAATGTTTATGACAATCACTTTTGGCCCTACAATGAACTGATCGTGAGTGCTTATCGAGAGCTAAACGGTGAGTTTGAGATTCATTCGAAATCGGATAGCATTAACCAATCACAGTGAAGTAAAATCTCACCTCCATACTCGAAAACTTTTCGGAAGCCGAATTGCGAGTTTCAGCTTCGTATACTATCTGACCAATCACAGTGCGTGAATGGTCGAAAATGAATACGCTCAGATATTGTCAGCCATTTTTTAATAAAAACTGGTGATTTAAAAAACAAAAATGATGAACATAAGTTATACTTTTTTGAAAAGAACTTTCAAAATTATAAATTTTTTGTGTGAACACTATACAAGTTTAATAATTTGCTTTAAAGATATTTGATTAGGAAGTTTACGAGTGACGATAGGTCTGTTGCTATTACCTTAAAATCATAAAACAAAAATAACTCTAAAATTAAAGACTAAAGAATAACTTTCTGAAAATAATCAATTTTGACGTCCTCAGAGCTATAAATTCTAAGTTAAATCATGTGAATTCATCGTTCATAATAAAATAATTGTAAAAATGCTCATTTAAGGAATCTGTAATAAATAACATAAGAAGGTCGTCATACGTCTCCTAGTGGCTTGGACACAGAGCATTTCGTTTCAAACCATCAGTACTCGGGTTCAATCCCCGTCAAGTCCTTTTAAGTTTTTTTTATTTATTTATTATTATTTATAAGTATGGAAAAAAGAAGTTTAAAATAAATAATTTGCCAGTTGTAAGTTTTAATTCAGAAATTAATTTCAACTTCATTATTAGTTGAATTTAACTTTTATTTCAGTATAAATTCAAGTAAATATTTCAAAAGTAAGCATTTTAGTTTTAAAATTTAATTGCCATTTTATAAAATATTTTTTTTTATTTAATTAAAACAAAAAAGTTAAATTTAATAAATAATGAAGTAGAAAAAAAATGAGTAAGTTAAATAATACATATATACACAATAACAAGAGATTAAATTAAGAATAAAGAAATAAATAATAAAGAAAAAACATTTCAGTTTAAAGTTTAATTTCTGTTTAATAACAACTTTTCAAAAGCAGAAAAATGATCAAACATTTTATTTTTAAATTATTTTATTTAAACTAACAAAAAGAAGAGAGAGAAGAAGAAGAAAGTTCCATTTTTGTTAAATTAAATTAATAATAATAATAAATTATACATTATCAAATTAACTTAAACATTTTTATTTATTTTTAGGGCTGAGGGTCTATTAGTGTTAATCTGGGATTTTTGCGTTGTCGATTTCGATAGTTGGACATTTGTCGAAATCTACTAATAGTCCTCCGTCTTAAACTAAATTCTGCTTTTGCCAGAATTTCATCAAAATCTTTTTTTATTATTATTATTAGTGTACGTGCTCTTTCTCTAGCAAAATATTTGAAGGGATAATAATAATTTATGGGCAGAAAATTAAATTAGTTACAAATTTTAGCTTCTGGCATATAATAACTATAATTAAATTTAAATGTAATATATATATATATCGAAATATAAGCATTTTATTATTATTATTATTATTTCATTCAGAAAGGGGGGGGATTTTTTTTTCAACTTTTAAATTAAATATTCATATTTTCCTTGTTAGTAATAAGAGAAATTAGGGAATTGCTAATTCATGCAATATTACGTATAATATATATTTATATATATATATAAAACTGTGGTATATTTATCACAAAAACAAGAGAATTAACAAAAAAAAAATAGTCCATTAAAGACTGAAGAATAAATTTCTAAAAATAATCACTTTTGTAGTCCTCAGACCTTTAAATTTAAGCTAAATCATGTGAATTAATCGTTCGTAATGCTAGTTCCGTAGCAATCCTATCTTAAAGAGAATCCTGTGCTTTTCTATGGATTTTTAGCTCCCCCCCCCCAATTAATTTTACGTATTAAAGTGCGTTGATTAAAGAGCTTGCTCATTGCCTTAAAAAAATTTAATCGAGAGTTCCCAAATTGAATCCCTGGTAAGGGATAATAGTTTATATACATGTGTATATTTTATTGCATTAAAAAAAAAATGTTTTATATATGTATATATGTATTTTATGCACAATATTCCACATATTAGCAATTCCTTAATTTACTTTATTACTAATAAGAAATATATGAATATTTAATTTAATAGTTACGGGAGAGAGAGAAAGAAAAAAAGAAAATCTTTCTTTCTTTATTTTTTCTGTCTTTATCTTTTTTTTTCTTTCTCATTGAAATAAAATAATTTAAAAAATGCTTATATTTCGACTTCTTCTTCTTCTTTTTTTTTTTTTTCTACATTTAATTTTATTTATTATTTACCAGAAATTAAAATTGTAACTAATATAATTTTCCCCCATAAGTTATCCTTTCAAATATTTTGTTAGAGTATGTATACAAGTAACAAAATAAATAAATAAAAATACTTAAGTTAATTTGATAATATATATATATTTTTTTTAAATTATTAATTTAATTTAACAAAAATGAAAATCCTTCCCCCCCCCCTCCTTTTTTTTTCGTTTTTTCAGTTTAAATTAAATAGTTTAAAAGTAAAATGTTTGATCTCTTTTCTGCTTTTGAAAAGTCATTAAACAAAAATTAAACTTTAAACAGTATATTTTTTCTTTAAAATTATTTATTTAATTTCTTGTTATTGAATGGATTACTTTTAATGGTTACTTTTGAAATATTTATTTGAATTTATACTGAAACAAAAGTTAAATTCAATTAATAATGAAGTAGAAAATAATTGCTAAATTAAAACTTACATCTGGCAAATTATTCATTTTAAATTAATTTATTTTTCTTCATATATATAATAATTGAAAAAAAAAAAAAAAATCTGAAATAGGAATTAATGGGGTTTGAACCCGGGTACTGCCGGTTTGAAACGAAATGCTCTGTGTCCAAGCCACTAGGAGACGTATGACGATCTCCTTATGTTCTTTATGATTTTTTTCCTTAAATGAGCATTTTTACAATTATTATATTATGAACGATGAATTCATATGATTTAAATTATAATTTATAGTTCTGAGGATGTCAAAAATGATTATTTTCAGAAATTTATTCTTTAGTCTTTAATTTTTAGGGTTATTTTTGTTTTATTGTTTCAAGGTAAAAGCAACAGACTTATTGTCACTCGTAATCTTAATAATCAAATATCTAATCATTAAATGTATACAGTCTTCACACAAAAAATTAATAGTTTTGAAAGTTCTTTTCAAAAAGTATGACATACGTACATATTTTTTTATTTTTTAATTCATCGGTTTTTTGTACTAAAAATGGCTGACTAAGTTCTCACTTCGTAATCGCGATTTCACTAGCTTTCAGTGGGTGAGATTTCAGAGGTAGATAACGAAGATAGATACCGGCAGTGAGAAGCTTACGATGGGTTCGTTGTAGCACTTTTTGGTGATTGTCGAAAAATGACGTCACAGCACAGAATTCTCGGCTAGAACTCGGCAGTGAAAAGATTACGAAGTGCTCGTTGTAGGGCCCCTGCTTTTTAAATGAGAAAATTGGCGGTTGCAAAAAGAGAAAAGGAAAATATCCAAGTGCGGCTTTTTTTTTTTTTTTTGTCGCTTAGTGTAATGTACTTGGGCAGATGATACAGTGGGGACTGCTCAATAGGGTAGAGTGAAAAGGAAAAAAAAAAAAGATTCATCAAATGATGCTGTTCCCCCCCGAACTTAAAAAAAAAATGCAAAAATATCCTAGCATAATCACTCCTTATCTTCAGGTTCTACACAGGAGATCAGAGAAAGGAATGTTAATGTCCAAAAGTAAAAAAAAAAAGTTTTAATGTTTGCAATAGCTTTATTTTCTGGCTCAAAAACAATTCTAATTATTAAAAAACAAACAGGTGTTCCACAGCTGATTAAGTTCAGATCAATTAGTTCATGCTGGTTTCACCCAATATATATGTCATTTCCTTGGATAAGTGTAAGTTTCTGTCTAAGTTTTCAATGCCGGTGATGAGATCATCGACGTAGAAAGATCTCAACATTTTCGTTGCTTCAGGGTAGTCAACTTTGAACTTCTCCAGATGAAGTCTTATTGTTACTGAGCATGAAAACGTTGAGCATTTTACCTCAAAGGGAACTCTACAGAATCGAAATGTCCCAAGTTTAGCAGCATTAGAATGGAGACCTGACCCCTCCCTATCATTCCATAAAAATTTTGATCCTCATTCATGATTCCTACTTCTAAAAACGCTTGTTGTATCTCTGCGCAAAAGGCAATAGGGTGTAACTTGCGCCTCAAGATTATTTTGGGCAAGTCTGGATTTAAGTTAGGACTGCTCTCCAAACAATCGTTATGTGATAATTAATCCCTGTCCTTACATGAACTGTCAAAAACTATCCTAACATTAGAACTCTTATTTTCATTTAAATCCAATGCTACTTCCTCTATGATGCCCTCCCTTATATTTTAAATATAAGGAAATCGTTGAGGAACATTTAAGGGCCCTCTTCACTCACTGCCATCGGAAGCCGAACCTAATGTTATTCTATGGGAAATTTTTCTTTACAAATAACTTATTAACTAATGCATATTTTTAAATTCTGTTTTCACATTCTGAAAATTCTCAGCTGTTAAATTGACGCACCTTTACTAAAAAATTATTTTTTAAATTTTTTATATTTTATTTTGAAGCTTAAAAATATGAATTTTCAATATGTGAATTTTTTTCATTTTGCAATTTCAAAATAAAATATTAAAAATAAAAAAAATACATTTTTAAAAAAGGTCCGTCAATTTAACAGTTGGGAATTTTCTGAATGTGAAAACAGAATTTAGAAATATGTATTTGTAAAGAAAATTTCCCCATAGAATAACATTGGCTCGGGCTTCCGGTGACGGTGAGTGAAGAGGGCCGTTAAGTCCTGATTCCTATCAAAAAGAGTATTCAAACGAGACAAATGTCCAGTGGCGGCTAGTGAACCGAAAGTAGGTGAAGAGCTCAAAAATAATATTTAAGTATTTTTAATCATTTTTATTAAGCAAGGTCTTAACTAAAATGAACTAAAAATACTTATTTAAATGGAAATTTATATTCTATAAATTAATACAGCGTAAAATACAGTGTGTCTCTTCACCAATTTTCGGTGCACGAGCCGCCACTGCAATTGTCGTTTTGCTAGTTCATAATTACTGCCCAATTCCTTAACATTATTTTTCCACAACAATCGCGTTTCCTATCTATTATTTTTGTAAGTAGTGGTTAGATTAAATTACTCTAAAATTTCATCATTTGATTTAGACTATTCTTTGCCCAGATTAATTCTAGTTGCCTGTAATTCCCACAAATTCTTAACCCTTTGATTGTCCAATTCCTCCTTAACAATATGTAAATGATGAATGCATGCTTCCTGACAATTCTTAAGTGCTTTGGGGTCCTTTTCCTTCCCTTGTATCACAAAGTCAAATAAGGTACCTGTTGCCATTAATCATTTAGAAATTCTCACGTACCTTTCTCCAAGAATTTCCCCAATGTAATGTGATCCAATAAGCAAATGAATTTTACTTAAATTACCCCTATCCACCAATTCGATACCCTTTCTAGTGCGATATTACATACCCATTGTGAAGGAATTTTAATTTTCCCAAACGTGATTGAATCAATAACCACAGCCCTTAATTTAATTTTCTTATTAGTTTTTCTTACATTATGCAATTCTATTTCTACAATACCATAATTTTTTTCTTTCAGCATTTTTATTACCAAAGGTATAAATAACAAGTGTTTCCTTACCGGTTGTTTTTAATCCCAATAAATTGCACACTTCACGTAATACAAATGTCCTAGAACTTCCGTTATCAATTAGACATCTCAACAAGTGGCATTTGTTTTGAACATTTAATTTTACACTTGCTGTTACAGTTTGTAATAACACTGAATCATTCGGCATGTCCCTACGCTCTTTATTTTTATTGCACACTAAATTTAGAGAACTTTCTGTTTGTATTTGTTTTTTCTCATCAGCTGAATGAGATTCATTTCGTTCTGCATTGCATATTAATGAGTTATGCCAGGGAGGATACACAATACTGGCACTTCTGGTCCTTACAAGAACAAAATTTACTTAAATGATTTTGGAAACGTAAGCACTTTGCCATTAAAGTCTTTTTCTTATCATAAATATTTAAAGAACAATCATGATTCATAAGAGCAGAGGAACAAAACTGAAGTTAACCACACGTGAGCTAAACTGAAACTAAAGTTTATTTACATATATACAGCTACAGCAAAAAGAATGAACACACAGCGCCATCTATTGGCGTACTATAAAACACTTTGAGCATCATCACTACTTATATTATACCAACATTCTTCCCCTGCGAAAAGCGTTTTATATTTAATCAAAAACAATAATAAACAATAATTAATATTCAAATATATACTTTTAAATCAAACATATTTTTTCTAACGTAAATGGTAATTTTTCTTTTGTAAAAGCCTTTGTTAGAAAATCTGAAATCATTTCATTAGTACAATTATACATAACATTTACGGTCTTTTCTTCAATTAAGTCTCTAACGAAATGAAATTTAAGATTTACATGTCTAGTTTTATTTGATGACTTTGCAGTATTTAGCCAATCTATGGCTGCTTGACTATCAGAATAGATCGTCACAGGTCTTTCAACAAATTGTTCACACTTAAGTTCTTGTAACATATTTAAAGTCCATGTTATTTCTCTTGCAGTATCTGCAGTGGCTAACAGCTCTGATTCACATGTCGATAGTCCTACACATCTTTGTTTTTTACTTTTCCATACAATAAGAGAATTTCCTAACATAATTACACAACCTGAAAATGATCTGCCTACCTCTCTATTTCCCCAGCTTGCATCTGCACTACAATTTATTAAACCGAATTTTCTCTCGTAAAACAATACTTTATTTTTTGTTCCATTTAAGTATTTTAAAACCTTTTTAGCTAACGTATGATGTCTTTTCTCAGGACGTTTATTAAATTGTGATAAATAACTAGTAACAAGTGCAAGATCAGGTGGAGTTCGGTTAGCCAAATATAGCAATTCACCTATAATTTCTTGATACTCAGTTTGATTAACTAAATTATCTGTAGGTGTAAAACATCTATCCTCGCCTTTAACTATTGGTAGATTAGACTTTCTAGAATTTTGCATACCATATTTTTCCAATAAAGATTCAATGTAGTTAATTTGTGATAAACTGATACGGTCTTGATTTTGTATTATTTCCATGCCTAAAAATTTTGAATTTTTAGTTGTTTCATTTAGAACAAAAATTTCTTTAAGTTTACTTATTTTTTCATCGCATAACTTAGAATTATTTGAAAAAATTGCTAAATCATCTACATACACACAAATTGATAGAAAATTCGTATCATCTTTATAAGCAAATACAAAATTATCAGATGCAAGTGGAGAGAAGCCAATCGCTTTCAGTTCATGTTTAAGTTTAATATGCCAATTTCGGCCGCTTTGTGGCAAGCTGTATATACTACATTTCAATTTACATACATTATTTTTACCAAATTTATTTTCATAACCAGGGGGTATTTCCATATATATATAGTTTCTTCAATGTAACTATATAAATAAGCCGTTTTTACATCAAAAAATCTTATAGATAAATTCAGCTTAGAAGCGATTGCCATTAATAATCTAAATAATTCAATACTTACCACCGGTAAATATGACTCTGAATAATCGACTGTTTTTATTTGATTGAAAGCCACTGCTACTAATCTAGCTTTATAAATTTCCTCATTATTGACACTTTTAATTGAATAAATCCATTTACTTTTAATTTTTTCATTTTTTGGCCTTTCAACTATCTCTTATATTATAATATACCAACAAAAACAAACAATTCTGAATACCAGCATTTTGAGAAAATGAACTCGTATTTCTTTTCTGATTAAATTTAGACCTATTATTACCATAAGAATACTTATTATGATAACCAGATAAATTTCTTTTCACTTGAGTTGCTAAAACAGAAGCTGAAGATTTAGGAGGATGATACTCACTCTTTTTAGCATCTAAGTAAGGTTTATTGTGGCTTGTCATTTTGTTCCGAAAATTATTTTCATCTGCACTATTATTTCTAGGATTTGCTAAAATTATCAATCAGTAAAATTATCGATCGCTTCTCGTATTTCTAGTACTTGACATATAAATTCAACTAATTTAGAAATGTCAAACAATTCATCTGATGTACGCTGTCTGTTACAACTTAAATTTAATTCTTCTGATAATTTTTGTAATATTACAGAGTGGCGACAATCAAGGAGAACAGGGAAATCATGGTACTTTATCAATCTGGAAAAATCAGGGAATTTTATAAAAATACTCAAAAATCATGGAATTTTCCATTTTTGCCCAGTAAGCATGATTGAGAGATCGCCAAATAGGTGTTATCTTAACCATAATTGCACAGGATTGTCTGCTTTCTAGTTACCAAGTTAACATTAAAAAAAATATATATATATATATATATTTTATCTTGATGTTAATATGTTGTGCAATTAAAATGAGTCATAATTAAAGCCCATGAGACTTTTTTGAACGAATCCACACTGGAAAACAAATATGGTGAGGATTTGATGAATATTGATGTTCGCAAAGAAGCAGTTGCTTTCAAATCGTTAGATGTAGGTAATAGTACCAAAAATCTTATGCTGAAACTATCTTCAGACTTAAAATCTCAATTTTTATCTGATACTAAAGAGTTTTATGTGAAGATCACCGAATATTTACAGGAGAAGTTACCCTTAAAGGAAAAGCTGTTAAAAATTTAAAAATTTTGCATCCTCTTTTAAGAAAAGAGCCTTACAGTGTAACACTACCATCTATAAGATGTCTTGCCAATATATTGTTCCAGGTCAGTGGTGTATCCAAGAGGGGGGGGGGAGGGGTTGATGGGGTTGCAGCAAATTACTAAGTGCAAATAATTTATTAAAATTATCTAACATAATGAATGCAAATGATTTTCATCTTAGAGAAACTAAAACTAAATATTCAAAGAAAGACAGTTTTATTGTCTATAAATAACATCTTTAAAAATGCATTTTTATAATGGTTATACCATATATCAAGTTTCATATTGTTATATGCAATAGAAACTGAGACATAGCCTTACCGTTTTTTGAGGAAATTTTCAATATAGTAGCGCCATCTATTTGCCAATAAGCATCCAAATTGAATTAGCATAATGTCTCATAATGGCCTTCTTACGTATCAAGTTTTGTTTGATTGTATGCAACAGAACCTGAGATATAGCCTCCCCTTAAACTGTAGAAATCGCTATATAGCAACACTACCTGTTCAAGAGGTTTTAGTTTCTCTTCTGTTGAACTGAAAGCAAGCAAAATGGTAATTCTCTCTTTAGAAATCTTTCCATCTTTACATTTATCTACAGCCATTGCTAATGTTTTGTTTGGCATTGCCTGATAAAACAAACCACATTCATCAGCGTTGAATATGTGTTCTTTCTTGTAATTCTCTAGCAAATCAGAAATCTGTCTTTTAAAGGAATTTATTGTTTCCATATCAACAACATGAGATTCTCCACACAATTTTTTTTTTAGAAATGTTAGAAGCAATAAAATTTTCTACATTTAGTTTTTTTGAAAACTCTGAAGCTGCTTCTTGTAGCAAAGGCCCAGAAACTTGAGCATTTATCCCAAGTATTTTTTTAAACCATTCAAACATAGCTTGATTTTCTTCAAAATTATTCGTTTTACGAATTTTCCGACTCAGACTCATTTTCATTTTCTTCAAATCTTTGTAGATATTCACATTTTCTTTTTAAAATGTTGCTTACACAAGTTTTACTGATTTGAAATTTTTCAGCTGCTGTACTCAGATTATTATTTTTTAGAAAATTAATAACTTCAGTTTTATCTTTTAAACACAGCTCTTTATATTTTTTAGATTCATTCTTTTTATTCTCCATACTTTAAGAAGAAAGATAACTGCATTTAAAACAAAAATTTGAAAAAAAAATATCAAAACAATAAAATACTGAATATTCTCCAGACTACAAGTTCATACAATTTTTAATAAAATCACACAATTAACTGTGGAAGAAAATCATATTTATTGAAATTTTATTTTTCTGACTGAGTGAAAATAATGCCTGGACCGGGACTCGAACCCCAGATCTTTGACTTACAAGGTCAAGGCTCTACCAATTGAGCTATCCAGGCCGACAAAGATCCGGGGTTCGAGTCCCGGTCCAGGCATTATTTTCACTCAGTCGGAAAAATAAAATTTCAATAAATACAAGTTCATACAACTAAAACTCAATGTTAAATGTTACAAATCTTGCAAGCAGTACAATGAATGAACATGTGCAGGTTTATTATTAGAATTTCTGAGAACATATGACGAAGGAATCCTTTTTAAAAAAGGGGATTCCACATTACCCTATTTCAAAAATCAGTTTCTTTTGTATTTCAGGGAAATAGCAGATGGGAGAGAAAAATGTGAAGGTCACTTTGGACAGGTTCAAATATCATTATAATAAAAGACAAACTGGTCACTATACACATTAAGCAGGTGGTCACTATAGGAGATAAATTTTCATTACTTTTTATGAATGAAAATTAAAATTTTGGAAAATGGTCATTTTAGTCAGGTGGTCATTTTACCAAGGTGGTCACTTTTACAGGTTCCACTGTATTTTGTATTTTTTATTATTATTTTTTTTACATTTTTGAAAAACAAACACATCTTTAAGACATTTCTTGAATCTTCATATGATCTTCGGACATGGCTGACAAACCACGTTTTGTGCCTTTCAAAATGGCGACTGAAAGCACTTAATGTGTCTAGATCAACAAGGCACCAATTTATTACATTTTATTACAAAGGGCTATACTTTATTCGATAGTGGAAGATTACCCAGTTACAGATCAGCCATTTTATATACAAAATTCATCTTAAGGGCTGAGTTCAGCAGTCGCTTCCCGGGAAGCCCGGTCTCCCCGGGATCTCCCCAAGCCGTTCAGCGATGTCATCACGTGACCATTTGTGGGTAACCCAAGGCGTTCAGCGCACCAGTTTGGGGAGCACGGGATGTTCCCATTTTACCCAGACTTTTTTTACGGGAACTTGGAAGATTTTCTGGGTAGTTGGTCTCGTGACGTGTAACGCGCATGCGTGTGTGTTTGTTTATCAACAGAATCGTAATTATTTTGCATTGTGTGCTTTTTTTATTGGAAATTTTATTAATGCAATTAACTTTGATTAATTTCGGCAGACTATAAAAGTATATTACATTACATTTTAAGAAAAGTAATAAAATATTTTCATAATATAAAACTCGTACAGTAAATAATTAATACGTATTTTCACTGTTTTTAAGAAAGCAGTTTTTTTCTCATCTTCATCACATGATTTAAATGAGCTATGTTTTTACGTGTTTATTTTTTATTTTTTAAAACACATTTCCACTCCGCATATTATTTACATTGATTACATGAATATTTTTTCGTTATCATACTTGCCAACTATGCGAAACTTCACTAAATTTTTATGTTTTCAGTGATTTTCGCTTTTGCCGGAAAAAAAAAAAATCTTGCGTCTCAATAGACAGCATTATTTTAAAATAATAATTACTAGATTTTTATTTAATTATTAAACTTTATTTATGCATTTTTTTTTTTTTTTTTAACAATTTAAGCCATGGATTTGGATTAAACTATTAAAAACTGGCATATGTCGAAAACCTGCCAAAGTTATTAGACTGAAGCCATATTATGTAAAAACCTGAAAATGCCATATATAGAATCACCCTTATATTGATCCTATGTTGGTAGATATGTTAAGTTATTAAATGCATTTGAGATCTTTAGTTTACTTGTGTCCCACTGTTTGTACTAATTTGAAGAATTTTATGTTTGAATTTAGTTGTAAATGTTTAAAAATTTTTGATAAGTTAAATAAAGAAAAATAGATTGTTAAATTACATGTCATTCTTTAGATTAATTTCAAAGTATTGCTATATTGAATGATGTTTTACACAAAGTCCTTACTGTTATACTTAAATGCCACAGTTAGTTAACTAGTATAGCAATTTACTTTTTCTTACGATGTGAGAAACACATTTTTTTTTTTTTTTTTTTTAATCCAGTGAATAAAGTATGAGTATTATGATATATACTTTTCCGTGTTTTTATGATAATGAGATTATTTATTTATTTTTTGTGTGTATGTGTGTGTGTATGCTCAGTTATTTATAATTTACAAAAAGCAGCAAATTTTTTAAAACAATTTATTAGTGAGGAAAAAAGAAAGTGTTTCTTGTAATTATCGTGTTAGTTGAATGCCTGTTAACAAAGAGTTAACCGTATTTATTTATTTTTTTTATCATTGTAACTTAAAGAAATATACGTTTTCTTTTAAATTCATATTTTATGGCCCTTTTTTAAACAGGGCAATACATGTCAATTTCTTATATTTGCTGATTTTTACTGTTTACAGTTTTGTCTGAAGGAAATAGTAAGATCTGTCATAGTTAAAAAAAAAAAAAGAAAAAACTAAATCTTTCCAGACAAGAAAAAATAAAAATAAAAGAGTATCGTTACCTTGTGCTGTGAACTGCCTAGAATTTTACAGAATCTTATGAAATTACAAATACTTAAAGAAGAAAAGTCTAAGTCAAAAATAAGATTTGTTTAGGAGAGATAAAAAATATTACAAATTAAAGAGATTACAAAAAAAATTTCATCAACCTGAAAACTGACCCGATCCCGCAGTAGAGAATTTTTGTGACCCACACCTACTTTCTTTATATCCAAACCCAAAAACTATAAGACCATTAATAATTCATCTAAAAATCATGAAAAACTTTTTTCAAGGATAAAATAACATAAAATTGTATTTATTGTCACACAGTTGGTAAATTATTTTTAAAAGAATTAAAAATGTAATTGTAATAAGTTAAAAATCTGAAAAGTGGATTAATCCTTTGCACACGGGGCTTTTTTACAGTAAATAATAGTACTTATTTCCACTTGTTTTAAAAAAGCAGTGTTTTTTACCATCTTCATTTGAGCTATGTGTTAACGATGAGCAATCTCAAACGTTATTTTAAGTTAGTATTTTTTTTTTAACACATTTCCCCTCTGCATATCATTTAAATTGGTTACAGGAATATTTTTTCGTAATTATATCATACTTGCCAACTATGCAAAACTTTTATTTTGGGATTATCATCTACTGCTCCTTATTCTCATATATTTGCCCCCCCCCCCTTTTTTTTTGGAGCATTTTAAAGTTATACGTGTATTTTATCAAAAACTTCTATAAATTTTTAATTTTCTAGTTACTTTCACTTTTGTTGAAAAAAAAAAAAATCTTGTGAGTCAATAGACAGATTTATTTTAAAATATCAATTAGTACATTTTCATTCAATTGCTAAACTTTATTTATGCATAAAGATTTTTAATGATTTAAATCATGGATTAAATTATTAAAAACTCGCATATGTCTAAAGCTTGTCAATATTATTAAACTAAAGTCAACCAATATTATGTAAACCTGAAAATACCATATATAGAATCACCCTTATTTTGATCCTTCAATGTTGATAGATATGTTATTAAATGCATTTGGTTTTAATAATTAAGTTCTTTAGTTTACTTGTGTCCTATTGTTTCTACTAATCTGAAGGCTTTTGTTATGTTTGAATATAGTTGTAAATGTTTACAGTTTTCAGGTCTAGTTAAGAATGGGCGATAAGCATACCAAATGTAGTGGTCTTTTTCTCGCCAAATCGCATATGAGGAAAACAACACAACCTCCTGTTGGCATCGTTAAAATCTGAAATTATATATTAACAATCTATACCAGGGTGTCTACTGACTTGACAGAAAAAAAATTCATGACCTCAAAAAAATTTTCATGACCTTTTTTATCGACATATCCAACTGTAGATTTTCATAGAAGATAATTTTTTTTTAAAGATACAAATGAGTATACTAGGTTTATAATCATGTTTATATATTTCCGCTACTAAATAATAGTAATCTGAAAATCGACATGAACTCATAATAGAGAATTTTAATGACCCACACCCGACTCAAAACCTAAAATGAAAATTAATAATTCATCTAAAAATCTTGAAATTTAAGTTATAAAGTAAATTTTTATTGCTATAAAACTGGTAAATACTTTAAAATGTAATTACTAATGCACCAAGTTAAAAGTTTTAAAATCTGAAAAATGGATAAACAATAATTTTTAACCATTTAGGTGTGTTGTGTACTTCAAGTGTTACAAAATGTGCTTCAAGTTTAGTAATAAGTACAAAACTATGAATAAACACACACCATAAAATGCAATAAACTCGCAACAATTGCTTTGGGTTGAAAAAAAAACACAACCATTCATCAGGCGAACAAAGTGGGCACGAGTGCTACAAGCAAAGCGACAATGCACCAAATGATGGGTTGCCGAATTATGTTTTTGCTCGTTAATGAAATTATTTTGAAAGATATTCTCAAGTCGACCCGACTCGTAGAAAAAAAAATTCAATCAACTCAATCTGAACTGCAAGAGAAAAAAATTGTTCAACCTGACCAGTAAAATTGGGTTACCTGAACCAATACGTGACTCAAACCGACGGTCAAATTTCATGACCTGTTCTTAATTTTCATGACCTATTGCTGAATTTCATGACCCATCGTTGATTTTCATGACCTAGTAGACACCCTGTATACTAATATTATAAATGTGAAAGTTTGGATGTTTGTTACTCAATCACGCCACAACGGCTAAACGGATCTGGATGAAATTTGGTACAGAGATAGATAATAGTCTAGAATAGGACATGGGCTACTATCTTTACAGAAATTCCTCCCACATTCTCCCCTGGGGGGGGGGGGCAAAAGACAAAAACATGTTTGTCCAGGTATCACTCAAGAACAGCTGGACGGAATTCCAACAGTGCCTCGCAGGAGGGTGGGGGACAAAAAAAAAAAAAAAAAATGCATTTATAAGCATAACTAGGCTCCCAATTGCTTCACAGTACAGAAATTACACACGGGGAGACTAGATATGAGTACAAATGACACATTATCTGTGATTTATAATTTTTTGATTTTTAATGCAAGGGAGGGGGAAAATCAATTTTTGGCAGGAAATATTGGAAATTCCTGATTTTGAGTAGAACTCTACCAAAGATATTGAAAAAAGGCTATGCGACTTCCTTAGGATATTTCCAATTTTTTTTTTTTTTTTTTGGTGGGGGTGTTACGGGGGGCAAACTCGAGACACCTCTTTTAGTGCTAAATTCATTATGAATAATCTATGGAAATTGCGGTCACGAATTTTGGTGCTTGGATTGTTCATACACCATAATGGACACCTAAAGTAACGAATTTATCAAAATTACCCCCATTTCCCCCCCCAAAGGGGGACAGAAGGCAAAAGCACCTTTGTAAACATATCTCAGCTCCAAATTACTTCACAGTGAAGAAATTGCACAAGGGGAGACTACACATTAGTACAATTAAAACATTATCAGCGATTTAGGAAATTCCGAATTTTAAGAGGAGGTATAGGAAAAATCCGTTTTTGGCGGAAAATTTTGCAAATTCTGGATTTTTGAGTAAAACTCTCCAAAGAATGGAACAAAGATGTAAAAAACAGCCATGCGACTTCTTTAGGATATTTCCAAAACACGTTTTTAATTTTTTGTCACTTGCCATTTTTTTTTGGTTGGGGGGGGGGGGGGGTATGGTATGTGTTACAAAGCGCAAATTTGAGACACCCTTTTTAGTGCTAAATTTGTCCTGGGAAATTCATGAGAGCTGCGGTCATGAAGTTTGGTGCTTGAATTTTTTATATGTATCCGACAACTAAAGAAACTGGATTTATCGAAATACCCCCACTTCTCCCCTGGAGGGTAGGAAGAAAAAAACGTTTGTAAGCATAACGCGGCCCCAAATTGCTTCATGGTGAAGAAATTGTACATGGTGAGATTAAAATTGAGTATAAATAAAACAAATACCATTTTTTAATTCTTGATTCTTAAAAAAGAAAGGGGGAAAAATCGTTTTTTTGGGGGGAAATTTCAGAAATTCCGGATTTTTTAGTAGAGCTTTACTAAAGATTTTACAAAGGTATTTCCAAAGACACATTTTCTTTTTTTGTGATTTTCAATATATTTTTTTTAGGGGGGGGGGGGTTACAAAGTAGCAAATTCAAGACCCCCCCCCTTTAGCGGTAAATTTGTCTTTGGAAATCTACGGGATCTGCGGTAACGAAATTTGGTGCATAAATTGTTTATATGTATCTGACACTTATTGTAATGGGATTTTACAAAATTCCCCCCCCCCTTACCCACTTGAGGACGAGGGGGCTATAAACACGTGTAAAAACACATTTTTACGTTTGAATTTGCCTTAAATTATCTTAGAATGGCAAACTTTGGTGTGTGGATGTTTATTAGGTGTACGCAATATGTACTTTGTCGAGATTTCGCAAAACTTCGAACTTAGCCACTAGGGAAGGAGAAGTAAGAATCAGGAAAGTTGCTGCCGAAAGCAGTGGGAACATGGACTCCTCACGTTGCGAGCGAGAAAAATCGCTACCGAACACAACGGGAACTCAGGTTAAGTAATAACGATATGGAATTTTGACAACTCATTTAAATATTGTGTCCAGCGAAGCGCGCAAAGCTTGCTATTTTCTTTATAAATAAATGGCTAAGAGATTTTTGACTCTGTCTGTGTGTTGATGCAAGTTGCTACCAGATTTTCATACTTTAGTTAATTTTAAAAAATCTAATAGTCCGATCGATAAGTTAATTAAACCAACGGATTCAGAAAAAATGCCCCTCTTATTTGTAACGAAACTTTCGTTAGATTTTTTTTTAATTAATTAAAACGTGAAAATAATAACCTGGTAAAAGCTTTTAAAATGGACATTTAAATTTTTAATTGTTGCCAAAAAAAAATTATTATTAATATTTTTTTTTTTTCAACATAAAATGAAATATGCTTTCACGCAAAAAAAAAAAAAATTAAATAAGTTTGCTCTTGCACATGGAATAAAAAAATATTACCTGAATTTTAGATTTTTTCCCCTTTTGTTTAAATAGTATGTTTTTGGCACGGATGAATCGCACTTGGCATAAAAGCTAATTCAGCATTAAATTAAAGAGCATTACTTATTGAATTAGAGAGCATTACTTTTTAAATTTTGATGCTAAAATAGATCGGACATTTTTCGCCAAGGACTCCACTTTCGTAAAAGCCACTTTAAGCCAAGCGTTTCGAAACTGTCATCTGATAAGCACCCAAATGAAAGCCTTCTGGTAAACTATTGTCACAGGCAATAGGGACAGACACCCGAGAAAGAGTGGGTCGCTGCCAAAGGCAGCGGGAAACCAAAGCGGGCTTTAAAGCAATTTCATGTCTTTAAATTTTATTTTTGTTTGTAAAACGATATAGAAAAAGAGTTTTCTTTAAATATAGTGACCAGCGAAGCAAGAAAAGCCTTCGTTGATTTCATTAATTAAAAAATGGTTTCATTAACAAACTTCGATCTATTGGCACGCAGGCAGCATCAGGCCGAATTTTGTACATATCGAGTTTGATTTTGAAATTTTTCCCACATTCGGAAATTGGTACGTTCCCGAACCGGTGCTTTGCTAGTAGTCGATAAAGATTTATAGCATTTTCTTTCTAATTGGATGTTATAGTTTCATAATTTTTAGTAAAATTATTAAAAATTGTATTGAAGATGATTTTTCTTGTTTTCTATGTTTGTTTCTGATCAAACTGCTTTTTTTCCAACATGTTTTGTTGATTATTTAGATCACTGAAAAGCTTGCTATCTTATGCTGCCAATGGGCTATTATAACTGCGATACAATGTTAACAATTTAAAAAAAAAAAAAAAAAAAGCACCAAGTGGACCAACAGACTAATTTTCCCTTATAAATGTGTATTGCACTATTAGATTGCATGCTTGCAACATTATAAAAGAAGTGAAAGATTCATCATATTTCCAAAGACACTTTAGGCTTAGGAAATAGAAGCTCGTTGAACACATTTCTTTAGTTTTTATTAGTACTTTATACTGGAAGTGCTTAAGCAAATGAACGAAAAGTCACATTTTTTGGTTCATATTGGTATTTATATACGTTTATTCCTTTTTTACATTAAAGTAAACTTGTTAATTGCAGTTGTATTAGCCAAACTTCACAATACATTTCAGATTTTATAGATTCTGTTGTTTTAAAAAATGCGAGTTGGATCTTTTTTTTTACAGTTTAAAGTAGTATTTATTATTTTTTTTTTATGGATGATCAAGTTTTCATTGGTATTTGGTGTTTTAAGATTAAAGGCAACTGAGTACTCGAGAATCCCAGGCCTGATCAAGTTTACATTATATAACTACATTTAAAGTTTAAATTGCAAAATTTTATAATGTGATAAACATGCTAAGAAAAAGATATAATATCTGTTGTCCTTAGTGAAAAAGAAGATATCACAAATTTATTTAACAAACATACTTGATTCCTCTGAAAAATCCTGATTATTTTGATAAGGTATATTAAGGGAACAATCAGTAATATGAAACAATATTTTGTCCAATATATACCATGAAAATATACACATGTCATGTATGTTTTCGATTCCCAAGGACAACATATCAAATCTATGCTTATGCTAAAAACAAAGTATAAATGCATAAAGCATAAATCACTACATTCTCTGAGACTTTTAAATTTTTCTTTTATTTTTGGTTTTATTCAATGATTGAAAAATTTTCTCCACACACACAAATTTTTAAATGTTAATTTACAATTAATAGTCACTCCATTACATACACAGCATCACTTCATAAGAATGTAATATTTCTTAATCAGGATACCATTTATATTTCATAAACCAAAGTACTTACTTACTTAAAACAATGAATTTTAAATACATTATAAAATAGATAACATTCTAAAAAATTGAACACAATTTTATTTTTTGAATAAGACTCAATAAAACATATACGTGATGAAAAGTATCCGGTTTTAATTCAATCTTTTCAATGTAAACTTGATCATCCATAAAATTTAGTAGTACTTTAAATTCCAACATAAAAACATTAGCATGTACATTTTATAGGAAATTACATTTTTTTCAAACGATAGTAATACATAAAACCAAATTAACATGCGAAGCATGAATCTGTTAAATCTGATATGCATTACGAAGTCACACTAGTACAACTGCACAATTAATAAGTGCTATTTAATCTAATGCAAAATACAAAAAAGAAACCTGTATAAATAATACCAACATAAACCGAAAAATGTGATTTAACCGCTCAAATACTTCTCAGTATAAAATAATTTAAACTAAAGAAAAGAATTCGTCTGAAAATACGATTTAAAAAACATACCATGCTTCTAACAACAGCTTCTGTTTCACGATTTAGTATGAAATATCTCCTGAAATTTGTTTAATCATCCATTTCTTTTATAATTTTCATATGATATCTTATTCTTGGAAGATAATTCCTTTTATTTAAGCTATTTATTATTTGTGACTCTTCTTTTTGGTATCTTTTAAAATATACACAAAATATTGACGATATCCGCCATGTTTGTTATTGTTTGGTTGATTGAGTGAACTCCCCAAAGGCGTTCAGCAAATCTTCTCCCCACACAACTTCCCGGGTGAAATTCGTGACGTCATTTTTGAGGAGCCCGGGGAGAATGGGGAGCAACGCTGAACTTACCCAAGATATCATGCACAAAGAAGAAATACTTAAATCTGAAGGTAGTGCATAAGTCAATGAAAAATGGAGTCAAATATGTTTCTGGACAAAATACCTTTTATTCTTGATTAAATATTCTTGATTAAAGGGATGCTGGTGACTGGTGAGGTTCTCTGCCACACGTTGACTGCTCCTATCCCTCGCTTCTGCTTTCTTCTAACTGCTGCACAATCGAATATCAACTCTACGTCCGATTTATTCCATTGTTTATACATGCTACTTTTCTGCAGATTTCTGCTTTTTTAACTCTGATTTTAATCATTCCTGAGATCGATGCAAATTCAAGTTAAAATTTAGGTGAGTGTATGGGGGGGGGGGGGCTGACTTCAGAAGCATAGTCTTTATCATCACGGAATTTGTTCTAAATCTGTGTGATAAGCTTTCTAATGCGACATTGCTTTTTTTATTTCAGCACGCTCCGCGCTTTCTCCTCTCTCCGTTTCTCTTCCTCTGCGAGGTAGATGTACGCTGACATCCCCTCTGTGAAGAGAAATGTTTGGCGCGCGAGATCACCTCTCCTCCCTCCCTCTTTCTCTTGCGGTTGCTGCTGTTCGCTGGATTGGACGAAAGCGGGGAAGGGTGTTTCTTAATTGTATCGTATTGAATCAAATATCTATGGGTTTGGGCGGCAACGAACGAACACGAACGGCATTTGATGCTTCGTTGAGCGCACGTGTTTTTTGTGTTTATATTTATCCAATTTGAAATTCGGCTGTAAAATGCCGAATTGGAATATTATTTCTGATGAATTGAAAGTTCGCGAAATTGACGTAGCAGAAATGAACAAGTTCAGATTTGAATGGCTTTGTAAGACCTTGAGTCTAAATGATGAAGGAAAAAGCATTGAAATTGTGATTGGAGATAATATTAAGAAAATTGATGTGAGCGGCAAGTCAGTGTGCACAGTGTGCAATGACTTGATTTATTATGGAAAACGGGGCTACACAGCAATTTCAGATCACATGAAAACAAAGAAACACAAAGAATTTTGCATAGAAAATAATTATGTATTGCCAAGCGATTTTTCTGCTGTGTCTGCCGGTTCAAGCACATCGTCTCAATCAGTGAACACATCGTCTAGTAATTTAACAAATGTTCCAATATGTGACAGAATATCAAATGCTGAAGCATTGGTGTTAGATGTTTTAGCAGAGAACAGTTTGCCTTTTTCTATGGCTGAAGTCATAGTAGATGTCAGCAAAGTTTTATCTGAAGACAAGAAAGCTTTGAACCACCTAAATATGAAGAGGGCTTCTGCTAATTATAAAATGAGATTCGGAGTAGCAAAGACCTTTTTAGAGTCAACTGTTGAAAATTTAAAAGCTGCAAAATTTTCACTAAATATTGATGAAGCCACCAGTTCAAATAATATGAGAGTGCTATCTATATTATGCAGCTATTTCTCAGACACAACAAATAGAAGGAGCACTTGGCTTCTTTAAATGTAGTCAAGGTAAGTGCAGAAAATTTATTTCTTGCAATCAGTAGTTTTTTTGAAGAAAATGAAATTCCATGGAGTAATCTTGTATCCGTTCTGATGGATTCTTGCAATGTTATGAGGGGCTCCAAAGCAGGCCTAGAAGCAAAAATTAGGAATGAAAAGACTCCTCATTTATTGGATGTAGATGGCGACTCTTGCCATCACATCCACAATGCATGTAAAAAAATTTGTAAACCATTTAAACAGATATTTGTAACATATTAGAAGTGAAATATGTTTCCCCAATTAAATTGATTCCAAATCGTTGGATGTCTTGTTATGATGCTGCATTAAACTTCTTATACTTATTAGATGCACTGACAGTTTTATTTTACTCCTTCTTGAATGATAAGGATAAAACTTACTATTTTGCCATCTTATGTTCAATTAATCAACATCGAAATGTTACTTCATCTGATAGAGGACGAATAAAAGTAATTCAAAGAAACTTAGCCACTAAAAAGATAACTGATGATGGAATAAAAAGGAAAATAAGAATTTGTAAAAAACTTTTTCATAATAGAAAAAATACTCGATTAATAGCCCATTTATATGCTGCCACTCTACCTCTTTTAAAGAAGTATGTTCTTATGTTCCAAACCAAAGAACCTCTTATACATAAAGTATATGATGAGCAGAAACAGACCGTCTTAGATTTTTTCTCCTGTTTTATTGCTGCAGAAAACTTACAAGATAAGAAAGTAAGAGAACTTCTTGAACTTAATTTGAATGATGAAAAAATTCATTTGCCTTTAAAAAGGATGTTTATAGGATCAGGAACACAAAAACTTATTTTAAATGGTGACAAAACTTCTGAAAGTTTCCTTGTGTGTGCCAAACAGGCGTATATTGATTGTGGGAAGCACTTGCAAAAAGTATTGCTTTGAATAACAAGTTTTTGAAGTGTGCATCTTTTATTGATCCTACTACAAGGGGTCATCAAGTCACTCTTCACAGATTGCAGCAATTACCATCTTTATTACATATTTTATCTCCTGAAGAAGAGCAAAAGTTTTCACTTTTGATTCACCAATAACAAGTTGATTTCATGGACCACAAGTTGAAGGATCCTTCAATATGATGAAAGATATCATTGATTGTAGAACTGGACGAATGCACATTGAGACTTATTCAGACTGTGAAATATAAATTGAAATCAGAAAAGAAAACTTCTGTTGATTTCACAGTGATTACTAAAATATAATTCTCCTTATGCACATTTATACAAAATTTTGTTCTATATCACCATGTTAAAAATTTAGAAAAAGCGGGATGGCAACGCAACCTGTAAGACAATTTTTACCAAAAGTTGATAGGCACTAATTTATGTCAAGGTACAACTACATACCAATTTGTATGAAATTCTGTGCAGTAGTTCTTGAGATACAGTTGCCACAAAATTTTGTCACACACACACACAGACAGACATTTTCTAAAAATGGTCAAATCGTGTTCTACAGCTCTCAAAACGTGTAAATTCATCAAAAACCCGAGGTCGAAAATTTTTATGAATCCAATACTTTCTCTATATTACATATAGAAGAAAGTAAAAAAGATGTTTTTTCGTTTACTCGTTTTAACATTTCTTCAGTAGAAGAGAAATGCATGGAAAAGACATGCCCGCTTGCAAAATAAGGTAAATTTTATTAGTAGTAAAAATTTTCGACTTCGGGTTTTTGATGGATTTACACGTTTTGAGAGCTGTAGAACACGATTTGACTATTTTTAGAAAATGTCTGTGTGTGTGTGACAAAATTTTGTGGCAACTGTATCTCAGGAACTACTGCACAGAATTTCGTACAAGTTGGTATGTAGTTGCACCTTGACATAAATTAGTGCCTATCAACTTGTGCGCTACACGTTGGTAGCAGCTACAAAGACATAGAGGATTTAGCAAATAACTGTTCTGTTTGTGTGAAATTAAAACACAATCCTCCTAAAATGGACAACCATCACTGGGAATGGCCTACAACACCTTGGAACAGAATACATGTAGATTTTTTTTGGTCCAGTTATGGGAAAAATGTTTTTAATCATAGATGCCCACAGTAAATGGACAGAAGTATTCATTATTCCTAATACTACTGCTGAGAACACTATAAACTGTCTTTCTTCGCTTTTTGCCAGATATGGCTATCCTGTGTCCCTTGTGTCTGATAATGGGCCACAATTCACTTCAGAACAATTCGAAAATTTTCTTCAAAGTAAAGGCATAAAACATATCTTAACTGCACTATATCATCCCTTTACAAATGGTCAGATGTGTCCAAATAATAAAAAAAGGATTGAAATCCTTAAGTTCAGAACCAGGAAATCTACAATTTAAGTTAAATGAATTTCTATTACAATACCGAATAATGCCTCATATTACAACAGGAGAGAGTCCCACATCATTATTTCTCAAAAGAAATATAAGATCAAAATTAGATTTACTTGTACCAAATGTTAAAAATTATGTTGAAAACAAACAACATAAAAATGTTTTTAACAAGAAAAAGCTAAGAGAATTCCAAGTAAATGAAAAAGTTGCAGTACGCAATTACACACCATCAGATAAATGGAAAATAGGTATAGTAATTGCCAGAATAGGCAAATTAAATTATAGAATTCAAGTAGGTTCATGTGTATGGAAAAGACACATTGATCAACTGAAAAGTGTAGGTTCCAGAGTACAACTGGAGGAAACTACAAATCCTGGTGAAATTGAAAAGAACACCCTTGATGCAAATATTCCCATGGTTCCCGATAGCAAGAGTCCACACCTGCAAAGCAATGGAGAATCTAAGTCTGGTAGGAGGCCTGCCATTACACCAGATCCAGTGCCAACCGATCCTGCCATTACACCAGATCCAGTGCCTACTGACAGTAGATCAGTGTCTACAAAGCCTGGAGAAATTGACTGTGATAAAAATATCAACAGTACTGTAAATAATAAAGAACTAAAACCTGAACATTCAAATTTTAAAAATACTAATTTATCTTTTTCTGAACAGGGTGTAAGAAGATCAACTAGAGTAAGAAAACCTCCCATCAGGTATGGTATGCGGAATTAAGGGGAGGAGAGTTGTGGTGTATTTCGCCATTGTATTCCTGATTCAATCTATTGGTCTTGTGGTAAGTGACGTCACGTAAATGTACAAGTACCTGTATTATCCAAGCAATGATCTGTTCATTCCTCTTTACTTTTATCTCTGCTAAAACAGATCAGTCTTCAATATGTAGTCGTTTGTGTAACTTGTGTATTTCATCTGTAATTGTCGTAGTCATCTATTAAATTTTATGTGTTTAAAATGTAGACGCCTCGTCATATCAATGTTATGGATTACTTATAAATCTTCTCCTACCCAAAATATACTGTACCTATGAAGATTTAAAGCATACTCTCAAACAGTCTCTAAAAAACATTTGGCAAAGAGAGTGGAAATGTCAAGATAATAAGTTACCAGAGATCAAACCATATATAACAGTCTGGCCAACACTTGCACCAAGGAAGTACGATGTAGTTATCACTCGTCTCAGAATAGGACATTCTAGACTCACTCACAAGCACTTATTACTTGGACAAGAAGGACCTACTTGTCCCAAATGTCATACGGATTCACTTACCATTTGCCATATACTCACTGATTGCCCATGCCTTCGTCATTTATATAGATATTTTTTTAATTCATCATCACCACATTTGACAAACCTTTTAGGTATTCCTCATCATCAAATGACCAATTTTCTAAAAATGGCAGGTTTTTATTTCGATATCTGATTTTACCTTACCTTATACACTGTTTATTTTACTTTTGATTTTATTACATATACTGTTTCCTTTTTACATCTGTTTTTATTATATACTTTGTCTGTAATGTTTTATATATATGTTTTTATTATATACACTGTTTCTTGACGTTTTGCCTTTTCTTGTTCTCTGTTTTTATTTATACTCTGGTTGGGGTCCCCCCCATCCAGACATGGTTTGGTGCAGATCTGGATCTTGCGCCATAAAAAACCAACCGCAACCAACCTATTGCATTGATATTTTGGTTCAATATAATTCACATACGCATAGAAAGATGCTTTTTTTTTAAATGTACAAATATACAAAAATAAACTTACATACAATAATAATAATGAAAACATGCTTTTATTTTCTTTCTAAATATAGATAAGGATTCCATATCTTACATATAACATATAAATTGCATAGAAAATTTTGCTACATAGCTTTGATGGTCGAGAGATAAGTCAGCGCAATTAATTTACCTTATAAAAATTTAATTACGTGAACTCAAATAATATAAAAATGTATTACAGTATAGGATCCGTTATCCGGAAACCCGTTATCCAGAATGCTCCGAAAACCAGAATGCATAATGCCAACTACCAAAATTTTTAATTTTCGTAAAATTTAAGAATTAAAGTTATACAATAGCAGCGGTCAGAATTATAATTTTACAACCTACTTCCTTTAATGCTATGGTGTTATTCTGGAGAAATATGGTGAGTACAAAATTGTCCAAATAATTACTGAAAAAATTGCAAATTTAAGTTAGAAAATGAATTTTTATGGTATTTTTTATTAGATAAACATTAATAACACATACTTCTTAAAGTGCCCAATGGCAGATGAATTTTATCCTTGAACTCAGGTCACATGCATGAAGTCCAATTGTTATAAAAAATTTAAATAGTTTTTATTAATTCCCATTATTTTTAGAATTTCATAAAATATTTAGTATTATGTGCTAAAACTATTTGAAACATTTATGAACAATTAGTATCAGAGACACACTATAAGCAAAAAAATATAGAAATGTTTGCAAAATCCAAATGAAAGGATTTTTACTCACAGGTCCAAAATAAAATTTTATATATGTTTATTTATTTTTCATTCATTATTATTATTTATATTTGTAATTTAAAATTCTAATTAAGAATGATTTTTATTTTGTGGAAATAATTTATTAAAACGAACAAATATATAGGTAAAGTGTTTATATATATCATTCATGTTTATCACTTATTTATGAAATTATTTTGTACCATTTTTATACATATAAATAAAGTGCTCCGAATTACGGAAAAACCCCTTATCCAGAATATCCCAGGTCCCAAGCTTTCTGGATAACGGATCCTATACTGTAATAATATTTAATAGTATTATGCGAAACAAGATTATTATTTGAATATTTCTGAGTGAATCAATAGCTATTCACTTGGAAAAAATATTTATTAATTCTTTTGAATTTGCTGACTGAAATATTAGTGATTTCCATCGTGAACCTTTTGAATGAATTATACATCATAATGAGGTAAATTACATGTTTTCGCTTCAATCAATGATTTTTCGTTAAATGTTTTAAAGAACTTTAAACACAATATGAGCATAATAAGAAAAACAGGTTAATACATATATATATTTTTAAAAATGTACATTATAAATGCCGAACTTTTATAAGTATTTATATACATGAAATTTGAATTATCGTATATTTCTGTTTTTCATGAAAAGAATAGGGTTTAACTAAAAAAAAAAGCATATATATAAAAAAAAAAATAAAAAATCAGCCAATGCTTGTAAAAAAAAATAAAAAATAAGTAAATAAATACTGTAAAAGCACTTATTTTCACGAGCCCATCGTAATTGCGAAAATTTAAGCCTCGCAAAATACTTTTTTTTTTCGCCTTAAATAATAATAATAAATAAATTTTTCACTTACCAAAATCTAACGATTTATTACACAGTTACAAACACTTTTATGACAACTTTCTCAAACTATTTCTTGAATATAAAACAAAAATACAACCAGGGGCGTAGCGTGAAAAATTGATTGGGGGGGGGAGACCCGACGTTTGGCGCCCTTTCGTATTCCTCATCTGAAAATGCCACCCACATACTTTCAAGAGTGTTGCCATCTTTGGGATCGAGGGCACAGGCCCTCTCGTCGGTTAATACGTGCCCCCCCCCCCTCTCCTTCGGGGCATATTCCTAAAATATGCCAAGGAAAAAAAAGCTTTTTTTCCCCCTCCATTTAGCAGCTTTTTTTTTTTTTTAGACATCTTTGGAGCATTCTAAATTTTTTCAGCGAATCTATATATTAATACGCAGACATGAAATTTCTCTTACATTTTTAGCCTACTTTCAATAAAAGGAAGTGCTTACAAGTAGTATCGTTCAAAAGATATGGTTAATGTGCTTTGCAGAAATATATACATATATATATTCTCGTATGAGACTAAGCAAAAGTATCTTTCTTAGGACAACCAGAGTATTGGTTTGAGACAAAGTAGAACAATTGAAAAAGATTTTTTTTCCCCCTTTTTCAACAAATTTAAAAGATATTACATTATAATTCAGGTAAAACATAAAACTTTCAAAATAAATTTTAAGAAATGAAAATAGTAACTGTTGCTAAGGAAAGCAACTTTATATTTTTAGAGTGGACAATACCTAATCTCGCCGACAGTTACTCTGTGGGAAAGTTTGATTTCATGATTACTCATTACATAATGTATATTTAAATTCTGTTTTCACATTAAGAAAATTTACAATCGTTTATTTATTTATTTATTTTTATTTTTAATGTAATTCTAAGTTTAAAAACCTGAATCAATATGTGCATTTTTCTCTTTCTTTCTTTCTTTCTTTTTATTTTATTTATTTATTTATTTTTACCGCAAAATGAAATATTAAAAATTTATCAATTTTTGGAAAATGAGTAAGAAAAACATAAGCCTTACACATTTGTTCTGATCCGTCTAGTCTTTCGAAAGAAATTAATTACTTCTTGAAATCTCTTGCTCTTTCTCGAGGCTATAATCCCTCTATTAATAATAAAGCTTTATATAAATTCAAGAATCCTAAACGTTCTGATACCAAATTGAACGATCACAGTCTCATTCCAGTTGTTTTACCTTTTTATTTATTACTTTCTTTTAAAATTTCTAAAATTCTCTCACCGTTTGGTTTTAAAGTCATTTAAAAACCCGTCAACAAAATTCAATTATCATCTCTTAAAGATCCCATTCCTACTGAAAACCGTTCTGGCATTTATTTAGTCCTATGTTCGTCGTACAATTTAGTTTATATTGATCAAACTAAAAGGCGTTTGCAATATAGAATAAATGAGCACTGTCAAAATGTTCGTAATGAAGAGATCTCTAAATCTTCCATTGGTTCCCACTGCTGGGTTCATGGCCATCGTTTTGATTTTTCTAAAACTAACATAATTTCATCTCCTGTCTTCTCTTCCCATTTGAAGATCCATGAAGTTTTTTACATATTTAAAAATTCGAAAAAATCTTGTTAATGATATTTGTTCCACTCCGTTCTTGTCTGATGCTATGAAATTTCTCACATAAGTTCGATTTTCGGTTAATTTTGATATTTTTTAAATTTTTAGATTTTGTTACATTTTTTTAAATTTAATTTATTTATTTATTTCTTTTATTTCATAATTCTGTAATGCTGACTCTAGGCTAATTTGGCAGGGTGCCCTTTTAAACATTTTTTAGCACCCTGTAGCCCTTTTTCAACATATTTTTGCAACTGGCGACCCTTTTAAAAACATTTTGGTACCAAGTAGCCTTTTCAAACATTTTAAATGTTTAGAGGCCTTTAGATTTTTTCCCCTGACTTTTAAACTTTCTTAGCAATAATTCTGCAACATTCCTGGAATAACAAATGCATACAGCCTATATATATATACAAGGAAAATTAGTAACTTACATTTGTTACGTACAAAAATCATAACATAGAACACTGCAAATTATGCCCCTTTTCTTTTTATTTCCCCCCGGCCGCCCTTTTATTTTAGAGTCAGCACTATTCTCCTCACACCAGTATTTATGTTTACATTCATCTGTATGTATTTTTGCTGTTCACTTAAAACGGTTTTGTGCGTTGCCACTTTGACTGCAGCACTTGTGCCAACTTTTTTCGCCTGACGAAGGATCATGTGTTTTTTCGACCCGAAACAATTATTGCAAGTTTATTGCATTTTATAGTGTTTATTCAAAGTTTTGTAATTATTGCTTTCAAACACCAGTTCTGTGGTGTTTTCTTATTATGAAATTAGGTATTGTTCACTCTTAAGGGGGAGAAAAAAAGCAGTAGTTTATTTATTATTGTTATTTTATATATTTAAACGAATTAAAAAACGTTTTTCTTTTTTCCCATATCGTGGGAAAAATGTTATAAGAAATATAGTAGCAATTGCTAAGGAATGCGACACAATTACCGCATGTCTTTATGTGGAAGAACAAACTAAAAAAAAAGTCCCGTTGTCCAAAATTAAATCTTTTTTGTACAGAAATTTATATCTTAGGTGTTGGTGTCGGTGTTTGGGAAAAAGGCCAATTGACTGTTCTAGGATCCTAGGCCTGAGGGGGAGTGCCTTCTGTGGAGGTCTTTCTAAGCGTTCCTAGCCCGTATTTACGCAAGTTTCGGAGAAAACCATGGAAAATTCTGAACGGCTAGGCTGACAAGCGAGACCTGGGATCATACCCGGCACCTCACATCTACCAGCTTGACAGAAAGATTGCGGATTCAATAATCGAGCCAACATAAGACCATCATGAAAGTCAGTCTCCTCTGGTGCACGTAAACTCTGTCGTGGCTGCAATATCCTGAATGCTCCGTGCAAATAATACGTCTGGGGATACTGAAGCGGGGGAGCCATCCCTTCCGCAAAAGATAAAAATTGTGATGGCTTGTCTTCGGACCGCCACTGGGGCATTAATCCCAAACCATCGCTAATTACCCAATATATGCCTATTAATGCGACGTTAAATCAGCTTCCTCGCGCTATTTCATGTGAAGAAACACTAGTTGAATTCTATAGACTTATAAATATTTCAAAACCCGTAAGCGATGAAACTAAAATAAAAAATTTGCTTAAAGGATCACTCAGAATCAAAAATTGTTAGTGAGAAATCGTTATAACCAAATCAAACCTCATCTAATTTTGTTTTTATGCAATAGCCATAACGTACAATAAACTGCTTTTTTTTTCGAGCTAAGGTCTTGAAAAATCGTAATTTTAAGTTTTTGGAGGAGAGAAAGCGATTGCGCATACTTACGAGTCAGTTGTAAGTATGTGAAATGGGAGAAGAACGCCGCAGTTGCTACAGAGCGCAAATTTGCTAAGGTCAGAACTTTCAAGAGTCGTTGCATGGTAAACAAACATGCTGTTGTAGGTGCCTGAACAGGGAAGGGCGCCGCTCAGCTGGAGTTTGCTGCTAACTTATTCTTAAAGGGTCCTGAATACAATCAAAATTTTCAACAGTCTTTTGCACGGTAAGTGAACAGACTATTGTAAGTGTTTGAAATGGGAAATTATGCCATAGGCGCCCCCAAACAGGACTTTGTTATGATCAGATTTTTTTAAGAGTTATGAAAGCGAAGAGAATTTTCAAAGATTGTTTGTAGGAAAATAGGTTATTATACACATTTAAAAAGGCTGTTTTAGGCATCTAATTAGTTAGGAGGGTGTCACCTAATGGGAGTTTGCTACAGTCAGACATTTTAATGCAAACTTTTTTGCTGGTCGATGAACCAGTTGGTCGCCGAAGGCAGCTTCTGATGCATAAAAATCTTAAGTGTTTTTGGTAACTAATGATAATCAACAAAATTATGAACCACTTTCAAATGAACTTCAAGGCGCAAAACAGCACCCCCCCCCAGAAACCTCATTATGCCTTTGTAGGTGCCTGAACAGGGAAAGGCGCAGCTCAGCTGGAGCTTACCACTAACGTATTCTTAAAGGGTCCCGAATACGATTAGAATTTTCAACAGTCTTTTGTACGGTAAGTAAACAGGCTATTGTAAGTGAACAAAACGGGAAATCATGCCATATGCGCCCCAAACAAGAATTTGTTATGATCAGATTTTTTAAGCGTCATGAATACGATGAGAATTTTCAAGGGTAGTTTGCGCGGTAGGAAAACAGGCTGTTTTAGGCGTCTAATTAGTTTAGAGGACGCCGCAGGTGCCACCAAACAATAGTTTGCTACAGTCAGACATTTTAACGCAAACTTTTTTTGCTGGTCGGTGAACCAGTTGGTCAGCTTGTGATACATAAAATTCTTAAGTGATTTCGGTAACTAATGATAAATTAACAAAATTATGATCCACTTTCAAATGAACTTTAAGTCGCGAAACAGCGCCCCCAGAAACTTCAATATGCCACCCTATTTTTTAAAACATTGGGGGGGGGGGAGACTCCCCCCCCTTATGCTACGCCCCTGAATACAACTACTAGACAGCAGCTCATTCACTTACAATTCTTTGAAGCCATTCAAGATTATTCCAAGATCAAAGTTGATGTATAAGAACAGTTGTTCAGGATTTTTCAATTTTCAGTTCTGTTCATATAAAGTTCGCGAAATTTTCAGCTCACAAAATCAACGATATCTTCATTTTCGTGAAAATAAGTGCTTTTACAGTAGGATTATTACATTAAAACAGGATAAAATTATGTACGCAAATATATCCATTAAATAAAAATTAAATTAAATAACTCTCAAAGATGAACTACATAACAGAAGGAATTATTGTTAATCACTATTAACATGAAATTACAGTTATTTCATTATTAGTAAACATATCAGAATTATATTTCCAATTTATGTGATTGTGTTCATGTTGTATTCATAGTGGTTTGAAAGGCAATTTCCAATTAATGAAATGTATATACAAATTTTAAAATAAACAACAATAAAAATTAAGCGATTATATGAAAAATTAAACTTAACAAAATATTCTACTATAACAATTTTCTAAAGCTAGGACAAATCACTAATAAACAATAATCTTATTTAATTTACTGAAATTTACTCGTTTATATGCAACTTAAAAAAAAAGACTCTGTATAAAGTATTAAGAAATAAGACTGTGCAAAGTAAAGTTTAAAAAAACAAAAGAGGTTAGATTGTTAGTTCACTAATAAATACATGTACTTCAAGCAAACTGAATAATAAAAAATGATTAAAAAAAAAAAAAATGCAAATATATTATAAAAACTATTTTTGAAGCTTTAATAGCTGCTACTCACACACATACATACATACAATATACTTGTTTACTATAATTGTCTATATATATATTAATTTGAATACTGATAATATTTAATAATCCTTAAATTTCACTGACTGATTTTTAATATATATATAGAATAGGAATAAAAACCAATAATGCCATAAATGTAGTATACACTTAAATTCAAATAAATAATAATCAAAATTAAGAAGTAATACACACATGAAATTGTGTGATTGTTTTAACCAATTATTTTTTTCAATTTGAAAAAAAAAAAAGTTAATATAAAATACTAAGATTATAGCATATTCCTAAATACGAGATAAAATGCAAGCAAATAACAAAGAATATGTATAAAAATAAATAAATTGAAAAGTAAAATAAGAATAAGGTATGCGGTCTAAACGTTTATATAAGGGAATTCAAATTGGATAAATAATTAAATAAATAATATTGCGTAAAGTATAATATATATAAGATTAAAAAAAAAGTATATAAATGAATTAAAATGCATAAAATGTGTGCATTAAATGTAATTAAAAATTTTTGAATGTTAATCATAAAAATTGCACAAAAACACATACATACACACTGGGGAAAGAAAAAAAAAAAATCTCACAGAAATTTTATTATAATAATGATGCAAAAAACTTTTTTTTTTAAACAAGTGCCATAAAATAATAATAAAAATAAATAAATAAAAAATATTTAAATTGTGTCTGTTTGAAATTATAAAGTATGACTCTTAATAAGAAGACAAAAAAAAAAAAAAAAAAAAAAAAAGGCACGAGTGCAGTATGAAATCATGTGTATTATATATATATGAAATTATTACTCAATATATATATATACACAGTAGAAGATCTTTATAATGCAATTCTCTATATAACACAAAATTTCTTGGATATAAACAATAAATTTTGCAGTTAAGAAATACTTTCTAAAAAACTGTTACTTTGTTGAGAAGTAAGTGTGATACATTTGTTTTTCTTTATCTGCTTAATTCAGAGATTTTTAATGAAAAAATTGCTATAATTAATTTTTTTTTTTTTTAAGTAAGCAATATAATGAATGATTTTGTACAGGCATTTTGTACTATCTTTGTAAAGCAAATTTTAGAATGAAAGTTATTATCCACCTAATTTTTTGTTCCAAGAAATGTAACTTTAAAATGTCCTACTCTGTTTTGATATGTTTCAGACATGTTTGGCCATGTTTACAAGGTAAGTTTGACGATGTGTGAAATGTGATCTATATAATGCAAAATTCTATATAACGCAAAACCTTGTGTTTTTAGCTTTGCGTTATAAAGATCTTCTACTGTATATATATATATATATATTAAATAAATTAATAAACCACATAAAATGAAATTTTGTATATTCAAAATATTTTTATAGCAAATTTAAAAATTGTTAATTAACATTATTGGATGAATTAAACCTAAATGGGTGCACATTTTAAAATTAATTAAATACATAGGGCAAATCATTTAAATATTACAATTTCAAATTCTAAAAATCTAGATGAGTATGATATATTTTAAAGTATGGTGCAGCACATAAGCCTACGTTACATTCATCGCATTGAAACAGAGTCTCACGACGGACTCTTTTTCCATTATCATTTTTCTTTTGTGAACAAACAACACATTGGCGAGCTTTTGCTTTTTTTGCACCACTGTTTTGTACATAAGAAGGAAAATGTCACCCTGTTAATCGTGTAACGTTTTCAGACTGCTTAATAGTGTGATTATGAATATTATTCTGGCAATTCGTGCCGTTTTCTTGAATGAGTCTCTCAATTAGTTTTATTCTGAAATCAACATGTGTCACTTTTCCACCTTTTTTTTTGGTACAAAACAAAAGAATTAAATTCCGCCTGATTAATTAGGTGGCGAAATATTTTTTTGTAGTATTTTCTTTGATTTCTCGCAACTGGGTAATATGATAGACACTGGTCTGATTTATCGACACCTCCCATGGTTTTGTTGTACTCTACAACTGCTGTTGGTTTTTTGCTGACTTTTTTTATCTTTGGTAAGGGTTTCCTTGAAATCTGCTGTGTGCACTGTACTTAACATTAATACAGGCTTCTTATCTTTCCATTTTTAAGTGCATATTTCCCCCTTCTGATATGCAATTAAGTTGCCTTTTTTAAATTTTTCTGTTTTCATTTTGGGGGGTTGACCTTTTCGATTTGCCCTCAAAGTTCCACAAATATCTGTCTTGCACTTTATCAAAAGCTTAGCTAATTCAGGTGACATATAAAAGTTAGACAATTAATAAATAGCCCTGATTTTTTTAAGTCGTGGATTAATGTCATTACACTTTTTGTGGAAAGTCCATAATTTTCGTATTCATCCATAAAAGTAGTTCCTTTTCCAGTATAGAACAGAAAATTCCAAATATATCCAGATTCAGACTCGCATAATTGAAATAACTTTATTACGAAGCGAGCACGCTTGCTTGGAATGTATTGTTTCCACCCCAATAATCCGTTATGGGCTATTAAGGATTCATCGATGGATATATTATCATTAGGAATGTATGCTGTTTTAAACTGCTTAACTAACATGGAATGTAATTGATAAATTTGTCTTAGTTTCGGATTGGGGTGGTTTTCAGCACTAAATTAATCTGTATTTTCAAAGTGCAGGAATTTTATTAACAAAGTATATCTTTGCTCAGGCATTACTCTTCCAAAAAAAGGTGTGTTAATGATTGGTCGAGTTGACCAAAACCATCTCTCTTTGGGTTTATTAATTACACCTTGGAGTAACATTAGCACCAGGAGACATTTCATTTCTTTGTTATCAGTTTCGTTCCAGTTGAGAATTCGAGAACTCAGCGTCAAATTAAATTTTTTTAACTCATATAATTCTTTTAAATTGTTGAAGGAGGCTGTTTTAAAATTGTACTATCAAAGGGTTGATCAAAATCGGGATAATACATACAGTGATCAGTGTTTCATTGATTTATCCAATTATTGTGTATACATTTCAGTATATGAATGGTATCTGTTACAAAAAATAACAGTCTATCTCTTTGAAATGGGTGTAAATACATTATTTGCTATTTGGGAGAATTTGTAAAGAGAGAGATGGCTCTCCGATTAACACTTTGACTGCCAATCCAAAATTGTAAATGTTCACCGTGGTGCCGAAAAATTCTGTTTAATTTGTATTCTTTTCGACATAAAATTATATATAAAAAAAAAAAGTATTTTTCAATCTGATTCATTTTGCAACACATGGGTAGATTCTCATTCTCCAACAATCAAACTCCAGTATGATTTTTATGTAATTGATATCGTTTTTGTAGCCAAGGAGTGAAGTGTTAAAAATCCATGGCTATCATATCTGATAGCCAGTGTCTCAACGGAAATATCACTTGCTATCACAAATGATAGCCATGGCAGTCAAAGTGTTAATAGAATTGTTGTCAGTTACGACACAAATAATCTTAAAACCAATTTCCTCCAAGTCTGCAATAGTTTTTTTTTATGCTTTCATATAAAGTTTCATCAGATTACCGTGGATACAGGCAGAATATGAATGACATCTTTATATGTTGATCATAAGCTCTTAATCATGAATACATGGGCACTAGAAGCTGATTTGCTACTATAAAATGCCATACTTACTATGTTCCCCATTTTATAGTCAAAATATTCTTTAATGTAAATTGCATCAATCAAATTATTAGTGAAAACATTTTCTCCTAATTTTCGAGTGCATAACGCAAAAAGTTTTCATCATGCTGTTCATGTTGAGGACAAAAGTTTAAATTTGAGGAGATTTTTTAGAGAGTTGAAAGGTGAGGAAAAATTAAAAAATCTGAATTTTTTAAGAATTTGTATGCATGAGAAGAAACAGAAATCAGGAGAATATCACCTGCTATTTTTTCCTATGTTATTAGTTTTATTCGTTCTGTCAAGAAATCATTGCATGTTTCTTTTTCCACAAAATGCATTTTTAAAGCATGTCTTGTGAGGTAATTGCAGCATAATCACCAAAGTTAATATTTTTATTATCAATAAAACATTCCATGAATTTTAATATTTTTGTAATTTGTATCGGAAAAGTGCTATTTATGAAAGTAGTTAAAGGAGAGGTTCTGACAAAAGCTTCCACGTATTAATTTTCGTGCGCAACTGAACATTTTCTATGAGGTGCAACTTCTGTATCAATATATAAAAATAGTGTACTAGAATTTTTTTTTTTTTTTTTTTTATGACAATCCAAATTGAAGACATGCATTTTTTATCCAAACAATTTAAAAAATCAGAATAATTTAAAATTAAAAACCTGTTCTCTTCTTTCTCCTTTGTACAAAGGCTTTCTTTTAATTGCCTCATTTCAGCTGTTCATTTTCCATGCGACATCGCTTTTCATTAAGTGAATCTCTTTTAGTTTTTTTTTTCAAGAAATATGCAAAGAGGCCAGGAAACTTTTTTGAAATTGCATTGTCTTTTAACTCCTTGGGGTACATTTGACAAATAAGCTTCGTCATGCACTTTGCCTAAAAAACGGATGACGAGAATAATTCGTCATGAAAATTAGAACAAAATTAAATCCAGCCATCACAAAATATGAATAAATAATAATAATAATAATTGGTAAATATCTGGTATATTGGTAAATTGGTAATCAAATTTGTACCCAAGGGGTTAATCTAAAGTGCTTGAATGACACTCTAATTGTGTCACCATTGGAATCCACAAAAATCTGATTCTTTATAATATCCTTTGCATCGAAATGTAGTTCACAAACCTAAAGTATAAATACAAAATAACAAAATTTTAATCATAAAAATGCAAGGTAAAACAAATAAATAAAAAAGGAATAACCTATTAATCAATATAATGTATAAAAATACTTATTTTTTAAAACACTTAAAGATAAATCAGACACACACAGATATATATATGAAGAATAATTAAAAAAAAAAAAAAAAAATCTACTCAAATTTTCAAAACAGAGTAATGTCCTTTAATTTTCGAAAAAAAATATGTATCTGCATAGTTTATAAAAATATAATTCTTTAAAATATGAATATTTGTACTTGACAAAGAGAACTAAATTTAATAGCCTTAAATTTTAAAGTATAATTAAATAAAAATTCCCGATTTTTTTTACTGCACTTATACTTACTTCATTCACCTAGCGAAAAATCATGGCCTTATTACTGATTCGAAATGAGTTTTTTTTTTTTTTCTTTTTGAGTTTGATTTTTATACATATTTATTTATCCCCCCTGGCGGGTACCTTCTTCAGGTATTCAGGGGAAGTCATGCACCCCGGGCCTGAGTGATCTTTTTCTTTCCCCTTTATTTCTTTTACTTTTGTTTGATATTTGTTTTAGTTGCCAGTTAGGTTTTTGGTACATACTTGTTCCTACTGTTTTGTTTGTTTCTATTACTTTTGGGTTGTTCATTCTTTTTTGTTGCCAATAAGTTCTTGGTCCATTCTTGTTTTGTTCTAAAAAAAAAATGAAAAAAAAAAAAAAAAAAAAAAAACACCTCTAAAAAATGAAATTGTTTTTTGAAAAGCACAAAAAAAAAAAAATGATACCACTCACTTTCTTCTACTAATATGCTTTTGTTATGTTCTGTTGGTAATGGTGCCACAACAGTCAAGCCTTGGGATCACACTGGGAGACTGGTACCCTTGGTGAAGGTGAGACAAAGGTGACTACTTGAACGAGAAACACCAGATTAATATGACTGCCACATGTGGTGCCTGAACTGGGTCAGCGACCTAGTAGCTGGTGAGTGGTTATGGATAAGGCTCCTATATATACGAGCTGGCGCATCAGGCATTTTGTTGCCTTAGGGTTGCCACGTGTACCCAGCGCGTTTCTCTGATAAACAAACGACAAAATTTTTTTTTATTGTCTTACGTTACTTTAAAGTAACTTGTTTTGTTATATTTCATAATTTTAGCTAAGTAAACTATGATATGGAAGTTTGTTTAGCGATAAACTGCTATAATCCTTCAAGAAGTGAATGTAAAGTGTTCGCAGACTATGTATTTGAGTTTTGGCGACATTTTGTAAAAGAAACAGAATCTGTCCTAACAACACAAACCCCAGTACATCCATACGATATCCTCAGAATAAAATGACATCCTGAGAATGTATTGTGAAAAAAATGTGTTTTTAGGAATATTATTGTTGCTTATTGCTCTTATCTTGACCGGATTAGCTTCAGATCAAGATTTCTTAAAATCATTGGGGAAGCGATAACGACGCCAAGCGGGAATTCTGTCCTCTTCTGAGGCAAAAAATTGGCGGTGATGCGCCGGCCTATTATTTTATTTAGGGGCTCTAGTTATGGGTGTCTCAGAGAAGATTCTTAAAAACCCTTTGCGTTTGTGTGTTGGAAGAAACACTCACCCCTTTTTCCCTTTTATGGCTACAAGTAAAGGAAATTGGATTAATGCGTCTGGCTTGGGCCAAGCTAATCTAAGTTGAATTTTAAATAAATAAGCTGTGTCAGAAAATTCTGTTATTTTATTTACACAAAATCAATTAAATAAAAAATAATAATTTAATTATTACCTCCATATTCTTTGATGAAGCGATGTTCAGTTCTTCTTTGCACTGCCAGGGGGAGTTACCTTAGTCGTGCAGTGATTTTAATAAACACAACACAACTTAGATATTAACCAGGCTTTTGCCTTTATTTTCACTTTTTACAGTATTATGTACAATGATTTACACGCTCTCTGTCTGCTGGGTGTGGTACATCAGGTTTATAGCTTTCTACAGGGAAGTGTTGGGGTGCCTCCAGTTGATGACTTTCTGGTTGTAGGTAAGTGTCAATCTTTATCTGATGAAACTTTTTTAATAGCACACATTTCCTTTCTCTCAATCTTCTCTTTTTTCTTCGCTTTTTGGTCATTTCCTGTTGTTTCTCGTGTTTTAGAAGCATTCTGAGATTGAGGGCTATCTTCGCTTTCCATTTCTCTCAGTTATTTTTGTTTGTTTATGTAAATTAACATTCTAACTAATAAAACTGTTTTATAAAAATAATGAAATTACTTATGGTACAGTAAACCACACAGCATCCCTTTGGCTAAATGAGCATTGAGAATATTTTTAATTAAAAAAAAAGTAAGTAAACAATAAACAATCAAATGAAGCTATGAAAATTGAGTACTTACTGTGCATAGTCCAGCTTTATTTCCAATTACATTTTATAAATATAAAACCAAATAAAATATTAATATAAAAATAATAAAATATTACTTACAGTACTCTTGCAGGTCATGTTGTGTTGACTTCACCACTCGAATTTCTTTCTGTAAATATGCTCACGAACATAAGGCTCCACTGGTACTCGATTGGGGTGTTTTTTAAACATTTCTATGTTGGTATGCCATGGGAAAATTTTTATATGTGTATGCATTGATCTTTCTATTACATAATTATCACAGGTTATTATTACGGGTGGAAAAAATTGATGGATTTGATTTTGATTTTTTTTTGTTCAATCTGAACTTTGTGTTCACCATCTAGGTGCTCCCTAAGGTCATCTAAATAGTCCACCCCGGTTCCTTGAGGCAAGACTGGACCCCTTTTTGTTTTTCTTCCCTTAATTTCATCAAAGAGTATGTTGCGCTTTCCAATAGCCCTTCCTATATAAAGTCTGGTAGCTTCTTTTGGTACGTTCAGATTTATCGAAACTCCCTCAAAGAGTCATGAATGCCGAAGCATACAAAGTTTTACCTCATCGGTATGGCCCTACAGGGCCTATTCATCTATTTCAAGGCACACCAACAGTAAATGTTTCTAAGGTAAATTTTCCCAATGTAAAAAAATATAAATTTCGTAACACATAGTTTGAATAAAAATCTGCTAATCCGAATATAGAACAATTTTCTTCATCATGTAGTTTATCTCCTAACTGTCTGCATTTCTCTTGTAACCAGTTCGAATTGAACATTTCTTTAAGTTTTTCTTTTAAATGAGCAGTGACAGATTCGATAGCATTTATGGCTGCTCGTTTACGGTCAGGCAAATGGACGAATATAAATGCATTCTCTTTATGCCCAATGTGATAATCTTCATGATCTTTTATGTCATATTAAGTTAAAAGATCTTTTTTGTCACAATCATTAACAAGATGAGCGTATCTATATATACAAGTAAAGGTATTGCTTATTTCATGTGATATTACAAAATCTACTAATTTCTTATGGTTGAAATGTCCTTTTTCTGTTTTTTTTTTTTTTTTTTTTTTTTTCTTTTTCGATTCGCATTTTTTTTTTTTTTTTGCAAGGTTAAAAAAAAGCTGACCCACATTGATTGCCCATTTCTGACTGAAACTTATCAAACTTCATCCCATAGGAGACCTTGCTGTCCCATATTAGAGGTCTGCACGGCCGGGACTGTGCACAGGCCGGGCCGGACTGTTTTTTTCCAAGTTCGGGCTGGGTCGGGCTCAGGCTAATTTTTTTTGGAATAACAGGAGACTTGGCATTGGAATATTAAAACCCAAATAAACTACTACGTCAGAAATGCCAAAGAAAAATATTGGAAATGCATACAGCTGTTTTGGTAGCCTTAAGCGTACCGTCTTCAGTGCAAAAAGGATTCTGAATCAGGAGAAGTGCTCGTATATATAGGAGAGGGGCCGGATTACGTCAGAAATGCCAAAGAAAAATATTGGAAATGCATACAGCTGTTTCGGTAGCCTTAAGTGTACCGTCTTCAGTGCAAAAAGGATTCTGAATCAGGAGTAGTGCTCGTATATATAGGAGCTTAAGGCTACCGAAACAGCTGTATGCATTTCCAATAGTTTTCTTTGGCGTTTCTGATGTAGTAGTTTATTCGGAAATATATACTGGAAATATATACTTCGATTATACTGGAAAATGATATCCTTAATAAATTAAAAAATAAAATCTTCTTCTGGTATAGGTACGTCAATGACGTATTTGCTGTTATCGACAAAAATTTAAATGTTAATGAAACTCTTAACGAAATTAATAATTTTGATCCAAACATACAGTTCACATGTGAAGAGGAAAACAATAGACAGATCAATTACTTAGATGTCAAAATCATACGCACCAATCAAGAAATTAAAACAACCGTCTATAGGAAACCAACAAATAGCAACAAAATTATTAATTATAAATGCAAAACACCCTACAGATATAAAATTAACGCCATAAAATCATATATAAATCACGCTTTTCTAATTTGCAATAACCCAGAAGACTTAAATAATGAATTAAACCTAATTAAAACGTTCACAAAACAAGCAGGATACCCAGAAAGAATTGTAAACAAAATCATTAAAAATAAAATAAAACACATTGATAACATACCTAGTTTTCAAAACTCCCCTTTAAAATTCACGACCTCCATACCACACGATCGTGGTGCCTCAAACAAAATTAAATGCAGCCAATAAATGCAAAGTTAACATCCCTATAAAACCTAATAAAAATATATTTCAACTTATCAGAAACGAAAAAGATCCTATTCCCCCCCCCCTGAAACCTCAGGAATATATAAAATACCTTACACTGATCAAAACAAACAAACTGGCTCGTATATCGGAGTAACAAAAAGAAAAATTAAAACAAGAATAAGAGAACATACATAGATATAAATTTCGAACAAGCCACTAAAATAGCTAATTACGAAGAATACAATTACGCCATGTTCGGCGAGTCTATTGAAATAACAACCAATAAAAACGTTTGTAATGACAGCAGCGCAGTAACTCCAAATAGACGGTGGCGCCATATTTTGAGAAGGCAGAAACCGACAGAAGAATCAGAATCACTCACAGAGAAGCCGTCTGATGAGAGTCGGGATCCCGACCGAAAGATTTAACGGCCAACAACGAGGTAGTAAAAGGTTTTTTAATTTATTTAAGTAGTTTATTCGGGTTTTAAATTTTTTTGTGTTTACTCGGGCCGGGCCGTGTCAGCCCGATTCTTTTTCTGGTTTCATTGTTAATCAACGAAAAAGGAAAATGATAAAATATTTCTTCAGTGATTTATTTCACATAATTTTACAGGCTGATATATCACATAACTTTTCCATAAATATTTTTACCATGTCTCGAAATTAATATATTTTTTTCAAGTAATTTTAAATGGTTTCCTATTCAAAATACTATGCATGTCACTATTAGTTTGCGCACATGTTCAAACAAAATAAATTAGATACGTTACTGTGTATAAGGCTTTATGACCTATGGTCTGAAGAGTTTAGGTTTTATGAAGGCTATAACAATCCTGCCGCTGTAACTTTTTCTTTTCTCCAGTGCACTGAATGAGAGTAGCATCATTTTTAGCATGTACAAAAGCCTCTTTTCTACAGAATATGGTTGGATTACCATTAAAATTTTGTTTACTGGATCACATGAAAGATTCGTATACATAACGGTACTTAAGAGGAAAAGGTTGAACGTGCATTTTAAGTAGTAAAAACCATTTTAAATACCGTCCTATATTGTTTGATAAGTGCTGATATTTTTTATTTGACTTTTTGTCTGTCTTTGCACTTTCTGTACGTCTGTAATAATGAACTTTGCTGAACTTTTACAAGATAATTATATATAAACAGTTTTGTTAAAGAAGATTCTATTGCTTCGCTATATAAAACCTCTGCAAAACACATACTAAAAATCTTTTTCATAGAAAGGCATGCATTTTTTTTTTTTTTCATATTTTTGAATCGGGCCGGGTCTGATTTTATCGTTTTTTGTCTGGGCCGGACCGAGTCGGGGCCTAAAAATTCCAGTCTGTGCAGACCTCTACCCTATATGGCACTCGATTTTATATTTTTTTTTACATTAACAAGCCTTTTTTCGTTGTCAAATAGAATTAAAACACAAATAATATCTGTATTAGTTTTTGTTTCCCACACAGAAAAAAATCTTAAATTTACTTCTGATTCATAATAATTTTTTAATTTTATCACTATATTTATCTAAACAAAATGCAAAAAATTTACCGACCCGTCCATTACTTGAGAAAAATCAGGAATATAAAAAAAAGTTTTTTTTTTTTTTTTGAGGGGGGGGGGGATAGTTAAAAAATTCAACATCAAACGGTGTGTTATTATAATCAGAATCTTCTTTGAAATACTCAACATTGTCAAATACATCAGAAAAATTGCTATAACTTTGAAAAGAAGCATAAGCCGAATCATTGAATTTAGTTACATGATCAACATAAAATTCAAAACTTTGTCTTAAATTTACATAATTTTCACGATACCTGTCAGGATCCTCTGTATTTTTCATCCGGGTGCCATTGGAAATAACATTTACGAACTAATTTCTTTAAATAATTCAATTTATAATTATCCACAATAACATACAATAATTTTATAAAATTATTTTTCGCTGTATTCAAATTCATCAAGCAGCGAAGTCTAACACGGGATGAAGTTAAACACACAAATGAAGTGCAAGAGTGAGAGAATCCTACACCTGGGAGAAAAGAGAGCGTAAAGACGAAAAAATTACTGTAATTTTCGGGAGATAAGCCACACCAACGAAAAATGGACACAATTAGATTAACTTTCATCAGATAAGCCGTGGCCTATTCCATGAGTAATCTACTAACACAATTCTTTGCACATGTTGTAATATTAGTTCCATTAAATCAAAATTCTTGAATATATAAAGCTGACATTTATTAAAGACGATAAACAAGACAATTTACATTGCACACACATTCAAAATAAGTAGAATTAAACATATTTAAATGCAGATTATCTTTGTACTTTTAGTTGTTTAACCACACAGGTAATAATGGCCACCAAGGCCGGTGCACACAGCTACATTCCTTTTTTAACTCTGGCGTGCCTCGCCGGGAGCAGTTGGAGAGCTCTCTTACACGCGCATGCGCAATTAAAGGCGCATCTGTTTTATTTATTAAAATGAATCGTTCGCTACTCCAACACACACACCCTGCGAGCGACGCATTTTAATCTACACAAAAATAAAAAATATAAATATAACATAATACAGGATGAACACATAAAAATAAAAATATATAAAATTAAGAAATTAAAGAAATATTTTCCATTAAATATAATAGTTTTTCTTCGTTTACAGCCTTTGTCAAGAAATCTGATATTAGGGCTTCACTTGGAGTATAATATAGATCAATTATTTTGTCTCTGATCAAGTCCTTTACAAAATGTAACCTAAGATTTATGTGTCTGGACTTGTTGGATGATCTTGTACAATTAGCCCATTGTATGGTTGGTTGGTTGGCTTTTATTGGCGCAAAATCCGCAATGGGATATGCTGCGCCAAACAATTAAATAAAAAATAAGAAGCAGCTTCTGGATGGGTTCACCCATCCAGATTGTCTAAAAAACAGCTAAAAGGGAAAAACAAAAAACATAAAATACAGTGTAGATAATAAAAGCAGATGTAAAATATAATGAAAGTGTAGATAATATAACAGATGTAAAATATAATGAAAGTGTAGATAATAAAAACAGATGTAAAATATAATGAAAGGTAGATAATAAAAACAGATGTAAAATGTAAAAAAGAGCGTAAATACTAAAATTAGAGGTCATAATAAAAACCAGCATTTTTTAAAAAATTTGTCAATTGATGATGAGGAGTAATACCTAAAAGGCTCGTCAGGTTTGGTGAGGATGAATTAAAGTGATGTCTGTAAAGATGACGAAGACAAGGGCAGTCGGTGAGCAAATGGCGAATAGTCAGCACAGAGAAATGACACTTCGGACAATCAGGTTCCTCTTCCCCAAGTAGTAAATATTTATGTGTAATCCTTGAATGCCCTATTCTAAGACGAGTAATTATAACATCAGATTTTCGAGTGATAAGGGTAGGCCAGATTGCAATTTGAGGTTTCATTTCTCGTAATTTATTATTATGCTGATTATCCCACTCCCGTTGCCAAATAGTTTTAAAAGTGCTTCTAAGTGTGTGCTTAATGTCATCATATGGTACAGGACAATTTAGGAGAATAGACGCCTGCCTTGCGGCTTTGTCCGCTGCCTCATTTCCCTTAATGCCAACATGACCGGGAACCCAGCAAAACAAAATGTCAAATCCCTTTTTTAGAAGGTCGTTATAAGTTTTTAAAATTGAGATAAAAGAGAGGTTACAAGAGCTGGATGAAAGAGAATCAAGAACACTCTTTGAGTCAGTATAGATTATGAATTTTCGATTGGAATGAGATGAAATATAGTTAAGGGCAACCTCAATAGCAAAAAACTCTGCAGAGAAAACAGAATAAGAGTTAGGAAGTTCATAGCTAAAGGTAATATTATCAGAAACGACACCACAACCAACCTTATCAACAGTCTTAGAGCCATCAGTAAAAATTTCTGTATAATCCATATAGTTGTTACGATGTGCTGTGAAAAGGGTCTTAAAGATGGAAGCATCTGTGTTAGCCTTGTCAAAACCTTTAAAAGGATAAATGCAAGAAATAACTTGGAAATTCCAAAGCGTCATATTTAAAAGATCTCTAGGACGAACTTTGGTGGAAAGATGGGAAATGCTTGTAAGACAGTTTTTTATTCTGAGACCAAAATGTGGGATGCATGATGGGCGATTTAAAAAGAGGTTGTCATTATTACTACGGATATGAGGATGAAGCGGATGATTAGGATGTGAAAGAATTCGATAGTATAGTTGCAAAGACAGCTGTTGTCTAATATTAGTGAGGGATGGCTCTACACAGTCTGCATATAAACTGAGAATTGGAGAAGTTCGAAAAGCCCCTGGTTGGTTGGTTAATGGTTTTTTGTGGCGCAAGGTCCAAATTAGGACATTCTGCGCCAACCGTTATTAATTAAGGCAACTAAGTTAAAATAGTAAAAAGCATCTGGATGGGGGCTCCCATCCAGATTGTCAAGAAAATGGTCACTTTAGAATAGGATGACACAAGAATGAAATATAAATAAATAAAAGTTAGATATGACTGTAAAAGCCTGAGTCTTTTAAAAAGTTAATTAATTCAGTGTGTGGATTTTTTCCCAAAAGGATCATGAGATTAGGTAAGGAAGTTCCAAAGTAACGGCGATACAAATGACGGAGACAAGGGCAGTTGGTCAGAATGTGGCGTATGGTAAGCTGGCTAAAATGACATTTGGGACAAGAAGGTTCATGTTCTGCAAGAAGTAAATGCTTGTGTGTCAATCTTGAATGCCCAATTCTAAGTCTGGTAATGATAACATCATATTTCCGTGGTGTAAAAGTCGGCCAGATTGCAATATTTGGTTTAATTTCTCGTAATTTATTATTATTTTCACATTCCCACTCTCGTTGCCATATATTTCTTAGAAAACTTCTTAGAGTATGTTTTAAATCTTCATAAGGAACTGCACAATTGAAAGGAGTCAAAGCCTGTTTTGCTGCCTTATCTGCCTCTTCATTACCCTTAATACCAACATGGCTAGGAACCCAGCAAAATAAAATGTTATATCCCTTTCTTAAAAGGTCGTTATGCATTTT